>CM061227.1:75828977-76236748 GCA_030844895.1 Ambrosia x helenae | reverse complement strand
ATCGAGGAGATTTGACTTTCAGTTTGACTCTCGTTTTGGAAGCGTTCCTTAAAGGTATGATTTAATTGGTTGTTTTCTGCACATTGTTCGGCATTATTAACCATTAACCCTATGGTTAATTAGGCTCTAATCGCGTATTCAATTGAATAGGATTTTAGGGTTCTTATGTAAAATTTGGGGAAGATGATACAATTCACGATAGTTAAAAACATTTTTGAAACAATTTAAACAAGCTCCTAATCTAGATCAGATGGTTTTTGCATACTGTGGTTGAAACAAAAGGTCTTGGTTCGACACTAAGCCCTAACGTTTTTTTTTTATTATTATGGAATCATATTATCATTCGAACACAGTATATAATTAAATTGAATCTAATTAAAACATATTTCTCAGGGTATGGTTTGGTAGTGGCCACACTTGTGATTAAACCCAACCTAGTCATAGACCCGAGTTCGATCCTCATTAAACCACCATAATTTTTTTTTACCCAATTTCTTTTGCTATTACATCTAATAATAGTTATTTAACTTTTAAAATAGATTTATAATATCAAATCTAATTTGTAAATCTATAAAATTTATTTTATGATATATAACTGATAAAATTTATAATATAATTAGTATTTTCAGAAAATTTATTTATTTAATAATATATATTAAATATTACAAGTTTATTTTTTAAATAAATTAAATCTAGAAATATTACTAAACAGTTTATAAAAATTCTAAAAAAATTACTTTAGGCTTATAAACTAATAATCTTTATAAAACTATAATTTTATTTTCGAAAAAAATAATTAATTATTTTTAATCAATTTAACTTATTCTAATCATTATAAAATTCCTAATAAATTTATTTTCATCATTTTTGCATCAAAATTTCACATAGATTTGTTTTTATTAATTTAGATCAGAATATAATTTTATTTTCTGAATTTTGTGAAATTTAATATTTTTAAATATTATTACATGTTTAGATTAATATGTTAAAATTCATTATATAAACTCTAATTAGGAAAATAATTTTATAAAAATTATTCTTACACATTATTATTTTAGTACAACAACCATTGATCAAGATTTTACAATTTTTATTTTGTTGATTTATTTTATAAATTTCTTCTTTTATTAACGACTATTTCAATTAATTAATAAATGATCGTCAATCCCCAATTAGAAACCCTAGAATGCCTATAGACTAGAAAACTTAGACCCTTAAGTTCTTAGCACTTATTTTATTGCCTTGAACTTAGGAAATACTTGGAATCGTTTTGCCACATTTAGACTATTTCAAAAAATCCAACACTTGTGCTAAGGTGAGTTTACATAGCCCCTTTTTACTGTTTTACATTTTTGGGGTGAAACATGTTTAAACATTTTTATACAATAACAATTACTCATTCTCATTATGTTGAAACTTGTTGATTCATTTTGATTTGTAACAAAAAGATACAATACAATCATTAACATTGATCAAGCCGCCTGTTTAGATTATAGCGCTATAGGTCTGACAAACCCATCCCCCCCCCCCCCGCATAAACTCAGGGATGATCGAAAACAGTTTACAATTTTTACTAATTTGCGAGTTAGGTCTCAGTCGACACAAGGTTTGATTGTATAAAAGACGCATTGTTACATGTCGGACTCATACTCTAACATTATTAATTGATATATCTCAACTATGATTGCTATACAGAATATTGTTTTCTATTACATGCTAAAACCTATGTGTTCTTACCAACTATTTATAGTTGACCCCCCATCTTTCCAACTTAACATGTTTCAGGTTTTATTTGCTATTAGAAAGTTGTAAAAGGCTTAGAAACACTAGGAGCTTTGGACCTAGTTTATATGAATCAAGTTTATGTAATCATTAATTTGCACGACAGTTGTAAATCATTTAATTATATTCAACTTTCATTTAGTACCATGAGCTATTGAACGACTATTACTACGTGACACCTCGATGTTTCTGCCATCGGTTGGGTGTTACAGTGGGTGCTTATATTTTTTTGAAAGGTTAATTTCTCTTTAATCCTTGTAGTCTTTGGGACTTGAACCCAAGACCTCCCACAACCTAGGTGTTCTAAAGGCTCTGCCTTTACCAATGGAACCCACCCCATTGGCCAGTGGGTGCTTATATATAAATGGGTTTAAAAGGAAGCTGGACTATTTGGGTCAACTCAGCCAAACTTTGGTCAAAGCAGGTTGACATACTCAGGTTAGAAACCCGAGCTCTCGAGAGGTATAAATAACAACCCCATTAGGTTGTTATTATTATTAAATGTAAGATTTAATTTGTGTGTCTCATATGGGTAAGAGACCTTAATCAAACCAAAATTGACCATATATAGATATACATAAATGAGCAATAAAGGCTTAATACATACATCAGCATTCATAATTATTATATGAAAGATTATATTTGTGCTTCAGATTTTCAAATTATATGAGTATGGTTATTGGCTAGTAACTTTTAGGTTAAGTGTCAGAAGAAAGTAACTTTAACCTCGGTGTAATGGACTCCCGGTGTAACACCCCAACCGATGGCGGAAACATCGGATGTCACGTATTGATGATTGTTCAGTAGCTCATGATAATACATATGTTTAAATAATCCTTTATTACATTACAATATTGAATTACATTAAAGTCTACATCAAATAATCAAACAAAGCTTAAAACTTTCAAATATCTCCTCATGCTAGCTCTAGACTTCAAGCATCAGTATTTCCTGTTGAGTTTGGAAAAATGGGGGGGGTCAACTAGAAGTTGGTGAGAATACATAATCCATGTTAAGCATATAGTTTAAGTATAAAAGTTTAGCAATTCGTATGTCTATCGTAAATTTAAGTCTACATGAATAGTATAATATGTTGACATAATCAAACCTCCGACTAGTTTAGGTCCATCCCGTCATCTACGGTTCACCTTAGTAATATGTTGAACGATAACAATCACCCACGTTACCTATGTAGGAGGTACACGTATCCGGGTGGGGTTGTCAATCCAATAGATCTATTATTGAGCATCGCCGCTTGGCCATAGCTAATGATTATGTAATGTTGAAACTCGTTGAAACTGTTGACTAATTCATGAGGCAATAAAGTTTACTACTAGACATGCATGTTGAATTGCTTAAATAATTGTTGCAAGTATAAAGAATCGCATAAACATGGTTACGTAAACTCACCTTAGCAAAGTATTAAGTCTCGAGAAATAGAATATGTGTAGCCCCAAAGTTGCCAATTACAAGAGCTTATAATCAAAGCTTCAATTGTAGAAGTAATAGACTATAGAAGAAAGGTATGAGGGAAAGTTTATTCGGATTGAAACAATCGATTTAGAGGTGCAAAGTATAATGGGTCATAGGTGGGTTTTTATACTAGTTTTGGATTCAATTAGCCATTAAAATTGGTCAACACCATAAAGTAAGGTTTTTATGATGAATTGACTATTTGACTAAGACTTTGACTGTTTGACTAAGACTTTGACTAGGACTTTGACTATTTGACTCAAGGCTTTATTTAAATAAAAAAAAAATCTTGTATGTGAAAAAAAAAAGAATTTAGAATCATATTATTATTATTATTTTATATACATTTATGTATGTATATAAGTTGTGAGTTAGGATAAATAAAGACTTAGGCACATTTGTATAATATTAATGATAAAGGTGTAATAATATATATATATATACATATAAGGGCTTTTTATGTATTAAAATTTTGGGGAAAATTTGCACTGTTACAGTCTCCCCTACTTTTGGAAACTTCGTCCCGAAGTTTATTGAAAACACAGGGTGAAGGTGATTGGGTAGAAATTAGGACAAGGGTGGTTTGGGAAGTTTCGAGTTAAGGCATGACATAAATTTATAGGTAATAGAATAAACTGTTTCGAATAATTTGGGTAAGAGTTTTGATATGTGTGAGTTTTAAGGTTGGATTAGGTTCATCTGAAATAGCAAGGAGAATAAGAATCTTAAGTTTTAGGAGTCCTAAAAGGAATGAGTTGATGGACTATTGAAAGACTAAATGAACTACCAGATAACTAAGGTTTATAATTGGTCAACTACCGAAAACCTTGATAGAATTTCACACTACCTTAACGTACCTGTAAATTCATGATTACGTTCCGGACCGCAATCACCAATTTACCTTACATTAGGGTTTTGTGTCCTTCTATAACTCTAGACACACATGTAAAATAATATGATTAACCATGTATCCAAAAATGAGTCCAACTGTTGAGCAGGAAAAAGACTTCTACCAGTCAGTGAGTAGGAACCTCTACCGATTGTTGAGCAGGTATGATAGCCTCTACCAGTCGTTGAGCAGGTTGTAGGGCCTCTACCGACTGTTGAGCAGGCATGATGACCTCTACCAATCGTTGAGTAGGTTATTTTGTACTCTACTAACTGTTGAGCAAGTACCTCATCCTCTATCAGTTGTTTGATTAAGTGTACCAATTATTACACACATGAATTGCAAATTGATAATATGTACATGTAAGCAATCAAGTATCAAGTATAGCATACGAGTTGTAATAGAGTTGCCCTAGATAAGGTTAATGACTCTAGGTGTGTCTATAGTAAATAGCTTATATTCCATGAATTCTAGTTTCAAATGTTCAAATAAGGCAAATAGTCGAATCCTCATGTATAACTAAGGATTATGTTTGATGCAACACACAATCAAGTTTCAATAGTTTGGTTATCATGGGTAACTAGCTCATGTGTGAGAAGGTGAAGGATATGAATTTAGTTCTTGAGAGGATGATGAAAAATTCTTGAAGCAGAATCAAAGTTGTGAGAGATAGTGAATGTGAAGATAGTTGATAAAGAGTTTATTTTATAGTATGGAGATTATATGATTTGGGTAGGGTGTTGAATATTTAAAAAGTGGCTAAGATGGTAAGGTGAAGTGTGATTGTGAAATCCATGGATGGTTTATGAAATGAGATTGATTTAAGTTGTAAAATTTTGAGATTTTTGAGCTTAGTTTAAGGAAGGTGAGTGTAATCATTTATTCATTAATTAAAACGAATAAACGAAAACGTTGACTTATCAAAACTTCTAGATTCTAATAACATAGTGAAGACATGCTTTAGCCTATAAGTGAACACTCATCCCGAGAATTCCCAGGTAGGCATCCGGGTCCCTCGTCTGATTGGGATATATGCGCAATTCCAGTCCTAGACAGAAAACTCAGAATACAGGCGTTCACCCTTCCAGATTGCACGTGTTCGTTATTAAAATCTAGAACTTCGACAAGATCTCAAGGTGGTTCAGGCTAAACCTGAGGATTGTCTTATTAGTCTAAGAGTAGATCTTGTGATGAAGAACAATCTTCTTGTAGGGACTAAAGTAAGGATAAGAAGTAGGAGTGAGATAGAGAATAGCAAGTAAAAGGAGCAAATACTGGTTATATTCCTATGGTTATAGACTAGATTATTTTTTTTTTCTAATAACCTAATTCCCTATAACCAAGGCTCTGATACCAATCTGTAACACCCCAACCGATGGCGGAAACATCGGGATGTCACGTATTGATGATTGTTCAGTGGCTCATGATAATACATATGTTTAAATAATCCTTTATTACATTACAATATTGAATTACATTAAAGTCTACATCAAATAATCAAACAAAGCTTAAAACTTCAAATATCTCCTCATGCTAGCTCTAGACTTCAAGCATCAGTATTTCCTGTTGAGTTTGGAAAAATGGGGGGGTCAACTAGAAGTTGGTGAGAATACATAATCCATGTTAAGCATATAGTTTAAGTATAAAAGTTTAGCAATTCGTATGTCTATCGTAAATTTAAGTCTACATGAATAGTATAATATGTTGACATAATCAAACCTCCGACTAGTTTAGGTCCATCCCGTCATCTACGGTTCACCTTAGTAATATGTTGAACGATAACAATCACCCACGTTACCTATGTAGGAGGTACACGTATCCGGGTGGGGTTGTCAATCCAATAGATCTATTATTGAGCATCGCCGGCTTGGCCATAGCTAATGATTATGTAATGTTGAAACTCGTTGAAACTCGTTGAAACTGTTGACTAATTCATGAGGAAATAAAGTTTACTACTAGACATGCATGTTGAATTGCTTAAATAATTGTTGCAAGTATAAAGAATCGCATAAACATGGTTACGTAAACTCACCTTAGCAAAGTATTAAGTCTCGAGAAATAGAATATGTGTAGCCCCAAAGTTGCCAATTACAAGAGCTTATAATCAAAGCTTCAATTGTAGAAGTAATAGACTATAGAAGAAAGGTATGAGGGAAAGTTTAATCGGATTGAAACAATCGATTTAGAGGTGCAAAGTATAATGGGTCATAGGTGGGTTTTTATACTAGTTTTGGATTCAATTAGCCATTAAAATTGGTCAACACCATAAAGTAAGGTTTTATGATGAATTGACTATTTGACTAAGACTTTGACTAGGACTTTGACTATTTGACTCAAGGCTTTATTTAAATAAAAAAAAAATCTTGTATGTGAAAAAAAAAAAAGAATTTAGAATCATATTATTATTATTATTATTTATATACATTTATGTATGTATATAAGTTGTGAGTTTGGATAAATAAAGACTTAGGCACATTTGTATAATATTAATGATAAAGGTGTAATAATATATATATAATATATATATATATATATATATAAGGGCTTTTTATGTATTAAAATTTTGGGGAAAATTTGCACTGTTACACCCGGCGGCGGAAAAACCCGATCTCCGACAACATCAAAGGTCGTATTACTAAACTGTTTGTTTCTAATCTACCAGAAGGTTGCAGTGGGAATGATTTGGCAACACAGGTAAGGCCTTTCGGTCAGATATTCGATCTTTATATTGCTAGAAAACGTGATAAGAACGGCAATCGATTTGGTTTTATCTCTATGTTAGACGTGAAACATAGTACTGATTTATTGAGTAACCTTCGTGGGATTCGGATTGGTGATAATAAGCTATGGTTTAATATCGCCCGTTTCGTTTTAGAGGAAGGAGAGATCGATGATCACAGAGAGAGATACCATTATAATTCTAATAATGATAATAATATATACACAAAAAATGGTGAGAGACAACCTTATGATACTTATAATGATAATAAAAAAGAGAGTGAGGGTAATCACAGAGTCAACTTGGACTCCTTCGTTTCAGGTTCGAAGTCTTTCAGAGATCTTCTGGTAGGAAGATCGGTGACCATTGATAGTAATGTCCAGGCTTTCTCTAGTTTATATGATAAAGCTATTATTGCAAAGATGGTGAATGTGGATGCGTTGAAGGAGATTTATGTTACTTTAAACACGATCTGTCCTGATTTGGGGTTTGTCCAGTATCTTGGTGGATTGGAGGTGTTGGTGTCCTTTGATGATAAGGAGACGGCTACAATGGTTTATGAAGCGGCAATTCATATGAAAGATCGATTCTCTTCCATGTCCATCTGGGAAGGACAATCCTTTGGGTTTGAGAGGATTGCTTGGTTAAACGTTAAGGGTGTTCCATTGCATCTATGCTCCAATGCAGTGTTCGATATAATTGGAGGCATGTTTGGTCCAGTTGTTCATAAAGCAAATATCACCGAAAAGGATAAGGATTTGTCTTTCGAATACGTTGGTGTCTTACGTGGGGATGGTACTAGGGTCTCCGAAGAGGTCACTCTTAATTGGAATAACAGGAAGTATAGAATTTGGGTTATGGAGGAGCAAGGAAACTGGGTGCCGGATTTTGTGGAAGTGTGTAGTAACTCAGGTTCGGCGATGGATGCAAAATCCGATACAATTCCTATGGACGTGATGGCTTCACCGGTTCCCACGCCGGAAAAAGTTAGTTCAGTCAATGGGGAGGCTAGTAAGGCAAGTATTAATATGGAGGAGAATTGTTTGGAAACTCCCATTAATGGTAGTAATGATTCTGAGAAAAGTCCGGTGGTCAAAGGAGGTAGGAATGGCAAGTCCATGAAGAAAGGAGAATTATTAGGAGAAGGGACTGCATGTGCCCTTAGAAAAAAGAGCAGGGGGTTTGTTTGTAACTTTTCAAAAAAAAAAAAAATTATTCGTTTTAAGCGATCTGGCAGTGGATCGGGACATTCATCAGGCCCACAAAAGAAGAAAAATAGGCCCAAGTCTTCTAGTGGTGATCCGTTTGACCTTGCTTCTCTTATTGGCCCAATGGACACCCAGGAGGCTTTGGCCCAAAATCGGGTACCCGAACCCAAAGTAGCCCAGTATATTGGTACACATGTTCGTGATTCTCCTGGTTGTGTGAATACTGAACGGAATTCATCAAGTCCTGTACAATCCTTTGAGCAATTATTGGATAGTATGGAGGGTGAGCATTGTCATCATGATGCGACAGATGTTGAGGGTAACAGTGAGGTGGTCAAAACTTTGCAACAAAATGAAGTTCTTGCTACAAAATCAGTGGGAGACAAGTTGGGTGTTAACCTAGATATGCAAGATGACCTCATCACGCAGTCGATTAACGAAGAAGGCTTACAGTCAGGTATTAAATGAATTGTTTATCTATTAACGTTAGGGGTTTGGGTACTAGGAATAAACCGAGTTGGATTAGTAGGTTGAAGTCAGATTTGGGTGTTTCGTTTATTGGGATTCAAGAGACTATGTCTGGTCAGGTTGATGGTAGTCTGGTTACAAAAGTTTGGGGTGGTTCGGGTTTTGAGTTTGAAAAGGTGGACTCTGTTGGAAATTCTGGGGGTATTCTAAGTGTGTGGGACCCGAAATTTTTTTAAGAAAGATATGGTTTCGAAAGATAAAAATTTCTTGCTTGTTTCTGGTCTATTATCGGACGGCAGGACTAGGCTGAATGTTATAAACGTTTATGCTCTTCAAGTTAATGGGGAGAAAAAGGATCTGTGGGATAAAATAATCTGGCGATTCATAGGGGTCAAGGGTGGTGGATTGTTTTCAGGGATTTTAATGCTGTTAGAGACCCGGGGGAAAGAAAAAATTCGCTTTTTGATTCAGCTTGTGCTAGAGACTTCAATGAATTTATTGACGAGGCGGGTCTTCGTGAATATGACCTGAAAGGTTTGAGATTTACCTACATGGCAAATCGGTGCGGTGTGTGCAAGTTGAGTAGAATTGACAGGGTACTCGTCTGCGATAATATCTTTAATAAATGGCCGAATGCTTGCGTTAGAGCTTTGAAAAGAGAGCATTCTGATCATGCTCCAGTTTGCTTATCTTTGATTGATACTAATTTTGGTCCCAAACCTTTTCGGTGGTTTGATTCTTGGTTGGATAGACCCGGGTGTCACGATATTGTTAAGAGTGCTTTAGTTGGTTGGGAGGATAACGGACCGGCTGATGTGAATTTCATTAACAAGTTGGCTGCCATTCGAGCGAGATTAAAACCGTGGGTTCATGAGGTTCGTTCGAAGGAAAATGAGGATGCTAATCGGTTAAAAATAGAACAGGAAGAAATGGAGCTTTTGATGGAACAAAAAAACCTAGATGAAGAGGAACTATGGGTTTGGACAGAATGCAAAAAAAGTTTAGAAGAAATTGAAATGTTTAGAAACCGGATATGAGACAAAAATCACGGGCGAAATGGGCCTCCCTCGGCGATGAAAATACTAGTTTTTTTCATAGTCTTGTCAATGGCCGAAAAGCGAGAAATTCTATTCCAGGCTTGGAAATTAATGGTGAATGGATATCAAAGCCGGTTGTTATTAAACAAGAAATTTTGAGATTTTTTCGAGCACATTTTAAAGAGGAAAAGGTTCATAGGCCGAGCATTTCTTGTGATGGTTTGCGCCAGCTTGATGATCAGGATGTTTCGCTCTTGACTGGTATGTTTTCGAGACAGGAGATTAAAGATGCGGTTTTCGAATGCGGCTCTACAAAAGCTCCAGGCCCTGATGGGTTTAATTTTCGGTTTATTAAACATTTTTGGGAGTTGTTTGAAGAAGATTTTTTTCGGATCATGACGGAATTCTATGAGACGGGCATTATTAACAAGGGGTGTGGTTCGGCGTTTATTACTTTGATCCCAAAGGTTAAATCGCCAATGGGACTCAAAGATTATAGACCCATTACGCTGATTGGGGTGATTAGTAAGGTTGTTTCCAAAATCCTTGCTAACCGCCTTAAGAAGGTGTTGGGTAAATTAATTTCGGAGACTCAGTCGGCCTTCTTATCGATCGTTTTATTTTGGATGGGCCTCTTGTGGTAAATGAAGTGTTGGAATGGCTTAAAAGAAGAAAGAAAAAAGCATTCTTGTTGAAAATTGATTTTGAAATAGCATATGATAATGTGAATTGGTGCTTTTTATTGTCAATTATGTCTCAAATGGGTTTTCCGCCGGTTTGGTGTAAATGGATCAAGGGTATTCTGGAATCGGCTTATGCATCAGTGCTCGTTAATGGTTCTCCTACTTTTCAATTCAAGAGTGGAAAAGGCCTTCGACAAGGTGACCCAATCTCCCCGTTTCTTTTTCTTATTGTTATGGAATGCCTATCTTGTTTGCTTGTTAAAGCGAATAATTTGGAAATTATCAAAGGGATTAATTTTTCGTGTGACAATACAAATATTAATCACCTTTTCTTTGCGGATGACGCGTTAATAATGGGGGAGTGGTCTAGAGAGAACATTCAAAATATGGGCTCGTGTTCTTAGAATCTTTTATTTATGTTCGGGCCTTCGTATAAACATTCACAAATCCAATCTTTTTGGGGTTGGTACAGAAGAGGGTGAGGTTGATAGTGTAATGGAAATCTTGAGGTGTAGGCGTGGGGATTTTCCGTTTGTGTATTTGGGAGTTAAAGTAGGAGCTAAGATGACCCGTATAAAAAATTGGAAGGTGGTCGTAGATGTGCTCAACAACCGGCTTGCTAGTTGGAAGGCGAAGCACCTATCTATTGGTGGTCGTTTAATTCTAGTAAAAGCGGTGCTTGAAAATCTTCCCATTTATTACCTTTCTCTTTATAAAGCGCCTAAGGCGGTTTTAGAGAGTATGGAAGCGATTATGAGGAAATTCTTATGGGCGGGTTGTAGTACGGAAAGGAAAATTAATTGGGTGGCTTGGGACATCGTCACTAAACCGAAGAAATTGGGAGGTTTAGGGGTGTCTAAGTTGGAAGACGTTAATGATGCACTTCTCCTTAAATGGGCGTGGCGATTTAAAGTAGGGGTTAATTGTTTGTGGAAAAAAGTGATTTTTGGTTGTCATGGGATGAGTAGATCTTGGTCTTTTCTTCTGTGTTCGGTTTCCGCTAGCGGGTGTTGGAAACAAATCGTTAAAATTGGCGAAAAAACAATATGGAATGGTCGAACCCTTGGTAGCTTTTTCAGCGGTTCCATAGCGGACGGCTCTACCATTAGTTTTTGGATGGATTCTTGGATTAGAGAAGAACCTCTCCGCTTGACATACCCTCACCTATTTAGATTGGAGAAGAAAAAATGGGCTACAGTTTCGGATAGGGTCACGGTTGAAAATAACGTCAAACACTTAGAGTGGGGTTGGAGATCGAGTCCGACTTCCAGCGAGGAGATTTCTGAGCTATTCAATCTCATGTCAGACATCTATGAGGTCGAATGGAAGGGTGGGAATGACACTTGGATTTGGAATGCCGACTCTTCAAAAAAATTCTCTGTAAAAAAGGTCCTCTTTTGTTAGCTGCTGAGCCGCATAGTCCTACTCGGGTGAATATGAAATGGAAAGGTTGGGTCCCTCTGAAATGTAAGATATTGGTTTGGAGAGCCGCGTTAAATCGTCTTCCGTCTAAAGTCAATCTGGTTCATCGTGGTGTTAATATTCCTAGTCAGCATTGTGATCTCTGCGAGGTGGACACCGAGTCGGTATTGCATTTGTTTACGGGTTGTTGGTTTGCCATGGAGGTTTGGAGTCGAATGGATGCTTGGTGCAGGTTAAGCCCCTCTATTATCTTTGATATTGCTGATGTTTTGTTAATTCCTAGCCGACAACCGATCTCAAAAGCTGCAAAGTATATTTTGAGAGGCATAGTCTTCACCACTATGTGGTCTATTTGGATGGAACGCAACGACCGGATCTTTCAAGGAAAACGTCGCAGGGCACCGGAAATTTTTGAAAGCATAAAAGTTACGTCTTATTTTTTGTTTAAAAATAGATCTAGATTGAATGTTTTAGATTGGAAGGATTGGTGTAAGTAGCCGCTTGTGGTGATGTAACGTTTGTTTGCCCGGTGGTCCTTATTTTGAGGACCGTTCGTGGCTTTTTTTTTAATGAAGTTAACCTTTCAAAAAAAAATATGAGTATGGTTCTTTGGGATTGTAACAATTTATAATAAACTAATGCATATTTTGAAGCATCTTGATTTCTGTCGTTTCTCAACCTGTTTGGTTTCAGTTCCATTTCTATTGCCCCTCAAAAAGCAGTTGACACAATTTTTTTCTCTATTTTATTGCCAAAGATGTTGAAATATAAGTTTTTTTAAAAAAAACTTCAATATTCATTTAGTCTCAATAGTTTATTTATTCGGAAGCACGAATAGAGAACTTGAACCAATATGAATATCCAGTAATAATTGCAAAGAACCCATCTCTTCACGTACCTTCAAATTATAATATTCTATGCAAGGTTAATTTTTTATATAATGTTCCTAATAAGTAATACGGTGTGCGCATATAATGTATATATGTGTGGCCCTTGGGGAGCAAAAGTAAAGTTCCATTAGTTTTAACGTTATTTTACTAATTTCGTGAAAATAACGTTAAAAATGACGGACAGTTAATCATGCATCATGTGGTGGCGCAGAGCCGGCCCAACGTTTTTGGAGGCCCTAAGCGTACTATAAAGTCGGGGCCCTTTTGAATTTGGTATAAGAAAACATTGATTTTAATAGTAGTTATCTTAGTTTTGGTGTGAATTGTGATCTTTTTAATTCACTTTATATGCATTTCACAAGAAATCTGCCCAACCAAAAGACATACTCAATTTCACATATATGTCAAATAAAACCAAGACAAGAAGTAGGTCTACACCTTGTTATTTCTCTTATATTCTCTTTTAAGTTGCAAAATTATATTTGTCCAAACAATTTAGTAACAAAACCCTTCTCCTTTATCCGGCCTTGGACCGGCAATTATAAACTAAAACGTTTATAGTTAGCGGAGTTAAAAATCTTTTTTCAAGTTACATGTCCCTTGTATAAATATAGTATTGTATAAATATCTTATAGGTTTAAATAAAATTAACCTTTCTAGCTTTAATTGATGCAACATGTTTAATGAATGAATCGTAATCAATAAAATCGCAACTGATTTGTAAGGTGTCTCAATGGTAAATTGATATTGGCAAAGACTCAACATATACTCACTTATAAAGATTATTGAAAAAACTAGTCGTTAGTTTAACTAACCTGTGGTATCTTCACATCCCCTAATCTCGCCCTAATCCACAATTCCACATAATTAGCGTCAGTCAACGGTGGCATAAAAATGGGATCTAGAAATTTCATCTTGAAAATGGAAAATAGCATAATAAAAGGAGAATGGAAAATTTTATCTGGAAAATGGAAAATGGGATCTAGGATTAATGAACCTTCCATTCAAGATAAGAGAATAACCGTTCAAAAAAAAAAAAAGAAGGCACCGTCCAAAATTTCCTATTGTTCTTTTGGGCCTTTATTAGGCTATGTAGGACATGTAAAAAAATAAAACTTGGGGCCCTTATAATTTTGGAGGCCCTAGGCCATTGCCTAGGTTTCTAAGCCTAATGGGCCGGCTCTGGATGGCGTGGATAGCCAAAAGACAAAGGGGTACATGCACCGATCGGGTTTGTCCCGATTGTTAAGTGTTCTGTGCCTTATGTCCAAGGCTTGATACCAAACCACATCAAGCCGGGGGGCTCACTGGAAGCAGCCTCTCTACTCGTAGGGTTAGAGGTAAAGCTGTCTACATCTTACCCTCCTCAGACCCTACCTTAGCTTTGCTATATGTGGGATTAACTGAGTATGAGGATGATGATTCCTAATAAGTAATACAATGTTTTTTAGGGCCGCCGGTAGAAAATGAAGCATAATATATAGTTTGATTTAGTCAACAAATTATAGTTTTTAAACATTTGAGAAACAATTAAATAACTTAATATTATTACATATCATATTAAATATTGCTATTTTAATTTAAAGAAATATAATGCATTTGATAAAATGTTAAATAACTTACTCTTATTACATATAATGAATAATGTTATTTTAATTTAAAGAATATAATATTTTCAATTTTATGTGTCATGTTAACGGTATGATATTTATAAATATATAACTTTAACCCTATTTGTTTGCTCCTTAGTTATATATAATAACATAATACTATTACTTATTTTGTTTTTATATATTTCTTTAATTTTGTTTTGTTCTAATTATATATGTATCTCTACCTTTTTTTTATTTATAAGTATAAAAATTATTGTTAAATAAAATGCATTTAGCTCATTTAATTATAATTATAAGTTTATTAAATAAAGTATTAATTAGTTAGAAGTTTATATTAAATAAGGTAGTAATGATTTGATGTAAATTACAATGATGTCCTTCTATAATTTTTTTTTTTTTTTTGAACGGCATCTCGCTCAGGGCTATACATGAGCATTGTCCGCCGACGTGGGATTCGAACCGGGTTCTATAATGAAGTTAAATTACCTTGTTGCCCATCAAGAATACACTATATAGTAGTATATTTATAGATATTGAAAGCTAATGTAGGACACTGGACTTACTCTGAGTTGGTAATAATCCAAAGTTTGTAAGGACAAAGGCTTGTTGTCTTATGAACACAAGTTTGCTGGTTTGTTTTGCTAACATGATGTAATTTACTTCCAAATAGATTGTTCATAATTATTTGAGGTGCATTTGTGTGAACGGTATAGTTTGACAATTTAATGTGAAATTGCATTATTCCAAAAGTGTCATACTATATATCATATCCTTTCATTATACATAATATTCTTTTAATGGTTTTAGAAGTTTTACTAGATATATTTCATCAAGCATGCAAGACCAAAGGTACGAATGGATTCTATGATATTTTACCTTTAATCAAAATTTTCACTTTTCAAACAGAGTTGTAAAATTGTATATAGGGGTTGATACATGGTGAAAATGTGAATGAATTGTCAGTGGCCTTTTTAAACGCGTTGTAGCCTGTAGGGTAATGTATAATGTTCATGTGCTTTTCTAATTTTGCTTCTCTTTTTTATGCGTTTTAAACTTTCTTACAACTATATATACCAGGAGGAATAGAGCATAAAGTTATTTTGCCTTTTTTACAACTATAACAATGATCACTTTGTATGCCCTTCTGGTAATCCTCATTTATATACATATAAGTTAGGTTTGACTACTTGTTTTTAATTGATTTGGCACCATGTAATGACCTATTTGATTGTTTTTTTATAAGTTTCTCGACTTTACTATACAATGTTTTGTTTGACTAAATTGATATTGGCATGTATTGTACATTTTCAATGCAATAGAAGGTGGCACCACTTTAAGACAAGGGGAAGAAGGGTAAAACGAAAAAACAAGAGCAGAAGCAACACCAACACATGAAGATGTTGGTAAGAAGAAAAAACAACTGAAGAAATAGTGGGAGTGCATAATAGAGAGGAGTGAAAAAGGAAATTGTAAGAGAGATTGTATGTTTTAATTTTTGAAATTTTTGGATTTTTCCTTCGGTTGTTTGCAGGAAATGATTTTGGAATACGTTTTGACATACAACGTAGATTAAAACTCTTAGATACATGTACATTTTGAACCCGTCGCAACGCACGCTTAACGCGTAAAACCTAGTTTATACTAATGTGACGTGCATGTGACTTTAAAGTTTAATCATGTGTCAATAACAAAAGCTGACACATAAACTAACACTATAGTACGTACTAAACGTAAAATGTAATCCAGACAAAAGACATGGTTGAGTTGGACAAGTCAACCTTTAATGTAACCCGTCATGCCCACAATTAACCCACTTAGTTGGAGGAATCAGTCAACTAAAATAGATATATATCAACCTATAACTTATTTATTTTCATTTTATTTTTTTGACATCTTTCCCGTCCTGTAAAAAATGGCCAGTCCTATAAACTAACACCTCCATCGTTTTCTTTTTCTTGTTTCTAGAAATAAAAAATAAAAATAAAAAAAAACAAATTAACTTTTGTTGGAACCAGAAACACAAAGCATTAAGATCAACCATGTTAAGACACTTATCTTACAAGAAAGTCAACTTAAGGAGGAGTCGCGACTCAAGAGACAAACGTACTAAAGCATGCATACATATGATATTATCACCTACTAAAGCGAAACACACATACATAAACTCATACGATTATCTCGTTCAAAGTTCACAGCTCGTAAGGAGGACGAGGGCTCCTACTTCCAATTCCACTCGCCTTCTCGAAAGCATCTGATGCCGACTTCCTTCTAAACCTGAATGATTCTCCTGACTCACCATTTTCTTAATTATGTTAGTTCTACTTTCAATTCTTTACTGATTTTTTTCTTTTCCAAACAAAGATGAAGGGAAACACAAGATAGATAATTTTGTTTTAAACTAAGAGTGCGAATTTCGACATAACAGTAACCTAACACGAAATTCACGGGTTTAAGTTTTATTTAGGTAGGTTGTGTTTGCGGGTTCAGGTGTTTAACCCGTGTATCTTTTTTTTTCCAAGAATATATGCAATAAGTTAAACTATTGGGTATTTTTTTTTACGCCAAGATATGAATGTGCCTTCGGAAGTTGGTATTTCCTAAAACATAATTTCTTCACAAAAAAAAATAAAAAAGTTACATTTTGACCATTAAATTAAGATGCAAACGAAAATCCTTTTTCTTTCTTTCTTTGATAACAAGTCGTGTAACACGGGTCGTGTTTATGTTCATATGTGTGAAATACTTTTCGTTACACGGAAACGCACCAACACGACTAGTCTATCAACTTTTAACGTTGTGATTTTTTGCTTTTCTTTTTTTTTTTGCTTGGCCTTTTTTATAAAAAAACAAGTTATCCTTAGTGCAACCAGATAAAACCGTCCCAAACAATCAACAACTCGTCCAGGTCCCACCGTTATTTTTTTTTTTTTTTGAAAGGTTTAGATCAATGGAAATCCTTATACAACCCTAACTTATTGGTCCCAAGTTCGAATCCCTACCCACACACCGGTGTCCTCCTTGCCTAAGCTCAAACCGTCACGGGGAATTTTTTTGTGGTGTGCATGGATTGAACTTGTGACCTCCCCCCAGGATGGGAACCCCTAAGGGAAAACCAACCGTTATTTTTTAAATCCTTGTAATTATTGCTAGAAATATTTTTTTGTTCTTTAGTTAGGTTTGTTCCCAAACAAACAGACAAATAAATGTCCCCACATTAACGCACAATGACCAAATTACCCTTGCTTCAATAATTGTGGATCGTTCCAGATCACCACCACCACCACCACCCTTGGAATTCAGCCATTTGTCATTCATCCAAAACAAGTGCTTAATAATAATAATAATAATAATAATAATAATAATAATAATAATAAATAAAAAACACATAGAATTGAACTCACCGGAAAAAGGAGAGAGCGGAGTCGTAGATCCGGCGGGTGAAGCCGGCGGCGTGTCGCTTAGAGTCCTCTCAGGTTTTACAATCATAATACTTCGTGTTACTTTCGCTGCTGCGGGATACTCTGCCGCTGCTGCTGCTGCTGCTGCTGTATTCATCCCACCACCTGTTTCACATGATTCTGTTTCCCAAAACAATATAATATAATTATATTATGTTTCTTATTATGTGATCATGTGGATGGATGATGCATCTTTGCCTTCTCTTTCACTATACAAAAATATAAAAATTAATATCATATCAACCTAGTCGACGGTTGGTTAATTAATTTTAAAACACCTTAGCTTCCTGGATCTAACAAACTATCACACGATCATTAAACATCTTCTCGACTAGTAGTATTAAGGCGTGTAGCTAGTATTTAAAAGTGTAGATTTTAAAATACAAAGGGTGTACAGGTGTATACTTTGTGGTGTTATTTAAAAAAAAAAAAAAAACACTTATTTCACAAATAACAAAAGGTGTGTAATCTAACGGTATTGCATGTGTATGTTGTAAACATGTTATGTGGTTGAGTGTCCTAGTACCTCAACCGCTTAGGATATACGAGGGACTCATTTAATACAAACCGTTAAGACTCTACTTTTTTTTTTTTTTTTCTGGAACATCTAACTCAGATACGCTTAATTAGCTGATATAAATAAAACTATGGCGTAACTAAATTAAAGAGAAACCGTTAGACTGTAATTACTTTGTACTTAAATTAAAGAGAAACGAAGATATCTAAGATCATCGTACCCTTTTCGGAATTCAATGACCGGAAACTAAGATTCTGTTTTCGCAGCTTTCCAAGACCTTTATCGGGCGGCGGACCGGCGATGGTGTCGTCCCAGAGCTTGTTGAGTAAGCTCATGGTGCAGTAGTCAGTGATCAGTACACACACACGATTGTGATCGAAAAGATCGAATCAAGGTCAACAACAACAACAGAGGGTACGTTCCAAGGTTACTGCAACATTTATTTAACGAAATATCGGGGACAAGTTGCATGGAATCAGAGCCCTTGATCATGGATCGGGTTAATCATGGGATGGATGGACGGTGGATGTTTCAGCACGTAGATAAGACCAATGGTGACGAAGCAAATTTTTAGATTAGGTTGTCACGTGTACAAAAGAGGGTCCCCTCACGTGAAGGCTCTTTTCTCTAGAATGACGAGTGACCCATACCTTAAAATAAAATATCATTTTCTTTTTCGGCTTTAGATACTACGCATAAAATAAAATAAAACAATAAACAAATAACATGTGAAACGAAAAATAAATAAATAAATATGTGCAACTTAAAAAAAAAAAAAAAAAAAAACCGGAAAAGAAACCGGAACCGGTTTTTTTAAAAGCAGTTAAAGCCCGAATCAGACCGATGGTGGTCCACCGGTTCCTCGCTCTTACGATGACAACCGGTATTAAAACCGATCTGAATTGGTTATACTGATTTGGATTAAAAAAACGGTTTTTGCTTCACACTTCACAGTACGGTTTGTAAAAAAACAAAATACGATTTATACACCTCTACATGCAACCACTTTACTAATTAACCAACAATTGATTTGAAAAACAAGAGCATACACATGTATATATTGATCGATCTTGGTTTTACATGATTTACACGTTATTGATTACTGGAAGAGTTAATAGCTCCATTAGCTGAACCTTTTTCTTATTCTTACCTTGCCTTTGGACTCGTATTTTGTTCGTACACAATCAATGGAGGCCTCCCATACATATTTTGCAACGTCTTCAATAGAATGCTCTTACTTTGTCTTTCCCTTAATAAGTCATTAAATTTGGTGTTTTTTTCTTAAATTAAAAATGCGTGGTTTGTTTTCATAAGAATCGACGTCAATAGGTTTAACCGAATTTTTATGTAGATAGATTGGGACTTTTACTTACAACCTACACTATTTTTTTAAAAAATGGGACGCCCTGCCATACATGTGGCTCCGCTACGTATACATCCATATTAGATATCTATACGTTCATGTTTTGGATAGAATAACTGATAAGGTTTGTGGTACATTTAGTAGATAAACCTTTTGAAGGTGTACAGTAAGTCAGCAACCATGGCCAACACAACACGTATGTGTAAACAAGTGAATTACAATATAAATCACTAAATCTTTAGAACATTCAAATCAGGTTCATCATTTTTATCCATCAAATTACAATAAAAATCACTAAATTTTCTCTCCCATTTTCAAATAAATCAGGATCAATTTTTTTATTTATCAAATTACAATAAAAATCACTAAATTTACTCACAATCTCTAAAATTACTGTTTAAAATATGAAAAGCTCATTCACAGAATATGGTAGACCTAATGCGAGTGCTCTTAGGACCCTAGGCATTTTTTTAGTTGGCAAAATTTGAAAGATTGCAACTGAAGCATAAAAGAATGGCGCAAAAACAAAAAGGTTCCTAAACTAAGGGGTGTTTGTTAGCCTCTTAATAAACCTCTTAATCATTAAGCATTACGAGTGTTTCAACTAAAAAACAACATCTGAATGGTTCCATTAAGCTCTAAACCATCCGTGGACAGGAGAGATCTTGGTTCATAAGTAATGTCCTGCATCTTAAATCACCAACGCGTTTTGGGCTTAATTGGTTGTGGAGCACATGAAAACTCCACAGTTAAGCGAGCTCAGGTGGGAGTAGTATCAGGATAGGTGACATATTGGGAAGTCTTCCCCTAAGTAACCAAAAACAAATCTGTTAGCTTCTAATGGGCAAAGCGGACAATATTGGATGATATTAGAGGCGAGATGTTAAAGAATGGTATCAGAGCCACTCTTGTGCCATCCGGGATGGTGGGGCAAACATCATCGAGGAGGATGAGTCCTTATGGGGGGTGATTGTAACACCCTAGGCATATCCCACATCGTCCGTGGACAGGAGAGATCTTGGTTCATAAGTAATGGCCTACCTCTTAAATCACCAACGCGTTTTGGGCACATATGTTTGTGGAGCATATGAAAACTCCATAGTTAAACGTGCCCGAGTTACATCAATTCCATAATGGGTGACCCTAGGAAGTTTTCACTCGGGCAACCGAAAACTAATTTGTGAGTTTTTAGTGGGCAAAACGGACAATATTAGATGATATTAGAGGCAGAGTGTTATAGAATTGTATCAGAGCAATAGTTTAAGAGATCTGGGCATCCTCAATGCTTCGACTTAAACTAGAAATGCCACTACGGGTAGTTGTATGCTAAGAGGTAATCCTTTAATTTTGAAGTATGTCTATATATTTTTTCATTTAAATACTTAATGGCATGAGGTGATATGTGGGAGGTTAATGCCTTTACATTTTGAGGTGGTATTTGAAGGCTATCAATTAGTGCATAAATGCACAATATGTTAGGTGAGGTTGTTTTCCGTCGAATGCTTAAATATACAAAGTGTTAAATAGAAAGTCAATACCTATATGTTTTAAAGTAAGCTAAGGTGTTCCTTGTCGGTTTCTTAACTACAATTATTGATAGGTAGGAATGTTAATGTCCTTGTGATATAAGGTAGGGTAGACTCCATTCTTTGATGGTAAGTTACTTGCCTCAATGCATCAGAATGTCTTTATTCTTTAAAGTATGTGTGGATATTATTCTTTGAATTTCTATTTTCAAAACGTGGAAGGTAGAACCCTAGCGTGACCGTGTTGAGAAACATTTAGAACATTGTAGTGGCATAGACAACCGATCGCACTTGATCAACGTTGTTGGTGGTCTATTGTTACTTTTCTGTTGTAAGTTGTAACCTATGATGATCCATATGAATGTTCTGTCTTGTGTAGAAGTTAGTGGATTGGCATAGTAGAATGCTATCATCTGTACCTATAGTTAATATATTCTTAGCAGGTTATCATTAAAACATCACGTTTCGTGGTTCCCTATCCAAGAGGATTCGAGCACGAATCCTATTAAAAAAAGGGTAGACTTATAACGCATCAAATCTCTATCTATTATATTGTACAGTATGTACACGTCCGTTTTTTATTAAGCTATGGATTGTTTAGAGGCAAGATGTAAGGTGTTTTAATGTCTGGTTATATTTTGATGGTAAGCCCTTACATGGGTCTACACGTATTGCTTATGTTGTCGGACGTGTGGTCCTAGTTAGAGTTACGTGTGCCAGTGTAGAATGTATTTTTTGCTTGCCTAAATGGTTAGCAATGCAACCATTATGAAAGTGTGGCAATGTAAAGGGATTCAGCTACGAGTGACAATGTAATGTGATGATTTGTGATTTGAGGGCTTTGTGTAAGAGACTTAGTCTGGAACATGTCTTTGAGGATTTGAGTAGTTAAGATTACTTGCTAGAGATGATAATGACTGATGGCTTATGTACCTACGTCGATGGACATACGACAGGTTATACGCTAGCTCCTAGAGCTCACTGGCAGATTTATGGGATGTTTCTACACCTATAGGCAAAATAAAAGGTTGCTCGAGCTCCTGAAAATCATCAGTTGTGAAAGGAGGAGTGCTCAATGTTGGAAAGTGTTTACTACGTGATGCACGAGTTTCATACAAGCCTCGAACTTTGATGTTTGTAAGGCTAATGGTGAACACGATTTTCCTTACTTTTGAATATGACGGGTGGTGACGATAAGTCAGGAAGCATTCAAATTCTGAGACAACATGGAATTTTGTTAGTTATAACCGTATGATCGACAGGAATGTTAGAATTACCAGTAGAGTATGGCAGGTTTGTCAACGAGCTGAAGTTAATTGCGAGAGTTTTCAATATACATAAGGTTATTAATGACAAAGTAGACGATGTCATTGGGACTGAATAGAAAACGATTGGTTGCATGTGTGATGTCGTGTGGATTAAAGTACTTAAACCTCTTTTTCTTAAAATGGCAAGTTCCCGGTGGAAATGCCAAAAACTCGGTGGGAAAAGGAAATTAAGTTAAAACTTTAAGATGAGACACTTTTCAAGTTTTAAATTTATAAAAATAAAACGATAAATGTTAAACGTTCTAAACCTACACAATAGGCAAGTGTACCTATCGGGTGTAGTATAGACACAAGCAAGTACCAAGTATCGAACCCTAAGACACGACTTCCCCTACTCAGCTTTAAGAATGCTAAAATAAAGGTAAAGATAAATAAAAATGAGAGAGAATGAGAATAACCGACAAGAAAACCAATGTCCAAAGAAAAGTTTTGCTTGGGATCCAACTAACCTTGGTACGGATTAATAGTAAACGTTCAATTGAGTGATGTGTCCAAGATGCGCATTACCGTATAACTTTAAGATGTGCATTACCACATAACTATAAAGACGATTTGTGTTCTCAGTTGTTATTTTGAGGGCCTCCCAAACCGGTAAGCTCACCTCTGAGCAATAAGGGTAGGATCACCCGAGATTATGATATCCAACCCCGAAGAACGCTCCTCTCAGTGTTGCGATATTGACATCAAACGACTCAAAACCTTTATGAATAACTTGCTGGCGGCCGGAGCATGGCCGAACAAGCTACCACTTGACATCATAGAGGATTCGTGGCTACCCCGCTCATGCTCATCCTCTACTTAAATTAATTAACTTTTCAAAAAGTGATTGGCCTATTACTAATTTTGTGGCAATATAGTAATGGAAGAGAATAAAGACCATTCGCTTCCAATACGGGTTCACCAATTATTGGTCTGCGCCAAAGCTAACACATAGACCATGAAGCTAAGTTGCAAAACCAAGTCTTGGCTTATCACTAGGACCAAGTATAAAGACCGTACCGACCCTAAGTGAGATTTTGATAATAGAGGATTAAGCCACAAAGTGTGAATGTTTCCAAACACAAATTGGCCAATCACTACACGTGGAATTAGGTTAGCTTACAAGTAAATAGGTTGTTACACACCATGGGTACACTCATAAGTCCTTCCACTTCTTATCAAAACACTCACAAGACCAAATACTTGATGATTAATCAGTTAATTCGTCAAACAAAGTTAGAGTAGAACGAATTAAATGAGAACACAAACATCACTAAATAAATATAAACTATATAATCCATACCAACATAATCTTCACCCTAGCAAAACTCTAAGATCCTAGCCAAGAGTTGGCATTACAACAATCACACTAAGTAGGTTTTGATGTGAAAACATAATGAGGGTTGCTAAAGGATTTAGAGGGTTTTGGGATGATTTTATATGGGTTCGCTCAAGCTCGTACTCTCTAAGTGTTTATGGAGTGATCCCAAGCTCCAAAGGTCACTTACAAGACCCTAAGATGGCATAAATGTGAGAGACATTCGGGTGGAATGGGATAGGAAAGGATTCCAAAGTGAGGAGTAAAGCTCTTTATTTATAGGCCTTCCAGGGGGTGCACGCCCATGCTCCAAGGTGGGCACGCTCGTGCTTAGACATTTGGTACTGTTGCAGAGTCCTTTTGTGCAGAAACTGTTTGTCTGGTGGTTTGGCACGCCCATGCCAACAAAAGGGCACACCCGTGCTTGTTAGTATTGCACAAATGTCTGTCAGTCTTGGTCTATTGGAGTCTTCGGGAGCACGTATCAGATGGCACGGCCGTGCACTAGGGTGTGCACGCCCGTGCACCTTGAAAAACTCATCTGGATGGCTGAAAATGTTGACTGGTTGACTTTGGGTAGGATCACGGTCGTGCACGGCCGAAGCACGACCGTGCACACTCTCTAACAGTATTCAAAGTCTTCAAATTCCTTCACATTGTGCTAGTGTCCGCTCCTATTTTCATTTCATTGATCTCAAAACCTTGTATGTGGGAGACAAGGTTGTTGTACCATGTACTCTTTGTCCCCTAGCCATAAAATTGTCTTTTTCTGAGAAGTTTGTTCTCCACTCATCCCGTAAATGTGCTCTTTTTTCCCTTTTTTACTACTTTTGTCTTTTTGCCTCCAAATACCTGCAATTAACTCAAAGGAACGATTTAGCACCGTTTTGCAAAGATAAAGGCATAAATACATACAAAAATAGTGGGGAATACATGTAAAAACATGTTAAAATAATGACACATCGTATCCTCGAATCTCCTTGTGAACCGTTTCACGTTAAGAATCATAGAAATGAGTCAAATTATAGAGCAATGCGATGATAATGACTTTTGTAATGGTGACTAGGTGTCACTCACGGATGAGGAACTAGGGCGAAGAGACTGTAGGTTACTTTTGGGTTTTGACTAGGAGGATTCGAGGGCGAATCCTCTTGTAAGGGGGAAAGACTTGTAACATCTGAAAATTCCGAGTTTAATGGTTTGGGTATATAAACTACCAGAATTATATCAAATGATTCGGTTAAGAAGTTTGTCGCCTAAATATTGGCTTAAAGGCATTAGAGGGGCCCGAATTTTGTTGATTAATGATGTATATAGTTACTTTGGGGAAATATGTTTATAGTTGATAGTGAAGGGGCCTATATGTAACTTTTAGTGCTTAAAACACATTAAAGACAAAACCTAGTCTAAGAAGCATCAAGTCTAACAACTTATGATCAATTTGCAAATTGTTAATAATTGTCTACATTCCTAATTTGGTAATATTTGTTAGATTATTGATTTGGAAATAATAGTTTTCATATATAAGAGCTGTTAGCATTTTCGTTAATAACCGTATTCAATATTTATAGAGTGTCAACAGCATAAATCATGATTTAGTTTTTGAAAGAAAATTTTTAAATATTTTAGACTATGAGGTGTGGTTGAGAGTAGTCTTAGTAGGACTACACGCTACATAGGGAAATTATATAGCCCCCCCCCCCCCCCCCCTAAAGATGACAACATGTAGACTAACGAAGGGTTTGTGGTGGTATTCATTGGTTTTTTTTTATTTTTTATTTTTTTCTTATAAAAGATTATTCATTTCCCAAACTTGCCTAGTTACATCAAAATAGAGGGTAGTCTTTCACTTTTATTGGCCCATTTTTTAAATTAATAATACACGTCAAATTAAATAGATAATACATCTAAATAAAAATATAAAAAGTCATATAATGTTGAAATATAAGTCGATATTACAAATAAAAAAAGACACCTAATATTTAAAAAAAACACTTCTAGATATACTTGTTTTGTTAATGACATTATATCTAACATCTGTTGTTGAATAAATATATTAATATTATTTATAACAACTGTTCATAGCAATTATTAAGTTTTGTAGAGTCAAATTATATTAACAGATCTAACCTATGTATATTATAACTATCAGCCGCCTAAATTTAAACTTTGGAGCCAAAATTTTAAAGTTAACATAGAAAAGTATGTTTCACTAATTATTCTGCAGGTATAATCATAACATACAGCTTCCCTTATAAGCATAAGAATATCTAAAAGTAAATTTAGTTAACTTATATAAAATAACCAATATTTTTGTAAATAATAAAATAGTGTTTTGCTTTATAATGAAACTCAACATATAATATTAAGAGTCGTGAGTGACAAATAATAATGACAACCTTGAAACTCGATTTATTAAACTCACTCGGTATTTTATTTGTATTTAAGTAATTTTTTCTATTGATTGTAATTATCAATCTGAAATAATCTATCGATTAGACTTCTAGAAAAAAAATCATTCAAAATGGAGCAAATTATACACTAGAATTTTCTATTCAGAGTTATCGTTATATTGTGTACATATGTTTATGGATCAAGGGAAATAATAGCCCAAATGGATATTGTATTTTTTTAGAAGGATGTATTAATTTAGTAGGAACATTAGGTTAAGGTATTATGATGAATTGCTGTTAATGGAAATGTTGGAAGAAATAATTGCTGATGAAGAATGAATTCATCCATATTGTAACATTTGTACTTTTCATATTTTCTGTTCTAGTCTTTGTATTCTTGTATCTTTCCATTTTGTACCTTTGTAATCCCGAGCTTATGATCAATGGAAAAGTATTTTATCAATTTCATCTAATCTTAATCTATTTCATTTATTCTATAAATTCTACGTGACGAAAACTTTATGTAACGTCGCGTGATTTTTAATTTTCTTGTATTTTAAATTCTATATTTAACAAATTTCAAGTTCGCCTTTACTCGTTTCTTTTATGTTACTCCTACCCATTCATGACGAGTCGCCATTATATTTTACCCTATCCAATTTTGGCGTTATAACAAGGAACTTATTTAGTTAAGATCTTAATATATACTTATTATTAATAAAACACACACACATATATATATATATATATAATAATACTTAAAAAAACATAATGTGAAAAAAAAGATTTGACTTTAGTCAATATGATTACACAATTACAAAAAAAAAATAAGTCGTACGTTTTTTTTTGGATTATTTTGATTTTATTTTTTTTTCTTTTTTAGATATATCCCCACTAATTAACTTCTAACCACCCTAATTAATTCTTTAAATACCCAACCCCTTCACCCCAACTATAAATACACCACCCCTACCCATTCTAACACTTGCTCATTTCTAAATCCTCTCTAAACCTCCCAACTCTCCAAAGAAATCCCAAGAGTGGAAGTCCACTTCTAAGTGAGTTCTCTCATAAACTCCAACTTTATTCTTCTTTCTTCACTTCTTTTCTTTTTCTAACCCCTTGGAGAAACCTCTAGGATCTTCCCCATATTTATCCACAAAAGTGTGATAAGGGTAGAGCACCTAAAAGAGGTTCCAAAGGTGGTTGTTTTCTTAATTATACTATATAATAATATAAACTTATACTTTCAAGTTTCTTTATTACTAGTTTATTATTAATCTTTGGAAGGTTTGTGGTTACACCCTACCTTACCAACTCTCTTGACCCTTCTTGTGCTACGGATTTATCCACACTAGAAAGGGGAAATCCCGTGTCCAAAACCCACGTTTATTCCATAAGCGAAGTGGTTATGACATGAACCTATCAAATGGATTCACATTTCTAACTTTATACCATCCGAATCATCTATGATGGTTTTGTGCTTGGTCTAACTTAATCTCATGACCATCCGGATTGCCCAAAAGGCAATTTGTGCTTGGTTTGCCTAAAAGGCTTGCATGACTCTCGTGAATCTATAATCTAAACCCAAACCTAAGACCCTTTATTCTTTAATTCTAGATAACGAAGGCTAAAGCTAAACCTACCAAGACTTACCTTTTTGGAACTCTATCAAACGCACCCAAAGGTGAGTTCATACTTGTCCCCCTTTTATTCTTTATTCTTTGGGGCTCAGCATGTATCACTATCAAAACTTAAACGATTTCATACTCTTAAACTATTATGCTCAATCTAAATGCTATTATGCTATGCCATGCTAGAATTCAAAGTCTTACATACAAATGTACGATTAGTTAACAACCCACCTTACATGTATAGCGCTATAGGTTGACACGCCGCCCCCTTTATGGGTCATGATAAGTATAAGTCTTTTGTGTTATCGAGTGTTGTTGCCGTTTGTATGGTTCTACGTGCATATGCCTATAACATGATGATTCGAGTAGACTTTTCTATACTATGTACTTATACTCAAACTAGTATGCTCACCAATGCTTTATGTGTTGACGGATATTTTATACATGTTGCAGGAAATGTTTAATGCAGGTTTATCAAGAAATCTACTTAGGATTGGACTAGAAACTCACGCTAGTTTAAGTTCTATATTTTGATGTTCTATTTTTCTTTTCGTGAAACAATTTGTATTATGTTATCTTTTTAGACAATGATTATGCTATGAATGAAATTTTATCTTTAAATTATATTATCACGAATTCTAGTGTCATGAAGTCTTTGAACAATATATCCCAAGTCTCGCCCCGATGTATTCCGCCATCGGTTGGGGTGTGACAGATTGGTATCAGAGCCATGACTATAGGGAATTAGGAAAAATTTCCATGTTTGACCTAGACTATAGTTAAGTATCTTTTTGACCATTCCTTTTATCATGCTTAATATACTTGTCCTCCCTATCTTGCTTCTACTCCATTCTTTTGGTCTTTAAAACTTACCTTCCTAGTTGGTGGATTATTCTACACTCGAAGACACTCGTATACCACAAACGAAAGAAAATCACCAAAATAGGCGTGAAACCCTCACTTTGGTGATAACTTTCAATCCGTGTAAATCCTTTGTGTTTTTGAAAATACGCCAAGATAGGAGTGATATCCTCACCTTGGTGGAAATTTCACAATTCTCGTTCTAGTGGACACTTACCAATCGAAGGTTAGAATTAATTTTCTTACCACGTTGGACAAAGTGTACAAACCACACTCAAAGAAACGACCTCGCTAAGATAAGAGTGAAATCCGCAACTTTGCGACTAGTTTCAATCCTTGATATATTTTTTTTAAAATCTCGCCAAAGTCTCAAATTTACTAATGACAAGAAACATGTAGTAACTGGAAGGGTGAATACCGTTAAGCGCAAGTCGGCGAGAGTATTTCCACCTATTAGGCCAAAGCATGTTTTCAAACTCAAAGGTAAATTCGAACCACTTTGGTTAGTCTAAGTTTCGTTCCGGAACACTCCAATGGCTTGCTTAAAACAAGCCCCTCATTTTATGCTAATATTATTTTCAATGTTGTTTTCATGCTATGTTTTCACTACATATATTCGATTTATTTTTTTTATTTTTTTTTTACTACTCGCAAAGGCTCTCAAGACTCCCATCTCAAGTACTCTAGCAACCTCCAAACAATACTAATAATCGCAAACCAACACTAATCAAAGCTCCTTTATATTGTCTAAATGCACTATATTTGCTTATACTTATATGTTATGCTTTATAAACAATGTGAAACTACATGCTACTTGAACTATTTGACACTATGTGCTTGTTATGCTTAATTTATTTCTAAAAACAAAGACAAAATGCAAACTTTATACAAATAAACCATTGATCAAAGCTCATAAACCTTTTGTTTATCCTTTAGATGTCTTCCATGTCCAACCAAAGAAGCTCAAAACAAAGCACCAAAAAGAAAATGCTCTCCTTCATGGCCAAGCAAATGGCCAAGGTCATACCCGAGGTAGTTAGCAAAATCCAAGCCTCCACAAGCCCACATGGTTCTGTTGACTCAAAAGCCGAATCCTCCAAAACTACCTCCTTCACCTTTAAGCAATTTAACCTACATCGACCCGACTCTTTCACGGGAAACGATGGTGCTACCGCTATGCTCGAATGGTTCGACCACATCGAGCTAATCTTCATCAATAGCGAATGCCCTGACAATCTCCGCACTCGTCACGCCACTAGTGTCTTCAAATCAAGGGCATTCGAGTGGTGGAAAAACGAGAGAGTCACCCGTGGAAACGAAGTCGCTTCAGCTCTACCGTGGGAGGAACTCAAGCAACTCATGATTGAGGAGTTCTGCCCCGCTCAAGAGATTGAGCGACTTGAAGAAGAGTTTTGGAAACTCAAGCAAAACAGTGGTGATAACCTCTCCTATACCAATCGTTTCAAGCAACTCCTTGTCCTTGTACCTCACCAATTCAACACCACTGAGAGAATCATAGCTAAGTATCTTAAAGGCCTGCCAACGAGTGTTCGTGATATCGTTGAAGGAGCCGAACCCACCACCCTAGAAAAACCCATTCGTTTAGCTTCCAAAATCTCGGATAACCAAGTGAAAGATGGAACCTTAACTATCCCAAACACCACCAAAACCGTCAATCAAACCACCACTATTCCCACCGAGAAACCCAAGGGAACCAAAACCCCATCAACCCGTAGCAATAACCGCAAACGCAAATCTCGAAACCAAAACTATGCCGTTACCACTCCATCCACCGAAGCTCAAGCTCCAACCCCTCTTAACCAAGTGCCTGCCAAGAAACCTTATACTGGAGTACACCCAAAATGTGCCATATGCCCTTTTCACCACCCAACTAATGTAGCTTGTCGTCTATGCACCAATTGTAACCACTATGGACACTTTGTCCAAAACTGCAAGGTTGCCCCTAGAACCCAAAACAACCAACCTCAAGTTACCAACCAACCCCGAGTTGCTAACCAACCTCCTCTAGCCATTGGCAATGGTCGTGCATGTTTTAAGTGTGGTGATCCTAGCCATTTTGCCCCTTAATGTACCCGCAACAACCAAGCTCAAGTTCAAGCTCCGGCTCAAAATCAACCACCAAGGGGTCGTGCTTTCAACCTCAATGCGGCCCAAGCTCAAACTGAAAATGATGTTGTGAACGGTACGTTCCTTGTTAATGGATCTTATGCTTCTATACTCTTTGATACTGGTGCGGATAAGAGTTTTGTGTCTCTAGAATTTGAACCCTTACTTGCTTGTGCACGATCTAAGTTATCGGAACCTTTCACCGTTGAAGTTGCAAATGGCGAACCCATCTCTATTGATTTCATTATCAAAAACTGCACCTTGAATCTTAATGACCATGATTTCTCCATAGATCTAAATCCTATGCAATTGGGAAGTTTTGACATCATAGTAGGCATGGATTGGCTTGCAAAACATCGTGCCGAAGTTGTTTGCTTCGAAAAATTTATCCGTATACCGCTTCCTAGCGGTGACACTTTACAAATCTATGGTGAGAAAGCCTCCAAAGGACTCAAGCTCATGTCTTGTACCAAAGCTCGAAAGTATCTCCGTAAGGAATATGTTGCATTCTTGGCTCATGTGGTAACAACCAAAGACAAGGAAAAAGGCATAAAAGACATACCTGTCGTCTGTGACTTTCCCGAGGTCTTTCCCGAAGATCTACCCGGTCTTCCTCCCGCTCGTTCTGTTGAATTTCGTATTGACCTCATACCTGGTGCTACACCTGTTGCAAAAGCTCCATATCGTCTTGCACCTTCTGAAATGCAAGAACTTGCTAGTCAACTCCAAGAATTGCTCGAAAAAGGCTTCATACGCCCGAGTACTTCTCCATGGGGTGCTCCTATTTTGTTTGTTAAAAAGAAAGACAGATCTTTCCGTATGTGCATCAATTATCGTGAGCTTAACAAGCTTACTGTCAAAAACCGATACCCTCTCCCACGCATTGATGATCTCTTTGACCAGCTCCAAGGAGCTACTTGTTTCTCAAAAATCGATCTTCGTTCGGGATACCATCAACTTCAAATCCACGAAGAAGATATTCCAAAAACCGCCTTTCGCACAAGATATGGTCACTACGAGTTCATGGTGATGCCTTTCGGTTTAACCAATGCACCCGCAGTATTCATGGATCTAATGAATCGAGTGTGTAAACCTTATTTGGATCGTTTTGTGATTGTCTTCATTGATGACATCTTGATCTATTCCAAATCCGAAGACGACCATAAACGACATCTCCGTTTGATTCTAGAACTCTTACGTGCCGAACGACTTTATTCCAAGTTCTCTAAATGTGAATTTTGGTTAAAAGAAGTTCAATTCCTTGGGCATATTGTGAACGATAGGGGTATTCATGTTGATCCTGCCAAAATTGAAGCCGTTAAAAATTGGATTGCACCAAAATCTCCTACCGAAGTTCGTTCCTTTCTAGGATTGGCGGGTTACTACCGTCGGTTCATCTCTAGCTTTTCCAAAATTGCTACACCTCTCACCGCTTTGACTCAAAAATCCCAACCTTTCATTTGTGGTCCCAAGCAAGAAGAAGCCTTTGAAACCCTCAAGTCTATGCTTTGTGATGCTCCTATTCTAGCTCTTCCCGAGGGGAATGATGATTTCGTGGTTTATTGTGATGCATCGAATCAAGGTCTTGGTTGCGTTCTTATGCAACGAGGCAAAGTCATCGCCTATGCATCAAGGCAACTCAAAATCCACGAGAAGAACTACACCACTCACGATCTCGAACTTGGTGTCGTGGTTGTTGCCTTAAAAATCTGGAGACATTACCTCTATGGTACGAAATGTGTTGTTTTTACCGACCACAAAAGCCTCCAACACATTTTTAATCAAAAAGATCTTAACATGCGACAACGACGATGGGTCGAATTGTTAAACGACTACGACTGCGAAATTCGCTACCATCCTGGTAAAGCGAATGTAGTAGCCGATGCTCTTAGTCGAAAAGGTCATGCAGTTCTATGCAATATCCGAGAAACCGACCGTCTTCGCAGCTCTCAATTTCAAAATGATCTCTTCAACCGTATTCAAGACGCACAACATACATCGGTCAATGAAAATACTCTATATGAAGAAATGTCTTGTGGTGCCGAATTACACTTGGAATCTAAGGCAGATGGGATTCTTTATTATCTTGATCGTATTTGGGTTCCCAGTCGTAATGACCTTCGTACTCTTATAATGAATGAAGCGCATAAATCCCGATACTCCATTCATCCGGTGCAGATAAAATGTATCAAGATCTCCGTCGCAATTATTGGTGGCCCGGTATGAAAACGGACATTGCTCTCTTTGTGTCCAAATGTCTCACTTGCTCCAAAGTAAAAGCCGAGCACCAATGACCGTCGGGTTTGCTTGAACAGCCCGAAGTCCCCATGTGGAAATGGGAAAGTATTGCTATGGATTTTATTACCAAGCTCCCTCGAACATCATCTGGTCATGATAGCATTTGGGTAATCATTGATCGTTTAACCAAGTCAGCTCACTTCCTTCCCATTCGTGAAGATTACAAAGTTGAGAAGCTAGCCCATATCTACACCAAGGAAATCATTTGTCGTCATGGCATTCCTCTTGACATCATCTCAGACCGTGATGGTCGATTCACCTCCCGTCTTTGGGAAACATTTCAGGCTGCCATGGGCACTCAGCTTAATCTTAGTACAGTTTTTCATCCTCAATCTGATGGTCAAACTGAACGTACCATCCAGACTCTTGAGGATATGCTTCAGTCTTGTGTAATTGACTTTGGTGGAAATTGGGATGCTCATCTACCATTGGTCGAGTTCTCTTACAATAATAGTTATCATACCAGCATCCAAATGGCTCCTTTCGAAGCTCTTTATGGCCGAAAGTGTCGTTCTCCTATATGTTGGCACGAGATTGGTGAAGCACAAATCACTGGTCCCGAAATCATCCAAGAAACGACCAACAAAATCATCCAGATCCGTGATAATCTCTTAGCTGCTCGAAGCTGTCAGAAAAGTTATGCTGACAAGCGGCGAAAACCCCTTGAATTCAATGTTGGTGATCAAGTACTCCTTAAGGTGTCTCCTTGGAAAGGGGTAGTCAGATTTGGAAAGAAAGGAAAGTTAGCTCCACGGTATGTTGGACCATTTAAGATCATTGAACGAATCGGGGAAGTGGCTTACAAGCTCGAGTTACCCCAAGAACTCAACAATGTCCATCCCACCTTTCATGTTTCAAATTTGAAGAAGTGCCTAGCCGAAGGGAACATACACATTCCTCTTGATGACGTACGAATTGACGAGACTATGCATTTCGTCGAAAAGCCAGTGGAGATAACGGATCGTGAAGTCAAACAACTCAAACGAAAACGTATTCCGCTAGTTAAAGTTCGTTGGGAATCGAAGAATGGACCCGAATTCACTTGGGAACATGAAGAGCAAATGAAGAAAAAGTACCCACATCTTTTCAGTCAAGCCACTTGAATAAATTTCGAGACGAAATTTCTTAAAGTAGGGGAGACTGTAACATTTGTACTTTTCATATTTTCTGTTCTAGTCTTTGTATTCTTGTATCTTTCCATTTTGTACCTTTGTAATCCCGAGCTTTTGATCAATGGAAAAGTATTTTATCAATTTCATCTAATCTTAATCTATTTCATTTATTCTATAAATTCTACGTGACGAAAACTTTATGTAACGTCGCGTGATTTTTAATTTTCTTGTATTTTAAATTCTATATTTAACAAATTTCAAGTTCGCCTTTACTCGTTTCTTTTATGTTACTCCTACCCATTCATGACGAGTCGCAATTATATTTTACCCTATCCAATTTTGGCGTTATAACAAGGAACTTATTTAGTTAAGATCTTAATATATACTTATTATTAATAAAACATACATATATATATATATAATAATACTTAAAAAAAACATAATGTGAAAAAAAAGATTTGACTTTAGTCAATATGATTACACAATTACAAAAAAAAAAAAGTCGTACGTTTTTTTTTGTATTATTTTGATTTTATTTTTTTCTTTTTTAGATATATCCCCACTAATTAACTTCTAACCACCCTAATTAATTCATTAAATACCCAACCCCTTCACCCAACTATAAATACACCACCCCTACCCATTCTAACACTTGCTCATTTTTAAATCCTCTCTAAACCTCCCAACTCTCCAAAGAAATCCCAAGAGTGGAAGTCCACTTCTAAGTGAGTTCTCTCATAAACTCCAACTTTATTCTTCTTTCTTCACTTCTTTTCTTTTTCTAACCCCTTAAAGAAACCTCTAGGATCTTCCCCATATTTATCCACAAAAGTGTGATAAGGGTAGAGCACCTAAAAGAGGTTCCAAAGGTGGTTGTTTTCTTAATTATACTATATAATAATATAAATATATACTTTCAAGTTTCTTTATTACTAGTTTATTATTAATCTTTGGAAGGTTTGTGGTTACACCCTACCTTACCAACTCTCTTGACCCTTCTTGTACTACGGATTTATCCACCCTAGAAAGGGGAAATCCCGTGTCCAAAACCCACGTTTATTCCATAAGCGAAGTGGTTATGACATGAACCTATCAAATGGATTCACATTTCTAACTTTATACCATCCGAATCATCTATGATGGTTTTGTGCTTGGTCTAACTTAATCTCATGACCATCCGGATTGCCCAAAAGGCAATTTGTGCTTGGTTTGCCTAAAAGGCTTGCATGACTCTCGTGAATCTATAATCTAAACCCAAACCTAAGACCCTTTATTCTTTAATTCTAGATAACGAAGGCTAAAGCTAAACCTACCAAGACTTACCTTTTTGGAACTCTATCAAACGCACCCAAAGGTGAGTTCATACTTGTCCCCCTTTTATTCTTTATTCTTTGGGGCTCAGCATGTATCACTATCAAAACTTAAACGATTTCATACTCTTAAACTATTATGCTCAATCTAAATGCTATTATGCTATGCCATGCTAGAATTCAAAGTCTTACATATAGTACGATTAGTTAACAACCCACCTTACATGTATAGCGCTATAGGTTGACACGCCGCCCCCTTTATGGGTCATGATAAGTATAAGTCTTTTGTGTTATCGAGTGTTGTTGCCGTTTGTATGGTTCTACGTGCATATGCCTATAACATGATGATTCGAGTAGACTTTTCTATACTATGTACTTATACTCAAACTAGTATGCTCACCAATGCTTTATGTGTTGACGGATATTTTATACATGTTGCAGGAAATGTTTAATGCAGGTTTATCAAGAAATCTTCTTAGGATTGGACTAGAAACTCACGCTAGTTTAAGTTCTATATTTTGATGTTCTATTTTTCTTTTCGTGAAACAATTTGTATTATGTTATCTTTTTAGACAATGATTATGCTATGAATGAAATTTTATCTTTAAATTATATTATCACGAATTCTAGTGTCATGAAGTCTTTGAACAATATATCCCAAGTCTCGCCATGATGTATTCCGCCATCGGTTGGGGTGTGACACATATCGTGTAGTAAGTTGGTTTTACGTTCATGATTATGAAACGGTGATTGTGTCCTATGATAATGGTTCAGTGAGCAGATACCACAGATTGATGGTAGAGTATTCTAGTGATTTGGATTTTCTCGAAGAACTGGACCAGATAAGAATGAGTAACACTAGGCGCAACACATTTCATCTTAATCTAGAAAAAATGATTAAACTTAGGATAATGTATTTGAATGAACGACCAGAACAATTTATTGAAGATTAAATTTTATTATATTATTTTTTTTCAGTTTTTATTTATTAATAGAATTATAATATTGTTAGTAAATTTATAATTTTTATGGTTTGTTATTTTTGAAGTTTAGAAATACTTAATTTATCGTCTGTTGATAAGAATTTGTAAAGAACGTCTTTATCAACATCTGCTGGAAACATTCTTCAATTGTTCATGTGGTGTGTATAGATCTAGATGAATCTGTTTGATTTAAACGTCTCTTCAGTTCAACAGTACTTTAATAAAAAAAAAAAAATTGTACAGCAGGCCCTTGGGAATTAAATACTCTACTTACAAGCAAGTGACATTTTGATAATAGTTTTGTACAATCCTGATTTGTAATAAAATCTCCATTGAAGATTTAGAGCCTCGATTGTCAAAATCATGATTACTTTTTTGAAACATAGTTTGTTCACTTTTGTATTATTTTGAAATTTAATAATAATATTTACTATTTTAAATTATTACAAATATTATTTTATTATAGTCATTTCATTTTTTATTAACTAAGGGCATTCTCCAGTCTAAAAAATGGGAGCAAACTATTATTTAGTTTTCTATCTCTTTCTCCCTTGAATCTTTGTTGCTTTTAAAATTTCCATGCCACATGTATAATGATTTTATTTTTAAATGCCTTCACACCAGTGTTGTGCACCATTTGTAATGATGTTTGAATGGATGGTCTCGGAAAATTCTTGCACTCAATTAAATACGTGTTGGAAGTGGAACGTGGTTGAATCGTTTTATTACGATATCCAAAGCTTATTAAAGAGAAGGCTTATTATAGATAATCCATAAGTCTCTCGCTAATTATACATCGGATGCATAATCGTCATTTGTTTTTTGATATGTTAGAAGAATGAAACATATCTTCTTTATGTTTTGTCAGTGTTTTATATGTAATTTCTTAACTCGAATTATGTAAATGTATTATTTATTAAAACATCGTATGTTATACCTAACGTCTGTTGGTAGACAAATATCTTAGTAACATTTTTTAACATCTGATCATAACAATAATTGAATTATTCAGAGCGAAGTTATATGAATCTTTTGCTATAAGCTTCTCTTCAGTGCTTTTAGCAAGACATATATTAATCTTACCTTATAAGCTTCCCTTCAAGATTCCCTTCATTTGTATGGGACTTTACAATCTATTTGTCTGATGAACGTTTGTAAGCAACTTCATTGGATCTCCTACTTTCAATACGAATTTATAATTTATAATTACATAAATTAGTATTGAAAGTATGAGCTTCAGTGTCACACCCTCAAATTTCCACGTGCGGGGCTTTACCGCGAGGCGCGTGACACACCAGGATCCAAGTCAACGGTCACAATAAACGACAACTATATGATATTAAAAACAACGTAAACTGCCCATTAAGTTTTCAAAATCTATCCAACACAGCGGAATCATAAATCGTTATTACAATCCAAAAGCAAAACATAAAGTCTGAAAACGTTCAATGAACATGCATATGAATCCTAGACGCCGTGAGACTTCGTGCGCCTATCGACAGCTGCTACCTTAGCGACCTAAGACAAACATGCTAAAAACGTTAGCAAATAATGCGATGAGTTCACAGGTTTTTCATGAAGACTGACTCCAAAGTTTTCAATGAATACCCTTGGCCAAACCAGGCCACATGCATACAAATCAAATGAATAGTTGTCACTACTACGATTGGAAAACATTACTGAACTCGAATACGTGAATACATGAATACTACCCAAATGAATACTGACTACTGAATACCTAAGAGACAACATGCACCCGTCCGACCTCCAGTCGATGAGTGGGGCCGGTCACGCCCAAATAGATCTATCCACATTTCCTCTGTTGTGCATCCCGCACACTCATGGTTTTCCCGGGACTTCCAAAGATCGCATAGTAACTAAATGGATACTCCAATACATAATGAATACATGAATACCAAAACATAGTTTGACACGTCTTTTATGAAAACATAGTTGACACACGTTTAAAGAATACAGTATGTTTTCTCCCCCGAAAATGTAAAACCAGTAAAGAGTTGGGCCGTGAAACTCACCTTAGATTGCGTCTTCAGTTAAATAGAAAATCCGACACATGTGTGATAGCCCCGACTAATGGATACCTATCAATGAGTTTAAGTAAGCGTATTGACTACTAACCCGAAGGTTAACTAGTCCCTGATTGTCCATAACTTGACTATGTGTGTTTAGAAATGTGTTTAAATGTTAACCGGACATACCAGACAGACCCAACATCCCGTTGGTGATCCATTACATCAATTAATCAAGCACATAGGGTTAACACATAAGTTTCAAGCATACAACACTTAGTTTGCATAAAAATCGCACATACGAAACCGTAGGGTCGAATCAGCATGGAAATGGACTAGGTTCGACCCAAACATCCTTGGTTCGACCTCCAGTAATCTCCTTCGACCCTTATTTAAGTTCATACAACCTATCACATGTTCATTCGACCTTAACACAATTCAACCTTAACATGTGTTAATTCGACCTAAATCAAGTTCATTCGACCTAACTGAAGCACATTCGACCTAATAGAAGCTAGGTTCGACCCCTGTAGTTCCATTCTTCCTAAAACGAACCAAATCGCATCAAAACTATCCGAAAACATCACGAAACACAACAGTCAAGTATGAATAACATATCCCTACAAAACCCTACCAATTTTATTCCAAAATCAATCTGTTTTAATACTTACCCAAAATGGCAAAATTATGGAAACGTCACATCATGCATGAAAACCTTACCCAATTAGGAAACTTTCTGAAATCATTCAATAATCAACTCAACATGCTCAGATTATCATGTAAAGCAAAACCCCTAATCATATCATCCATATTAACATCATGAAATAAATCTCTAAATCTATCAAAATCCCCAAAATGAGCAAAATATCATCATCCAACAATTAATAGCCTAAGATAAACCAAAACCTATCATCCATAGTATCCTTAGAACATTTTTATAATATATATGCAGCACATAATCATCATACAACACATAACACACATAAAACATCATTAATCATAACATAACACATGTTAACTTGTATGAAAACTCATGTTTAATGATTAGGTTTTGTTTAGAAAGATGTTAGAAAGGTTTTTAAGTGTGAAAACCAACCTAAAAACAGATCTGGACCTTTGGGGTTTAATGAAAACGAATAAAAAATGTTTTAAAAAGGGTTTTGAATGAAGAACACACCTTAGATCTTTGCTTAGAAGATGTTTGTAGGTTAGATTATGAAAAATAAGGGCAAAAACTCCTTCCCCAATGATTAATATTGCTAGAGAGTGTTTAGAGGTGTTTAGGGTTTGTGAAATGATGAAAAAATGACAAAGTATGGTATTTATACTAAGGTCTGGTTTGACCCTATGCATGGGTTGAATGAAACTATGAGAGGTCGAATGAAGCTTTTAAGTATCATAATGTCTGGTTCGACCCCCTACAGGTCGAACCAAGACTGGGTATTTTCAGGTTTTCCAGTTTTGTCGTTTCAACGCATTTTAACACATCCTAACACATGAACATGCAATCCTAACCTATGTTGAGCATATATAATCATGGATAATCATCTAAACACCGTTTAAACACGTATTTGTATATTACACACCATCTACAGATCAATTCATGTTTGTTACTTAATCTAATTCATGTAATTCACCAACAATGGAACTCATGACTTGTGTGTGTGTGATTAACCCAATGATCCTCCGAATCATTGAACCCTGGACAATACGGAATGTAATCTGACTCGACTGAACCAGTTAAATATGTTTGAATAAACGTTTTTCGCTAAGGTAAACTTATGTGTTTGTGAAAATGTTAACCTGAACATGCCGGGTGTCACATTCAGTGATGTTACTTACAAATGTTCATATAAATTAATATTGAAAGTATGATCTCCAGTGATGTTACTATTGATTCAATTGAATATTTTCAACATTGAAGATGTCTTCTTCTGGCAATAAATAAAAGTGAAGAACAAATACTTGAATAAGTAACTCTGATTGTATATTCCACGTGTTGTTTTTCAGTAATAGCTAAATCTATGTTGTTGTATCCAAGGTGAAAAGTAGGAAGAGCTTGAATATTTTAATTTGTGATAAGAAAAAACAAATTTGTACAAACATCCCTAATGCGTGGTTTTGTAAGTTGAATTTTTTAATTTGGTATTTACCAAACAGACCATAGTTGTTGGTCTATTTATGTTTTTTATATTTTGGTGAGTAATTGTTTTAAAAAAAAGATATACTCTTCTCGTGTTTTCACATGGGGTTTCACCTAGATGTTCAAGTATTTATATATTTTTTTAGATGTTTGAAGTTTTGTTTAGCTGTGACTGTATTGAAGTTACCTAAATTTTTCTCTAAGAATAAAGTAGAGGCGTTGATATTTAGGGGATCTTCTGTTTCTTTTCAACATTTGTTATCCCAACAAAGCTTTCATCCGTCTGTTGATTTATCTTTCCGTGGTTGTAACACATTTCAGTATTAAACATCTAATCAGTACTACTAACTGGTATTGTGACAGGAACAGATCTTACTAAACAAATTTTTTCTTACAACAGACGATTGGCTTCTTGATTTCGTCTTTAGTAAACAGACCTTAAAATATGATATAGTATTCCCGTGTTTTCACACGGGATTTCACCTAGTTATAATAATTGAAAACAATAAATCCCACATGACACTCAAAGAGGGCATCCTCCTTCTTAAGTGTGCCATGTGGCAATGACATGTCATTAATGATATCAAATTAAAGTTAAAAATGACATGTCATGTGGCATTAAGTGATATTAGGAAAAAAAAAAAGTAAAAAACAAAATTGGATTTTGTTCTCTCATGTTTCTTCCCATAATTTTTAAACGTTAATATCTTTTATATACGAAATTTAAAAAAAAAAACTTACACCAAATTAATGAGCGTTTTATTATCTTTTCAACAAGTACCATAGCGCTATATAAAAAACGGAGAAAAAATCGACTATTTTTTGTGAGGCTTTATTCATATAGGAAAAAAACATAAAGTGTTTAGGTAATTCATTAATTATGTATAGTCAAGTCACTAATTATGGTCAAACCAGTAAATACGAATTCTATTTTCAACAAGTGTTAACATTAGAGTTGTACATTGTTTTAGGTTATCTATTAATATATATAAAAGAAAATCTATATGCTGACGTGGCGTGCAATGGAGGCCTCAACCTCCCCTTAAAAGTGCCACGTGGCTTAATAAGTGAGAGTTTTTTGTGTTTTTTTAATTTTTTTCGCTTATATTCCTAAATAAACAACCGTGAGATTCAAAACAACAAAACCCTAAATTTACCTACCTTCCTGTTCACTTTTCCATATTATCACGTCTCATTCTTATTATCGCCGCTTCATCAAATCGTCCTCCTTTGTATAACAATCTAAATCAGGTATAAGTTCTGCAACTGCCGCCCCTCCCTTCACCTTCTTCGTCATCACCAAACGAGAATAATCCTACGAAAAGGCTTCCCCTCTCATCATTGACAGCTACAATCCCATTCCACTTCGACGTGCACCGGAAACCGCCACAAATCTTCACCGGCAGTGAGGTGACATGATTAATGTTTGCGGTGATTTTTTTTCTTTTCTTTTCTTTTCTTTTGTTTTAGTTTATGTTTTTTTCTTTCTTTACCGATTAAGTTTTTTTTTTTTTTTAAAGGTAATGTGACAATAAATTTATTATCTTTTTGGTTGTTTCTTTACAGATTAAATGTGTCAAATTATTGGTTCAAAGTTCAAACAAATCCTTACAATCGTTTGATGGGTGTCTTAAATTGGTTTTTCTGTTTTTTTATTAGATTTTGTTTAGGCTCGGCTATTCACACCCCCTGCTTTCAGTACATCTTACTGTTTATTTATACGTAACTCAAAATTTGATTGCAGTTGAAAGGTGAAGATATGGCTGGAAAAGGACATAAGCCTGCTAAGTAGGATAAATCAGCTGCTGTTGCTAAATCCAATAGTGAGTGTTTTTTTTAATTGCTAAATTTGTGGTTAAGACGAGGTTATTATGTTACGCACTATGAATTTTTTTTTATTTGGATGATATGATATGATAGATAACGGAGATGTTTAGATGTTAAGTTCAAAACTATTAAGGATTTTTTTTAATGAATGCTGATCCGTATGACTGAGTTTATGATTCATACGTTTTCTTTATATATCATTTTTTATTAAGTCATATTACATTTTTCAACCCCGAACGCTTACTGGAATTAGGGCAGGGTCATCTGTTTGAGCGTTGGCCGGATCCAGGTGATGATAATGATGATGATGATGATGATAAAAGCGCTTTGCTTACTCAGGTAATTGTTAATTGCATGTAGGTGTGGTTTGTATTCGCACATCTTATGTTTTTATGTGTAGATTTTGATAAGCCGTAGATTATTTGTTAGTAGTCATTAGAATCCGTTTAGTGATAATGTGTTACGTATATACATGTATAGTCATGATGCACCATTTGCTTTTCTGAAGTCGTATGATAAAGTGGTAAAAAGGTTTTGACAAAGCATGTGAGGAAGTTACTTGAACTGCAGAATGATGACATACTCTAACGATATTAATAGATTCTTTGAAGTTTTGTCTACATAATTTGGTCATAGTTAACTACGCAAAACTCTTAGTTTAGAGGTGTTATGTTTAATGGAATTAATTTAGATAATGGTCTCTGGTTTTGACTGCAGATTGTGATTCTTATCGGAGACAGAATGGTATACCAAAAGGAAAATAAAGGACAACAATAAAAGGAGATGGAAGAGAGGGAGAGGGAGGGAAAGATAGAAGGAAAAAAAAATATTCAAGGTGCTTCGATCTGATCTCTGTTTTGTTTTTGAGTAATCAAGCATACCTATGAGACCTTTTTTTAATTATGCTACTAACGTGTACAAAACTGATTAATTAATCCGTTTTTAGTGTCTGAATAATCTTATTATGGTTATTTAGTATCTTATTATCAGATTCAAAACAAACATCCAAATGCTCCCTACTGTTGTTTTGTGTTTGGTTGACAGTAAAGTGGCCATTATTAGGCTGTATGCTCATGTTCACTGGTTTACGGTGTGCAGGATCTGGAAGTAACCTTTGAAACTTGAAAGGGCAATACAAAGCTGTCTTAGACACAATTGGTATAAAACAGACGGAACGCATGGGAGAAGATCATAGATGTCATAAATACGAGAATCGAGTATATTTGATATTATGATTTTTTGCTGTGGAAATATGATATAATATACAAGTTTTGAGGTTATGATCATAATAAAATTAACACTTTGATTTTTCAATTTGCTTTGAAAGGTACTTTGGATGCAATTGTAAAGATTATTCATTATGAAGGAATATCCAGCTTCTACAAAGGAATGCGCACCAAGATAGTACAAAGTGTATTTGCAGCCTACTGGTTAACTTTTTTTGAATGCTAGCAAAGAAGAGCCAAAAAATATGTCAAATTAGCAAACCATATATCCGTTGTCATCTTATCGTTCTATAAAAAAAGGGTCCATGTTTTAATATCCTTAATCCATTGTGTCAAATTAGCCCCATGGATTTGTTACGCCCTACCATGTATAGTGGAACATAATTGACACGATTAGATGTTAGAAGCATAAATATCATTCATTAAGTTACTTATTAATATATTAAGGAAGTTTTATATTGTAATTTGTTTTATTACGTCATTTTTTTTCAACCCCGGGAGTATAAACTAATGATCCGTATGACTGAGTTTATGATTGGCTGATTGGCTTTCTTGATCATCATCACCCTTTTCTTCCTTCTCTACTGAAACACCTTCAAATTGTTCTTTTACTGATTATTATAAACTCGACTAATTCCATGGCATGTTGTATACAACATGTGAACACATAAAATTAGCGTCAACCACTTTCTCATAATGCTCAACGACAAGCGACATTAAATATTATTAAATTTCAACCCCGAGACGCTCCCGGGTAGTCAGCTAGTGTACTAATATTAGAGTTATACATTGTTTTAGGTTAGATGTTAACATTAGAGTTATACATTGCTAATTGTTATAGAGTAGCTGCTACCTGAAGCTTTCCTGTATGTAACTGTAAAGCACATCAATCTATTTCATATGTAAAATTGATATGTCATATTAGATTTTTCAACCTCAGTACGCTCCCGGAGTATAATCTAGTTATTAATAAATGAGAAAGGATTGTTCCCATACCCTTGGTTAGTCCTCAAAAGGAGGACATCCCACCCATACTTATGTGACGTCTATGTGACATAGAGGACAACCAAAATAAATTGTCTCCATACCCACTGTTCTTAATCACAAACAGATGGCAACTCCGTCTCCAAGAATATTTTAAGTAAAGTGTTAGATATTTATTTGTAAAGACCATGTTGATCCATTTAATTTTGTTGATAAGATTTTGATGAATCAAGCAAAGCAGTTTGAATGTTATCTAATATGATTGAAAAACTTTACTAAAACATGATGGGATATATAACAATGTCAAACCCGACAACGATTTGCGATTTTAATCTGAAGTGAGTGGATAAATAAAATCTTACTTGTGTACTGGAAGTCATTCGGCGTACCTATCAAAATTCAGAAGTTTTAGATGAACACGGAACTAGAGAAATTTAAGTGTGAAGATGAGTTTGTGCTTAGGTACCTTTTAATTTTTTAATCTCATTAAAGAATGAAGTTAAATGCTAGCCTTTACAAAGATCAATACACAAACAACTCTTTAGAGAAACAAGCTGCTTAGATTCAGTTGTTATAGTTTCTTATAGCTTATCCTTAAATCTTTATTTACTTAAACGACAAATTATCCTACTTCTACATATTTTTATTATCCACCTATACTGCTATGCATGTGTCTTGCAAGATTTGAATCCCTACCTAAGATATAGGGCACGCACCATGCAATTCCTTGTAACCACAAACCGAATAAAATGTGTGTGTGTTTTTATTTATGCAAAAAGACTCGATTGTGTAATTCGTTTTAACTATGGGTGGTAAAATGGGTAGGTTGGGTGGATTTGGTTGTTGGGTCAAGATGGGTTTGGGTTATGATGGGTATGGGTCAAGATGGGTAGATTAAAAAAATGAGTTAGGATGGGTTTTGGGTCAGAATGGATTTGGGTCTGGATGGTTTGATTTGGATAGTTCAAATCAAAATAGATTAAAATTAAAAAAAATTAAAATAACAATAAAAAATTTAAAAAGTAAATAAAAAATAAAAAAAAAGTAAAAAAAAAACAAATTTAAAATTAAAAAAACAAAAATAAACTTAAAAAATAAATTTTTAAGGAATCCAAAATATTTCATTTCGAACCGGACCGGTTCGACCCTATCGGGCTGGTTATCAACCCGGACCGTTACGACCCGGCCTGGCCCGGTAACGACCCGTCCCGTAGTGACCTGGACTGTTTTGACCCGGCCTGGCCCGGTAGCGACCCGGAACGTTTTGATCCGGTCGGGCCCGGTAACGACCCAGACAGTTTTAGCCTGACCCGTCCCGTAGTGACCCGGACTGTTTTGATCCTGCTTGGCCCGGTAGCGACCCAGAACGTTTCAATCCGGTCGGGCCAGGTAAAGACCCAGACCATTTCAACCTGGCCCGTCCCGTAGCGACCCGGACTGTTTCGAACAGGACGGGCCCGGTAGTGACCTGGACAGTTTCGACCCGACCGAGCCTAGTAACGACCCAGACCGTTTCAACCCGACCTGTCCCGTAGCGACCCGGACTATTTCGACCCGGTCGGGCCCGGTAGCGATCCGGATCGTTTCGACCCCATCGGGTCTGATAATGACCCAGACTGTTTCAACCTGACCCATCCCGTAGCGACCCGGACCGTTTCGACCGGGCCGAACCCGGTAGCGACCCCAACCGTTTCGACCCGACCGGGCCCAGTAACGACCTAGACCGTTTCAACCTGACCCGTCCGGTAGCGATCCAGACAGTTTCGACCCGGATTGTTTCGACCCAATCGGGCTCGATAATGACCTAGATCGTTTCAATCTAACCGTACCCTAGCGACCCGGACCGTTTCGACCCGGTCGGGCCCGGTAGCGACCTGGACCGTTTCGACCGACCGGGCCCTGTAACGACACAGACCGTTTCAACCCGGCCAGGTCCGTTTGCGACCCGGACCGCTTCGAACCGACCGGCCTGGTAACGACCCAGGCCGTTTCAACCTGACATGTCCCATAGCGACTCGGACCATTTCGACCTGGCCGGGCCCGATAGTGACCCGAACTGTTTCGACCAAGTTAGGCCCGGTAGCGATCCGGATCGTTTCGACCCCACCGGGCCCGGTAACGACCTAGACTGTTTCAACCTGACCCGTCTCGTAGCGACCCGTCCCGTAGCGACTCAGACCGTTTCGACCGGGCCGAACCCGGTAGCGACCCGAACCGTTTCGACCCGACCGGGCCCAGTAACGACCCAAACCGTATCAACCTGATCCGTCCGGTAGCGACCCAGACAGTTTCGACCCGGACCGTTTTGACCCAATTGGGCCCGATAATGACCCAGACCGTTTCAATCTAACCCGTACCGTAGCGACCCGGACCGTTTCGACCCGGCCGGGCCCGGTAGAGACCCGGACCGTTTCGACCGACCGGGCCCGGTAACGACACAGGCCGTTTCAACCTGGCCGGGTCCGTTTGCGACCCGGACCGCATCGACCCGACCGGCCTGGTAACGACCCAGACCGTTTCAACCTGACATGTCCCATAGCGACCCGGACCGTTTCGACCTAGCTGGGCCCGATAGCGACCCGAATCGTTTCAACCCGACCGGCCCGGTAACAACCCAGACCGTTTAAACCCGGTCGGGCCCAGTTGCTACCCGGACCGTTTTGACCCGACCGGGCCCGGTAACGACCCAGACCGCTTCAACCTGACCCGTCTTGTAGCGACCCAGACTGTTTCGACCCGCCGGGCCCGTTTGTGACCCGGACCCTTTCGACCCGACCGGCCCGGTAATGATCCAGACCGTTTCAACCTGACCCGTCCTGTAGCGACCCAGACCGTTTCGACCTGGCCGGGCCCGTTTACGACCCGGACCGTTTCGACCCATCCGGGCCCGGTAACGACCTAGACCGTTTCAACGTGAACTGTCCCGTAGCGACCCGAACCGTTTTGACCCGGCCGGGCTCGGTAGCGACATGGACCGTTTCGACCCGGCCGGCCCCGGTAACGACACAGACTGTTTCAACCTGACCAGTCCCATAGAGACCCGTACTGTTTCGACCCGACCGGTCCCCTTAGCGACCCAGATCGTTTCGGCCTTACCGTTCCCATTAGCAACCCGGACCGTTTCGACCAGACCGGGCCCCGTCAACGACCAGACCATTTCAACCCGAACGTGCCAGTTAACAACCCAGACCGTTTGGACTCGATCAAGCCCGCTAACGACTCGAACCGTTTCGATGAGATCGGTTTCGTTAACGACCCATGTTGTTTCGACATGGGCATCCGTTAACGACCCGAACGGTTTCGAACCGACTGGGGTTATCAACAAATGCAAAAGATATAATTTTTTTTGTTTTTAATGACTTTGATTTCTATGAGGCATCAACGCTTTTGGTGTTGGGTGAGTTTAAATTCAGATTTGTATATGGTTATCTAAAAATACCCATCCTGACCCATTTGTTTTTTTTTTTTTTACATACCCATCCTGACCCACTTACTTATTTCCTACAATTGAAATTCCCCATCCTAACCTCCTTGAAAATTATACTAAACCCATTTTAACCCACAAGATCAAATTTTAAACCCAAAACAACCCAAACTTAACTAGATGGGTTGAAATTGTCAGGTCTAGTTTTAACCATAAATAACCCAAACAGAATGAAAATTTCAATCTGCATATGTATTAGATGATAGTTCTTTAGATAGCAAATTACCAAAAACACATCGTCTTATATTATACCCATTTAATCGTTAATTTGTTATCTAAATAACCCAAATGAAAATTTCAACGAGCTATGAAGTATATATGTAGAGCCAATTTGGGGTGTAGTAGAATAGACAAGCCGGCACACGAGCCCATGCCAACCTAGAGTACCCTAAATGGGTCGAGACTAAAATATCATTCCTATCTTCACTATACATCTGCTTGGTTCATAACATGCAATACAAGAGGCAAGAGCCAACACAATGAACTAAAGGTTGTAATATGTCATTTGGATGGAATAAAACAATTGGGTCGAATTGGAGTAGGGCTGTTCAAATCGCTCGTTACTCATGGCTCGCTCGTCGCGCGTTCGAAAAATGCTCGCTCGATCTTCTGCTCGGTTGTAAATGAGCTGACCGGCTTAGTTTGGTTTGTAAACGAGCCAAACACGAGTAAAGGTCCGCTCGGCTCGATTCGGCTCGAATAAATTTTTATTTATTTATTATATATTTAATTATATATATAGACACAAATTGCAAATATATTTATAGCTTTATACATAACATTCGGCTCAAATATATGTAAACAAAATACAACTAGCTCACTTAACCCAATAAAAAACTTAACATTAAGTTTAATAGTAAAACCATAAGGGGGGAAGGGGCGCTTGTAGGACTTTCATTTCACTTAACCGATTTTAACCAATTATGCACTGTCACATCACTTAACTAATTTCCTTCACTGAAACACTTTTTTTGGAGTCAGCACTCCACTGATTCTTTTATTTATATTTTCATTTAAATACAAATATAAACCTTTTTTTTATAATTCACAAGGTTTTATAAATTTTATCATCAAACCGTCACCCGGGCATTGTGTCGGAGTTGGCTGTGGAGTTGACCCAGGCGAGCTATGCGGGCCGTTACCGCGACAACTTTGAGCATCTCCAGACCTGTCAACTTATGCCTCAACTCTAAGTTTTATTTTTTTATGTTTTGATGTATTTTTATTTATGTTTAATATTAATAAATTATGTTTTATGTTTTTTATTTAATATTCTGTTAATTTGTGTTTTTTTATTTTATTATACACACGGTTTAAATTATAAAAACAATAACAAATAAATAAATGATACACACGGTTATAATAAACAAGCTAATTATATTAATTCAAAAATAAATAAGAAAACGGTTACCAGCACGGTAGATACAACCAGCAAAACGGTCCACGGGACCACTACCAGCATGGGTGGCGACGGTGTTACCGTGCTGGTAGTCGGTACCCGTGTACAATTCGGGTGGCGCCCGCCCCCCAAGTCATGAGGTGACAGTCTTGACTTTTTATGGTATTAGTCGTCTATCACTAATCGTCGCTTGATATCACCCTATGTCACAATGCAACAATTGTTCTCCGCGCTCTGCAGTATGCTCATCGCCTCACCAGCCTCAACCTAATCATCATCCTCGGACACTCGAATCTCAAATTAATGTTATTATCGGACAGTTCGACCTTAGTTGTCACCCGACAATGAAAAAAAATCAAAGGAAACATCCCAATTTTATGGTTTTTCCAAATTACTGTTTGCTCGATTCTCGCTTGGCGCTCTCTCGGAAAAATTCACGCTCAAAAAATGTTCGCTCGGTTTTTTGGCGCGATTGTAAACGAGCCACTCCGCTCAGTTCAGTTTGTAAACGAGCCAAGCACAAGCACGAGCAAAGCTCTCCTCGGATCGGCTCGACTCGTGAACAGCCCTAATTTGGAGTGACCCATAAACAATTTTTCCTGTATTGGTTAAGATTTTATAAAACTTCTTTTTAGCAACAATTCCTAAATTTTTGTTTGGATAAATACATCATAACCTACACCTTATAGAGTTTGAATTCCCAACCTTTTAATTGCAAATTACACCACTTAATTAACTATGATAAGAAAAAAACCATTATTGTAACAAAGAAAATTTGTCACCACTCACCATATGGCCATCGCTATAACAGGATCCGCTAACTTAAAACAGATCCAAATAGACAAGCAGCCACCACCCACCACCACTTGTTGGTCGTTGAAAAAATCATCGTCACCACTCACCATATGGCCATTGTTGATGCCACCTACACCGCTACCATCTTTACCAACGTTGTCTATCATTACCACATACTGCTCGTTTACATCATCATTGTCACCTCACCTCTCACCACGTTGACGACACCTATACCTCTGCTACTGCCACCACCATTGTCTTCATCAACGCCACTTTTGCCGTCACCACTACAACCAACTAGAAAAATAATAGCGGCTGAACCAGTTTTGATATATATATATATATAGGGGAAGGTTCAATTGAGAACTCATAGTTAGGGAGAGAACTCGGGAACTCCTACTTAAATTAAAAAAAAAAATCATAACTCAAAATTTAAGTCAAAAACCAAAAATCTGGTTCGGAGCTTCTCTTTCCCACGTCATCCCGGTTCAGAAAAAAAAAATAAAAAAAATAAAAAAACATAAAAAAAATAAAAAATAGGCGACTTCTAATGCACCTCTGTGTAGTAAATGTCCGGTTAGCTTCAGGGTTTAGTTTTTGGGTTTAGTTTAGCTTTTAGGGTTAGTTTTTTTTTAGTTTAGTTTGTAAGGTTTAGGTTTTTGAGGGTGGGGTGGGGGTGGGTAGGGTGGGTTTAGGTTTTTGGGTAGGGAGTTTGGTTTGTTGGTGGGGGTTAGGTTCTTGGTTGTGACGGGTGGGGCTTAGGTTTTTGGTAGGCAGTGGGTGGGGTGGGTTTAGGTTTTTGGGTGGGGGTGGATGGGTGGTTTAGGTTTTTGGGTAAGCGATTTAGGTTTTTTAGTGAGGGTGGGGGTGGGTGGGGTGGAATTAGGTTTTTGGGTGGGTGTAAGTTGGGGGGTAGGTGGTTTAGGCTTTTGGGTTATACTACACATGTGCAGTAGCGTTTTTTAGGTGTGTTTTTTTTATTTTTTTTTATTTTTTTTCCGAACGGGTATGACGTGGGAAAGAGAAGCTCCGAACTAGTTTTCTATTTTTTTACTTAAATTTTGAGTTATGATTTTTTTATTATATTTTTTTGTATTTAATTAGGAGTTCTCGAGTTCTCTCAATAAAATGAGTTCTCTATTGAACCATCCCCTATATATATATATTCAGACGGATCATTCAACGAGAACCTAGATCAGCGCCATTTCGCCCCTTCATCTGATGAAACATGTCAATTTTAGCATGCTAGCTGGTTGAACATGAATGTATCCTTTCAACAAGATGTGCATTCCAACTTGTACTCCTATAACTTGCTTCTCTTGATTATTCTGTATAGTACATATGTATTTATGACTTCCTCTTATGTACACATTTTATAAGCCTTTGCTGATATTAGAGTCCTTAAGCATCTTTCAATAAAAGTGGAAGTGTCAAGTGTGTGTGTTTAAAATCAAAGTTGTTAATTAACAGATGTCATTTAGGTGTAGTCATTCTACCAAGCATCATCCCAAATATAAACATCCCAAATTGTCAAAATAATGGTATATTCACTTTATTATCAAACACAACGAAACAATAAACTTCAAACAAGTGATTACACCAAAGAACCTTTCAACAAAACTCTAAACCAACCCTAGCAGATCATCAATAGATGATCTGCTGATTACACCCAAATCTAACCTAAACAAGACTGTAATGTAAACCCTAGGTGAGAGAGAACACGAGAGAACAAAAGTGATCGTAAAGTAAAAAAGATCTGAACTGAAGAGAGAGACTGGAAACACAAGCCTTTTATACTGCTCTCACAATGCAGCTCTCGAGACAAAATGAACGACTCAGATCAGAGATATAAAAGTAATCTAACGGGTGAAAACAAAGTGTGTTTGTTTCACCCGGATTGCCAACGTGGCATGGGTTGAGACAAACAGGCCATAAGTTAATGGGCCATAAGTTGTAAACAGCCCAATAATCATCAGAAGTCCATATACATTATATCTTGGGCTTAACACTCTAGACTATCTTCTGGGCTCAATTACTTGAAGGACCATCGACCAGAAATCAACCTTGATCAGCTACCAGCAACAAGACCAAAACTAATCAACATCCCATCGACCAAAATTCCTGCAAAACTACTTATGCAATATATTCAAATAAAAGAAAAGTGATATTTAAATGTTATCATTTTAACACCCCCCTCACTTTTATTGTCCAAACACATTAACCATTCGAAGCCATTTGCAAATCTGATCATGTTGATAAGCCAACAAGCCTTTTGTAAAAATATCAGCAATCTGATCTGCTGATTTTATATTTTCAGGTTTAATGACCCCTATTGAAACTTTTTCTCTTAAGAAAAATATATCAATCTCAAAGTGTTTTGTTTTTTCATGTAAGACTGGATTAGTTGCTATAGATATAGCAGCTGTGTTATCACAGAATAAAGATACAGGAATACTAACCTTAATCTTTAACTCACTAAGAAGATTTAATAACCAAAGAACTTCACATGTTGCAGTACACATAGAACGATACTCAGCTTCTGATGTGGATCGTGATATAGTGGTCTGCTTTTTACTTTTCCAAGTTATCAAACAATCACCCAAAAACACACAAAAAAACCAGTTACAGATTTCCTAGATACAAGACATTTGGCCCAGTCAGAATCTGCATAAGCTTTTAAGTCCAAGTTATTACTTTTCCTAAAGCTTATACCATTCCCTGGTGATCTTTTACGATATCTCAAAACTCTCATAGCTACTTTAAAATGAGCCTTAGTAGGCTTGTGCATATATTGACTTAATACATGCACAGAGTAAGCTATATCAGGACGAGTATGAGACAAGTAGATCAACTTGCCAACAAGTCTTTGATATCCAGTAATATCTATAAGGTTCTCACTTTCCTTATCATATAAAGAGGTAATAACATGGTTTGATTCCAAAGGACAGTTGACAGGTTTGCAGCCTGTCATACCATACTCTGCCAACAATTCCATGCAATATTTCCTTTGGGTCAAAACTAGTTCATGTTTAGTATCAACCACCTCTATACCAAGAAAATACTTAAGGGTTCCTAAATCTTTAATTTGAAACTTGGTTTTAAGAAATTCTTTAACATTTTCAATTTCCTTAGAACAGTTTCCAGTGATTATAATATCATCCACATACACTAATAATATAATCGTCACAGAATCATTACTTTTAATAAACATAGAATGATCACACACACTTTGAACAAACCAAGTTTCAAATATGACACCAACTAACTTTTCATTCCACATTCTAGGTGCCTGTTTGAGTCCATACAAGGATCTCTTTAACTTGCACACCCTAGAATCAGTTTTAGAGTAGTACCCTTCAGGCAATTTCATATAGACATCTTCAACTAAGTCACCATACAAAAATGCATTATTGACATCTAACTGAAACAAAAACCAGCTGTTTTGAACAGCTAAGGTCAATACAACTCTTATAGTAACCATTTTCACAACTGGTGAAAATGTCTCATCAAAATCTATACCTTCCCTTTGACTAAAGCCCTTGGCAACAAGCCGAGCTTTATACCTATCTATCTCACCCGAAGCTTTATATTTGATTTTGTAGACCCACTTGCAACCTATAGCTTTTTTATTACTAGGTAAGTCTACAATATCCCAAGTATCATTCCTAAGTAAAGCTTCAATTTCATCATTCATGGCATTGATCCAATTCTGATCATTACATGCCTGATGATAAAATTTGGGTTCAATAGATTTGTTTAGCATGGAAGCAAAACAAACATTTTCAGGAGATAGATTAACATAGTTAACCACATTTTCCATACCATACTTCACCTTACCCTCAATGACATACTCTTCTAGTCTCCTAGGTAACACAGACTGCCTGTGATTTTGATCATGATCATAATGCTCATGCTCAGCCCTGCCTAACTCACTGCTAGTCCTACTTGGTTGCTAACTGTCCACAGTCTCAGCATCTCCATATGTAGTGTCAAGCCTATGAGTTGGATGCTGAGACCTATGAGACCTATGAACTTCTAATTCTAAGACCTTTTTTACCCCCTTATCATCATTGGGCAGCCCTAGACTAGTTGAGTGTTGTGTAACAGACTCATTAGAAAAATCAAAAAAGTTTGTATTATTAACATTTTCATAAACATTGGAATCAAAGTTCTTACTAATATGATTTTCTTTAAATGGAAAAATCATTTCATAAAACCTAACATCTCTTGAAAACAAAACTTGTTTTGATTCAAGGTTCCATAGTTTATAACCCTTTTTTTTTCATTTGAATAACCTAATAATACACACTTATCAGCATGACTTTCTAGTTTATCATTATTATTTAAAACAGTACTGTAACACAAACACCCAAATACTCTAAGATGTTCTAAAGAGGGTTTAAAATCAAATAGTAACTCATGAGGGGTCCTACCTTTTAACACAGAAGATGGGGTCCTGTTAATAAGATAAGCAGCTGTCAATATACATTCAGACCAGAATTTTAATGGTAAACAACTTTGAAACAATAAAGACCTAGCTACATTTAACAAGTGTCTATGTTTCCTTTCTACTATACCATTCTGTTGAGGAGTGTAAGGGCAAGAAGTTTGATGAAAAATTCCAAGTTTATTACAAAAACTTTTAAATTGAGAATTGACAAATTCAGTACCATTGTCACTTCTAAAAATTTTAACACCTTTTTTAAACTGATTTAGTAAACAAGTAGTAAAATAAACAATGTTATCAAAATCCTCAGTTTTAGACTTCATAAGAAATACCCAAACAGCCCTAGTATAACCATCTACAATGGTTAGAAAGTACCTAAAAGAATCTCTACTAGTGACCCTATAAGGACCCCATACATCCAAGTGAACCACATCACCTAAATTCTTGGTTGTGTGTTCACTAATGGGAAATGGTTCCCTATGTTGTTTAGCCTTATGACAACTCTCACAAGGGTTATCATTACCAACCTTATTTATTTTTAATTCAGTTTTTAATACTTGTAACACAGTTTCAGAAGGGTGACCTAATCTAGCATGCCATAGATTAGTTAACTCACTACTAATACCACTTGCACAAGACAAGACAGAAGACTCACCACAGAAGTAAAGACCATCATGTTCATTACCAGTCACCAGGACTCTCTTGGTTAAAGAATCCTGAATATAACATTTTGACTCATCAAATGACACAGTCATCTTACTATCTTTAGCAAGTTTATTTACAGATAAAAGATTTACACAGTAATCAGGGACCACAAACACATCATAGAGAGTGACATCATTACTAAGTTTAACATCTCCTGTTTTGGTAACTTTAGCAAATGTACCATTAGGGTGATTTACTTTTAAGTTTAAGTCTCTAACATCAATTTGATTTATTAAACCCTTGTCACTCATAACCATATGTTGGTTTGCCCCTAAATCACAAATCCAACCTAAGATCCTATACTTGTCATTTAAACTAGCAAATGAGAAAATTCTTTTTGAGTTTCCAGAAAAACTAAAAGAACACCAAAAGACATTACTCCTACCTGCAGCATTACAGCTGGTAGAAGGCTCTTCAGGTTTCTTAGTTAACAGACTCAACAATTGAGCAACCTGTTCAGAAGTCAAAACACTAGGAGAGGCTGCATTATTACTTTCAGCAGAAGCAGTGTTTACATTATTATTTCCCAAACCTTTCCTATTTTGACCAGACCTAGGCCTCATCCAACTAGGATATCCTATGATCTCAAAGCATTTGTCAATACTATGACCAGACTTATTACAGTGAACACATTTAGCATTCTGATTTGTATTCTTTAATTTCTTTTTGTCAATGGTCTGGTTAGTCTTAGCAAAGAATCCCATTGCTTGACTTGGGTCTTTTAAACTTGAGGTGCTAGAATTTCTATGGGATTCTTCCCTAGAAATTATAGCAAAAGCCTCTTTAACAGATGGTAAAATATCTCTTATTAACAAGTTAGTTCTAACACACTGATACACATTATCAAGTCCCATAAGGAACTGCATTAATTTTATCATATTACTAAAGTCATTAAATTGTCTAGCAGCTTCACAGGTACATGCAGGTAACTGCAGTATCTGATCAAGCTGATTCCACATGACATTAAGCTTATGATAATATTCTGAAACAGATATACCATTTTGTGAGAAAGAATTAATTTGTTGATAAAGATTGAAGACTACAAACCCATCTATTTTATTATAAGTTTCTTTTAATTCCTTCCAAACCTCTAAGGCTAGCTTGGAATAAACTTGTCCCAAGTAAAGTTCCTCAGAGATTGAGTTAAGAATCCAAGTCAAAACAACTGAGTTACACTTATTCCATTGCCTTTCTAACACAATATCATCAGTTGGTTTTACACATTCCCCATTGATAAATCCAATTTTATTTTTAACTTGAAGTGCCAAGATCGTAGCATTAGCCCACACATTGTAGTTATCTGTTCCTTTAAGTTTCACATTTACAATAGTTAAGTTTGCCGAATCACTAGGATGTAAATATAATGGGTTACTAGGATCCAGTTTACTTATTAATGTGACACCATTATTATTGATAACAGTGGTATCATCATTATTATCACTATGAACACTAAGATTCTCATCATCAGCCATGTTTCACAAAGTTACACAAGTAATTTTTAAACAAATAGCACAGAAACACACCAATCACAAATCAAGAACAGATAAACACACAAAGAAAGAACAGGCGAAGCCAAGCCAGGGGCCAGATCACAGGTTCATCACTCAAGGGTGCCTGTGCAAGTCTTAGCTTGGGAGCCTTTTACCCTAGACCTCTAGACAAGACACAACCAAGTACTGAGTCTCAATGCCGGTCCACCTAACCCGGCCAGGCGACTCCTAGACGCAAACAAAGAAACAAGAACACGAGTAAGAACGATCTCACCAATAAGCACCCAAGTTAGGGTTTCTCCAAGCCCGTTATCCTTTGATTGGGGATAAAGAGCAAATACTGCTTTGCTAGGGTTTTTACGACCCCTAGCACATCGCCTTCACACGGCCACAAGAATAATATCTCTAATCAGCTTCACACAACAAGGAAGCCAATAGCCACCAAGATCAGATAACATCCTGAAGACTACCCAAGATATCAAGATACTCGATCAGATCAACGATAATACCCAGTGAATATCCAGATCAAAGCCTTAGCTCTGATACCATGTCAAAATAATGGTATATTCACTTTATTATCAAACACAACGAAACAATAAACTTCAAACAAGCGATTACACCAAAGAACCTCTCAACAAAACTCTAAACCAACCCTAGCAGATCATCAATAGATGATCTGCTGATTACACCCAAATCTAACCTAAACAAGACTGTAATGTAAACCCTAGGTGAGAGAGAACACGAGAGAACAAAAGTGATCATAAAGTAAAAAAGATCTGAACTGAAGAGAGAGACTGGAAACACAAGCCTTTTATACTGCTCTCACAATGCAGCTCTCGAGACAAAATGAACGACTCAGATCAGAGATATAAAAGTAATCTAACGGGTGAAAACAAAGTGTGTTTGTTTCACCCGGATTGCCAACGTGGCATGGGTTGAGACAAACAGGCCATAAGTTAATGGGCCATAAGTTGTAAACAACCCAATAATCATCAGAAGTCCATATACATTATATCTTGGGCTTAACACTCTAGACTATCTTCTGGGCTCAATTACTTGAAGGACCATCGACCAGAAATCAACTTTGATCAGCTACCAGCAACAAGACCAAAACTAATCAACATTCCATCGACCAAAATACCTGCAAAACTACTTATGCAATATATTCAAATAAAAGAAAAGTGATATTTAAATGTTATCATTTTAACACAAATATAAACCAGAACTAGACTCAAGATGACAATAGTCACTCAAGGAAACGTCATATGAACACCGGGAACAAAACACACCCGGCTAGAGACAACATAAACACAAGCGAACAATTTTAAATCATGGAAACGCAGGAAACATACATTTAAGATGAATCAAGTATGCACCTAAACTTTATAAGATATAATCAAGAAAACCATTTTAATCTTTGTGAGAGTAGGAATCAACAGGTGTGAGAAATTTGGCATATCGTTCCGACTTTGCACCTGATTTGTGATCATAATACTCAACAACCGCAGCTCCAGCCAATGCTGCCAGTGTGAGAGCCTGTGCGTGCAACCTAGATCAAACACAAGCAACCATGAGAAGGTGAGTAGTTTAAGTGCCATTCTAAACGAAATGCAGAAAATAATGTTTGGATGAACTCAATTCTATTTTTAAACTACCTAATCAATTCTAAAACAAAACTCAGTGAAAAAAGAAAACAAAAAATTAAACATTACATGAATTAGTTAAGAACTCAAGTTCCCATATCTTCGCCCTAAAGTTTTCCTGTATACAAGTCAATCTGTGCACAATGCGGTCATTGTTATCTTTCAATCAGTGGCGGACCCAGGAATTATTTTCAAGGCTGGTGCGATCGGGAGGTTTAACCGAACTTTTAAGGGGTGCGGTCAAGATTTTTGCCTACAAATTACACTATTTTTTTTCAAGGGGTGCGCCCGCCCCCTTAAACTCTACCTAGGTCTGCCGATGCGTTCAATGCAAAACAAAAATTAAAATTGGTGCCGAGAGAAAGGAACACACACTTTCAATACACATAACACATCTCTATACATACATATAGATATATACTATACAAAATAAATAAGCAGCACTACTGACAAAATGGGTAGCCGCTGGCCTTGTTAGCCTAGTAGCACCAGTAATTTATCCCAACCAAAGCGGTGCGGTTACAAGTCCTACATAATGGCCAATATGCAGTGGATTTCAAAATTTGTGTTCGTAGTTACACAAAAAAAAAAAAAAAAAAGCAAAATTAGAAATAATGTGTTGGTGTGAAGTCCTTGGGCTAGTTAATTGCTATCGGCTTCTTCAAATTAGATGTTTAGAAGGCCCGTTTGGGTTTCTTGTTCACCAAGCCTAAATTCCTAATTTGTTCTCTATGTATTTTCATTTTCATGCTATGTATACATATAGGTATTCTAACCCTATGATCTGAAACTACAAAAGATCTTTAAATGCGTATGTGAATCGGTTATTTCATTTAGCCACTATAATTGGTCATCAAAGTTTTCCAATTCAACTACAGATGGATTATGGATATTAGGGGTCATTCGGAATCCAACTTATGAGTTGAAATGCAATAACACACATATGTATGATTAAAGTAACAAGAGAATGGAAATAATATAGAAAAAGTAGGTACCTAGCGTGAATGATCCTAACGCTGGTTTTCATGCCAGGCTGAGACCAACTATAAGCGATTGATCCACCAATACCACTCAACCATAGGCATCCTATCAAATAAACACATTAGAACAAATCAACATGATAAGCGCACAACTAACAACATGATTAATAACTATATTAATAAAAGGAAAGCATTACCAACAGCACGAAGCTTATGATCAACGACCCATTCTCGAACGCTTTGAAAGTTGGACTTAGAGTTAGATTCCGACATGTTTGTTAGTTTGCTTTATTGTGTTCACGTTTGATGAAGAGGGTGGTATTTGTATTTGGAAAACAAAGGGATACATGGAAAACAGTGGGCTGACGCAAAGGAATATATGGTTTTTCCTATTTTATTTTCTTCAACAACTAGGCATATTTTTTTTATTTGATGATTAGTATATAAGTTAACAGTACTTGAATTTTTAAAGATTTCAATAATATAAGGAAATAACTATTAATGTAGTATTAAGTCGGAATCTTGTGTCACACGGTTGATAGATATATACTACTATATAGTGTACTAGGTTAGAGCCCCGCATATACACGCGGTACATGTCCATGTCAAATGAAAAAAATCTATAAAGATAGTAGTATGCAAATTTTATTTATTGTTACGTAATACAATTCGTATTAATTTTGGATGATTGTAAATTATCATAAAAAAAGTTTAATGTTACCCAATAACAGATATATGAATCAACAAATGTTTGATTAGACGTGATTTAAAAACAAATAATGAAATGAATAAACATATATTTATTGTAACGGCATGCAAATGAAGATTAAATTCAAAGTAAATAAATGTAGTTTAACAAATCATACAACCAAAAAACTATAAAAAACGATTTATGCCAAATATGATCGCATACCTATTCACAAACTTCAAAATATTTTTTTATAGACAACAATTGTTATTTATTATTATCGTTGTCATCTTTATCCAATATTAGTATGTTCAGACTATCTCTACTCTTGTCACTTGGCAGGGACATACAACTGCCCATGTGTAAAAACAGGATCTTTCAAATACAGAACTATCCTAAATAGGGTTTGTCCTTGACTCTTATTTATTGTCAAAGTGGACATAAGTAAGAGGGAATTGTCTTCTGTTAAATCTAAAAAGAATCTTCTTATCAGATGGGGACAACCTAATTCTTTGTATAAAAGTTCGCATTCCAATGTTATTCCCTGAAATTATTTTAGCTTCTATAACACGTTTTGATATGGAAAGACGATTTTGAACTTGTGGCTTTGAAAAGAATTTATGTCCACTTATAGGATCCCTGAACCATTAGAATAACAAAACAGTAAAATTTGTCAAAAAAAACTCTGGTAAGGAAAAGAAAGACATTTGGCATTGTAACTGTATTATCATCAAGAATTTAAGGTAAATACATCCAGAAGACCCTGAACTGTTTTGACGGTTAGACTCATAACCAATGACCTAAAAATCAAGCTAAAACCACGGTGAAAAATCAATACTAAACCCACATGAGAAACTCGTTAGGAGTAAAGATAGCAACGTGGATGGGTTGAATAATATATCAACAAATGATGCAAGATTACCTCGAGTTGGTTGTGGAGATTCAACAAATGATGTTAGATAAAGAAGGAAGATTGAAAGATTGGTTAGAAAGAAAATGAAGAATGAGTATTGAAAGATTGTTTAGGAAGATTGTTTAAAAGAATATCGTTCATGACAATTGATTAAAGGAAAGTCGTAATATCAAAATTAAAGTCGGTCAACAATATTAAAATGAATTCCGTAATATTAATAATATCAATAAATAAGATTAAAAAATCTTTATAAATAACAACCAAATCATAATCAATCAGTCAAATCAATGACATTAAAATCATCATAAATAACATTAAAACTCTTCATAAATAACATCAAAATCATAATTTAAATTTCAAAATCAATGACAATTGATTAAAGGAAAGTCGTAATATAAAAATTAAAGTCGGTCAACAATATTAAAATGAATTTCGTAATATTAGTAATATCAATAAATAAGATTAAAAATCTTAATAAATAACAATCAAATCATAATCAATTATTCAAATCAATGACATTAAAATCATCATAAATAACATTAAAACTCTTCATAAAAGTGTAGGAAAATAAATGTACATTGTTATATTCAGATTATATTTAAATTATAAACTATTAAATAGATTTAACATTGTTAAATAAATTTAAATAAATGTTTGAAAGAAAGTCGTATATGTTTAAAAGAATATCGTTTCATGACAATTGGTTAAAGGAAAGTCGTAATATCAAAATTAAAGTCGGCCAACAATATTAAAATGAATTTCGTAATATTAGTAATATCAATAAATAAGATTAAAAATCATTATAAATAAAAACCAAATCATAATCAATCATTCAAATCAATGACATTAAAATCATCATAAATAACATTTAAACTCTTCATAAATAACATCAAAATCATAATTTAAATTTCAAAATCAATGACAATTGATTAAAGGAAAGTCGTAATATCAAAATTAAAGTCGGTCAACAATATTAAAATGAATTTCGTAATATTAGTAATATCAATAAATAAGATTAAAAATCTTAATAAATAACAACCAAATCATAATCAATTATTCAAATCAATGACATTAAAATTATCATAAATAACATTAAAACTCTTCATAAATAACATCAAATATTATTAATATAAATAAATGAGATTAAAAAATCATAATAAATAACATTCAATTCGGTCAATTATTATTAATGTCAATAAATAACATTAATTCTAACATACTAAAAATACATTAAAAATCATCAAATCTTAGTAAACATAAATTCGAAAAAAGTAATATAAATAAATGAGATTAAAAATTTTAATAAATAACATTAAATTTGGTCAATTATTATTAATGTCAATAAATAATATTAAACATATTAAAAAATAACATTAAAAATTAATGAATCTTATTAATTGCAATCATAGTTCGTAAACATAATAGTATAAATAAATGAGATTATAAATCTTAATAAATAACCTCAAAATCGTAATCAATAATTCAAATAAATTACATTACAGGCATAAAAATTCGTAATTTAAATTTGAAAACAATGACTTCTTGTGGTGGAACCTCAGTAACAAACAGCCTGTGCTGGATTGAACACCATTTAAACATCTTAAAAAATAACATTAAAAATTAATAAATCTTATTAATTGCAATCATAATTCGTAAACATAATAGTATAAATAAATGAGATTATAAATCTTAATAAATAACCTTAAAATCGTAATCAATAATTCAAATAAATTACATTACAGGCATAAAAATTCGTAATTTAAATTTGAAAACAATGATTTCTTGTGGTGGAACCTTAGTAACAAACAGCCTGTGCTGGATTGAACACCATTTAAAGAAACAATATTCGCTAATGGAAATATCTTCTGATTGAAACAAACTAAAATCATAATATTAGTATTAGTATTAGTGATTATTAGTAATTAGTAATATATTCGTAAAAATAGTAATAGAAAATTTTAATTCGATCCATAAGATATAAATGGGATTAAAATTAAAAATCGTAATAGTAGTTTTAGTATTAGTAATATATTCGTAATTTAATTCAGCCAATAATAAATAAATGAGCTTAAAAATTGTAATATATAACATTAAACTCGGTCAATTAAAATCGTATTAATATTAATAAATTGATATAAATTAATGAGATTAAAAAAGCGTAATAAATAACATTAAACCAAATTTCGTATTAATATTATTTAAATTTAAATTCAGAATTAATTGATAGAATTGAAATCATTACATGAAACAACTTTTTAATATATTGAATAAGGAAATCATACAAAAAAAAGGCATATTATCATTATGATATTAAAATCATAATCAATTATTCAGATTGAATGATATTAAATTCGGTCATTATTATTAATGACAATAAATAATATTAGTTATGATTTATTGTAAATTATAAAAAATCAACCTATAAATTAGTTATGATTTATTGTAAATTATAAAAAATCAACCAATACATTAGATGTTAATATATGTAGGTTTTTAGTTTAAATTATAAAAAAACAACCTATACATTAGTTATGATTTTGTTTTTTTAAAAGATGAGTATGTTAAATATATGTTTATGTATTATTACTCAAGAGTGATTTATACAAATTAACATACGTGTATGTAACATCTATAAAATTTAAATACACTGATAATATAAATCGGAAGGCTTTGTGTATGTATATGTAGATTGATGTCGTATACTTAATAATATACGAGTATATAAAATATTTTTGCATATAGCATATAGTTTTATTTTTGAAATTTGAATTCATATAACTTGAGTCGGTGATTTTCTAAATCAGCATAAATTATTATGGTAAACTGAAATTCGTATTAATATTAATATAAATTAATGAGATTAAAATTTAAAAAATAGTAATAAATAACATTAAATTGGGTCATTATTATTACTGTAAATAAATAACAATCATTCAGATTCAGTAGCATTAAAGTCGGTCAATTATTATTAATGTAAATAAATAACAATCATTCAGATTTAATGACATTAAATTCGGTCAATTATTACAATAATATTAAACATAATTTCGAAATAAATGAGAGTTATTATGGTAAACTGAAATTCGTATTAATATTAATAATCAATCATTCATAATAAAAAATAAATGAGAGTTATTATGGTAAATAAATAAGACTTAATAATCAATGATATTAAAAATTAAAAATAAATGAGAGTTATTTCGGAATTTTGAATTGATTATCGACTTAAATTCCAATTGATTAGCACAATGTAATATAGGATATAGTATTCTCCATTATTACTGAATTGATTACACACTTTTAAATTCGAGTTGTAACTTTCAATTAAAAATGATAATAGCTTAAAATCAGTCATTAATTTCATAAAGTAAACGACAGATTTTTAGGAGTTGATTAAGGAATTAACATTAAGGTTTGAATGGATCTTTGTAAAGTAAACAAAGATCCATATCAAGATGAAAATAAGATTCATGCCAAAACTCTTGCCGAAGGGTCATGCATGACCTTGAAGAATTGCTCACCCTTGTGATAAGCCATAATCGAATCTTTGTCTTCGGATGGTATTCTAGTATTCAAATGAAAAAAACATCCAAACATTCAATAAATACGATCCATATTTGTAAAGCAAGGAAATAAATAGTAAATCTGTCCGACATATCAATGGTGTAACACGCATTTTTTTCATATAAATCTGATGACCGGTTATTTGAAAAACTATTGTTCAACATGTGTTGCAAATGAACAAAAGGATGACACTGAAGATTGGTTCCAGTATATGAAATGGTTCAAGTTTATAAAAAACTATTATAAAACACGATTTATAAACTGAAGATTGGATCCAGTTTATAATATGGATCTATTTTATTGAATCGAATACATAAAAGTTTTCAAATCGGAACATATGATATGGATCCAGCGATTGAATACATAAAGCATATAATAAAAGTTTATGAATCGGAACATATGATAATGGATCGAGTTTATTAAATCAGTGGAGAAGATACATACCTAGAAGCAAGAATGCATAAAAAAGAAGATTGATGAATGTTGGTTGGAAGATTTGTTAGTGAGGAATTGAGAGTGTGATGGAAGAATGGACACAATTAAAATATACAAAAGAGTATTTATAGGGAATAACTTGGAGCTCCATATTCAATATGGATACCTCAAACTCTCTCTAAGGCATTGATTCAACCCAAGTGACCTCAATTATTATATAGATAGATTTTGGACGTCCAAAATGGTCATTTCACATTCATCTTTTTTTTTTGGGAAGGCGAATTTCATTAAAAAAACACAACCCGTGACGACGATCTCTAAGAAAGAGATCGTCGAAACACGGAAAAAGATTACATCAACGGAAAATCAAAATTACACCAATTCCTCCAATTAATTGAACCCTCCTTATGTCTACTCTTGAACCAAAGATACGCCAATGACTTCACATCCGAAACAATGCGAACGACATTGACATCCACTCCGTTGAAAATCTTTTCGTTCCTAGCCTTCCACATAAGCCAGCAAGCAATGGAAATGATGCCGTACAAAATCTCCTTTTTCTTCGTTGTGTAAGGCAAGCCGTCGAGAGCATGAGTCACATCATAAAACGAGAACACGAAAAACCGAGGGACCTTACACCAGGACCCGATAGCATCCCAAACGCCACAAGCAACCCTACAACCGGAGAACAAATGATCCACCGTCTCGTCTATATCGTTACATAAGCCACACACGCCATCACCCACATTTATATTACGACACCTAAGAGCTTCCTTGGTAGGGAGCCTATCCAAGCTAGCTCTCCACATGAATATATTGCATTTATCCGGAACCCATTTACACCCTTTATAAACCAAATTATTCCCGGATTGATTGCTCCCTTTCATCCACTTCTGAGCTTCTTTTACAGTTTCGTGTGGGTCTTGAGACCAAACCCAACAATCATCCCGGCTACTAAGAGTGACACTCGAGAGGTCCCAATGACATTGTATAAGCTCATCTATTTCCAGCTGAGTGCTCGGATATTGTTTCCAATGCCATCTTATAAGAACTGACCTGTTACGTTCTGAGAGCCGATCGGCCACGCTGAAACGTTTGTTACCATCCAAACGAAACAAACTAGGAAATTTAAACTTTAATGGTTCCGTGGTGAGCCAAGGGTCAATCCAGAACTTGAGTTTCGAACCATCACCACCTCCCCTTTTATCAAGTTAACGAACCCATTTCCTTCGACTTTCAAATTATATCCTGCTTTAACCAACCTCGACCATGCTCCGGCAAAGCGATTATTACATTATATAGTCTCCCATCTTCTACTTGAACCGTGTATAGCGTCCACCACCTTTCTCCACAACGCTCCGTCTTCTATGTGATATCTCCATAGCCACTTAAGCAACAACGCATAATTATTATCCTCCAGTTTAGCTAACCCCAACCCTCCGTCCTTAATACTCTTCGTCACCCTATCCCAAGCGACCTAGTGTATTTTATTTTTTTCATCACATCCACCCCATAAGAATCTCTTAATGATAATCTCCAAGTTGTTAATGACCGCAACCGGAGCCTTGTACAGAGAGAAATAATACGTCGGTAAGCTCTCCAGGACCGCCTTGATAAGGGTCACCCTACCCGCCATCGACACCACATTAGCCTTCCACGAAGATAGACGCTTTTTGAATATATCAACAATCGAATCCTAATTAGATATACGATTCATGTTTGCTCCAACAATAATTCCCAAGTATTTGAATTGAAAATCCCCCGATTTACAACCCATCCCCATGGAACCAGTAACAATATCCTCCGAACTCTTCCCAATACCGAACAAGTTTGATTTGTGCAAGTTTATACGAAGGCCCGAGCACATGTGAAAAATGCAAAGAATCCTCTTCAAAGGATTTAAATTACTTTGAGACCATTCACCCATAACTAGAGCATCATCGGCGTATAGGAGGTGAGAGATAATATGACCATTATTCAAACGAACACCTTGAAACATACCTTTATCGCATGCCATTCTAATCAAAGACGAAAACCCCTCCATAACAATCAAGAAAAGAAAAGGAGATATAGGATCGCCTTGTCTAATACCTTTCCTGCAACTAAATTCAAATGTGGGCGACCCATTCACAAGAACCGAAGAACGAGCCGAACATAGGACTCCTTCTATTCATTTACACCATCTATTCGGAAAATTCATTTGCTTCATAATGGAAATCAAGAATCCCCGTCTTTTTGCCCATGCATACACCTCATTAATAATAAGCGGCCCGTCTAGGATAAATCTCCTAGAAAGAAAAGCCGATTGCGTCTCGTGAATAATACTACTCTTCACCTTTTTAGGCGATTAGCAAGGACTTTAGAAATCACTTTACTAATCACCCCAATCAAGGTAATAGGGCGATACTCGTTCAAGCCCACCGGGTCTTTAACTTTAGGAATAAGCGTTATAAATGAGGACGCCACTCCACGATTAATCTGGCCTGTCTCAAAAAATTCCTGCAAAACCTTAACAAAATCATTAGCAAAAAGAGGCCAAAACCTCTTAATAAACCGGAAATTGAAGCCATCCGGACCCGGAGCCTTATCGCTCCCACAATCGAACACCGCCACTTTAATCTCTTCTTCATTAAACGTACCCACCAAGCATTCGGCTTCAAAATCGGAAATATTTTTGTTCCCATAACCCTCCAGCAACGGCCGATCGACCATATCTTCAACAAACCGCCTTCTGAAAAAATTATAGACTTCTTTTTTCACTTCGGAAGGCTTAAATATCCATTTTCCGTCTACATTTAAACCCGGAATGTTGTTAACCACCCTTCTCATATTGAGACAACCATGAAAGAAACTTGTGTTTTCGTCCCCTTCCCGCGCCCATCGGATACGAGCTTTTTGTTTAATATCTTTCTTTTTAAAATCTCCCAACTCTCTAATCCGTTCTTAGCTTCATCAAACACCCATAGTTCCGCTTCCATCAAGTCCCTCTCATCGACTATCTCATCTAAATCATGAATCTCAGCCTTTAAGTTAAGTTCCTCCTCCGCCTCATTAGTCGACCAGCACTTCTTCCACTCAATGATATTGTTCTTCAAACAACGCAGTTTCCTCATTAAACCCTCCTGAGCCGAACCATTATCTACCACCTCCGAGCACACCTTCTCAACCAAGCCGCTAAGACCGTCCCTGTGAAGCCAAGAATTAAATAATCTAAGCGGTTTAGGTCCAAAATTCCGAGCTTCAATTTTTAACACCAACGGGCAATGATCCGATTCCTCCCTCGCAAGAGCCCGATACTCCGCATTAGGCCAATCATTCACAAAATTCCAAGACACGAACATACGATCTATACGGCTACACTTATTCCCAGACACAAAGGTGAACTTCCTCCCTTTTAAGGCGAACTCATGCATCTGCACCTTATCAATAAAATCATTAAATTCATTAGAAACCAAAGCATTAAATTTAGAATTCTGTCTTTCTGTCCGATCACGAACACAATTAAAGTCTCCCGCAACCACCCAAAACGCAGAGTCTTGAACAATGATGTCATCTAGATCGGCCCACAATAACCGTTTATCTCTAAGTCTTTGGGGAGCATAAACATTAACCACCGCGAATTCCTTCCCATCATTAATAGCCACACCACGAATATATAAAAAATACCGGTTTTTAATTACATAAGACACCAAAAATCTTTTTGGATCCCATATAGATACCAACCCGCCCGACTTGCCCGTCGCCTCAACCCAGTCACAATCGTATCCCCTTGCCCCCAGAATTTACCTAAATCAAAACCTTCAAGAGATGCAAACTGTGTCTCCTGAAGCATAATAAAACCAATTTCATTAGCGTTTCTAAGTTTACGAATCCAAGTACCTTTATCATCACTGCCCAGTCCACGGATATTAACAGAGAGGAAATTCATTGGTCAACGGCTTGATAACCTTCGTTAACGATTACCTGAGCCAACACTTCAGAAAATTTATTCATGTTTTTCACTCCCAAGTCATGAGCTAAAGACACAGTAGCATCCGTTTCTTTAGTCACCTCAACATTCTCCCCCACCCCATAATGCATCACATGAGAATTATTATCTAAACCACAACCAACCCCCATGCCCACACCATGAACATTCTCCAAACAAACTCCCTGATCATGAGTAACTACCGAATCTGAAACTGCCTCCTTCTCCAGTGCGTGTTGACCTTCATTAACTGTATAAATAAACCGGTCCAAATCGAACAAATCCTCACCGTCGCGTTGTCTTTTTTAGGTCTATCATTGCCACCCGGCGAAACCGATTTATTATGATTCCCTTTTTTCCTACTAAAACCCTTCCTTTTTTTATGGTCGAATCTTTGGCACCTTGCTTCACATTGTCACTGATGTGTACCTCCTCATTAACACCTTGCACCGTTTCAGTAACCTGATGCGAATCCATTTGTGCCACATTTTGATCGAACCCCTCATCTACAACCTGATTATCTTCCAGAACCAACTCCTCTAAACCCGTTTCCTCCTCTTCCATATTCACCAAACAATCCGGAATCCAATCGGCCATTTCTTCCTCAACCAACACGTCAAAAACGAAAGACTTCCACTTAAGTTTAACTTTCTGATTCACCCTTTCTATTTCTGAACGAATAATACCAACGCATGCAACCGAGAGATCCCCGTCTTCAACTGGAAACATAGCTGGTTGAATGACCTCTCCAAATATAGATGCAACATCATCAAAAACCTTTGCACAAGATAGGCTCAATGGAACACCATGAATTTTAATCCATGCAATCCTGTTAACCTTAAACGTTTGACCATACCACTCCTCAATGGAATTTACATATGCTTCCCATGCATCTTTTTTAGACGTAAACTCGATCTTATCGTCCCTATTATCAAACACCAAAACTACACAGAGGCCACCAAGATATTTTATCTCTACAACATCAAGACATATATTCCTCAGCCAAGAACGCAGAGACGTTAAGGCCTCCAAGCTTTTCAGGTGAGCAATAATACCACGATCGAACCATTCCCCAAACGCCACCGTTTTAGGATCCACAGTTATCTCCAACCCTTCGTTTGTAGTCACCGGCTCCTTGTTAAGTAAGGTGTCTTTGAAAGACCTCCTATCATCCATAATAACATCCACAGGAGCCGTTTGATTATCACCGGCCTCCTCCGGATCATCTTCTTGCCTACCCTTGTCCTTAACCGGTTGCCACGCCTTTTCCTCCTTTCTTGGAACTTCTTTACCATCGACAAATCTAGCCGGGACGATAAACAATTTATAGGATCCAATCCAGACGTCCTTCAACGAGGACTCTAGATCGTTCATGTTTCTACCTTTGCCAAACGTAACGAATACAAACCGTTTCCCTAACCGATCATATTTTCTAGCAATATACGTACCTTGAACGTCACCGTACTCTTTCAAAACTCTAACGAGATCTGTAGAAGCACACCTCTCGGGAGGGTTGGAAACGAAGAACTTCACCCTTGAATCCTTCTCCTTCTCGTATTGTTGATGGCGATTACCCCTACCCTTCTTGAATGGCACATCATACCAAGTATCCTGCTTGAACCTGTCTCTTCCCGACATCTTCGAAGGGAAACCCTAATCGCCTCACATTCATCTACATGGGTAAAATATTAATTTTATTAAATTGGTAAGACACATTTAAAAAAACAATTAAATCTATCTTTATTGAACTCTATAATTAGATGGTTACTAAAAGAAAGTTAAAATTAATTTATGTTTTGAATGTGACATTTACCTTACTATACATTTCATAATTTTAATGCAAATCATATTCTATTCATGAAACTCTCATGCTTTTGTTCTCATTCTGAATCACACTTATGGGTCTACAAGTGGAGTTGATCTATACACTGCCATTTCTACTTTGTAACTCACCAAATTAGACCGTGTGTAGTGGAGGGGTTATTTATAACGCCCCTGATTCTGATTGGTCCACGTGACAGCTGAGTCAGCATGGGGAAATGAAGTGAAAAAGGGGTGTAGTGGTAGGGGGTTATTTATAATGCCTCTGTTTCTGATTGGTTGTTTATTTTATTATTTTTTAATCTTTTAACTCAAAATAATTAAAATAAAAGACAAATAAATATAAAAAAATTACAAATAATATTATAAACACACAACTAATATTAATTAAATTTAAAAAAAACAAACAACTAAAAAAAATACAATAGAAAATTAAAAAAAAAATGCATCATAAAAAAAAAACTAAACACACTAGAGGCGATATTTTGCAAGAATTTCTTCCCTATGAAGTTTTGCAAGGCGTAGGGCTTCTCCGTCGAGGTGGTCCATCGATTAGGACAAAAACTCAATGTCCTTTTCCCTTTGCCTCGCCTCTTGAATGTCGACGAACCTTTTATTCTCGGCCACTCTTTAGGGCATAGTTTCCAAACGTCTTTGGCCGAGGTCGCGAATATCCTGTAGTCGTCGATTCAGTTCCTCAAAATCCTCCCTCATACCACCACCTCCTGTCGAAGACGACTCTGCCTAGCCATCCTTTTTTGATCTTCTACCGGGTGGTTTTGGAATATCCTCCTCCTCCTCATCCTCCAAGTGAATAGGATCATCTAAACTCACAAAGCAAGCATCGGATGACGGTGTATCCGGATCTCGCGACGAGGAGGTTTTGCTTCATTTTGATGATCCTCCTCCTCCTCTCCTGATTTTGCACCTATTACCGGACCCCATAGGCGGTACATTAGCCCACTTAGGACTTTTTCTCAACATGTCCCAAATCCTAAAATACGGAAACGGGCCACGGGTTTCTCTCATCTCGTCCAACGCTCTTGCCAACAAACCATCATCACATTCCCCACTGCCCCTATTATCTTTACAGCGTTAGTAAAACCTCCGAAAACGCATGACATTTAGTATTTATATCCGTCCACTTTCCCGATATCGAGTCGTTCTCTCGATACTCCCCTCTACCCATGGCAGCAAAAACCAGCTCTCGAATTCTTATCCAAAAGAGCGGCCTCTCTTGATAGTTCGCTACAAAAAAAATATATTATACGATTAGAACACAAAAAAAATATTAACCAAGTCATATATATATATATATATATATATACGGTTAAACATATATAAACACTAAAAAAATAATAACCAACTTTGGGATCCTTCGATATGTCGAGCCAAGCCCGCGCTAAAGCAAACTCCTCGTCTTTTTCCCACCGTTCTTGTTTCCTTTTTTGACGAGGCTCGTTAGGATCTTTTCTTCGGTGGGAGCGTCTCCCCCCCCTCCCGTTGAGAACCCTCAAGTTCACGTGGTTTCTTGGGCTCGCCTTGAGTTTCAGGCACGACCTCGGGCTGCTGTCGAGAAGGATGGACATAGTTTACGTTCATGTTTGGCGAAACCCTTGAAAATATTGACCCGGCATGCCTAGAAGTTGAGTGTATCCCATTGTGTTCGCGTCAAATTCGCCCCAAGTGGGTGGCAGTTGAGTAGTGTTTGGCATCGTAGTGTTTGGCCTCGTAGTGTTTGGCCTCGGACCCGGGCGAGACGGGACCCCAAACGGTGAACCATATGGAAACATGTTTGTGTTTTAGTAGGTTTGTTTGTGTTGTGGTGTGTGTTTTTTTAGTTTGAGTTATATGTGTATATTGTGTGTATATATATAATCTTTAAAAAAAATAAGTTACCGTTCGAAAAAATTAAATGGCCCAACGGTCAAATTTTTTTTGACCGTTTCTTTCCCCCCTCGTCCACGTGGCAAAATGGTATTGGCCCTCAACATTTGTAACGTGCGTTAAGATTATAACGCTTGCAACCAAAAACCCTCTATCGTGCCCCCCCTTTTGGTGTTCTGGGTGCTATATTTCAATTTAGCGCGCAATCACGCTTCCACTACGGTGGGTCTTATACAATACAAAAGTAAAATTAAGTGTAAACAAAGGAAATGATGATGCATATCTCAACTCACTTGAAACAGTTTGGTTTAAATTTGATACCTTTGCCTTCATCTTGAGGAACTCATTTTTATTTTCATTTATGTGTAAAACGATTACTAAAGTATAAAGACAACCATTGAATTTGACTGTGACATTTATCTTACCCTACCATTAAACCACAAAATGAAACAACCATTTTATCATTGTCATTAAATCGTCTCATCAAAAACAATTAATTATGGAATGAAACCGATTTGGAACTCATCATAAACTTCTGTGTAATCATAAAACCCAACTCACCAACCATCTCTTCTCTCAGCCTCCTTGTTTCTCCGACCAAAGTTCCGAGACCATCACCACACACGCATCACTTTGACACCACCGTTTCCTTTACTTCCGACACAGAACGAACGTCGCCACTCTTTTTGCTCGAACTAAAGACCGGTGACCAGAATAGCAGACCACCATTGTCACCGGTGACTCACCTTCCTATTTATTTCACCATCGTGCGACGAGGTACCGACTCCTTGTGTTTTCCTTACATTTTTTTTTGGGTCGATTAGTTGGGTTATTTGATCTAACAAGATTAGATTTGGGTGGGTTAAATTCCGGCGATGATCCGATTGTCGTTTATAACCATAAGAAAAGAAAGAAGATAAAAATAAGGTTATTAGTTGTATCGTATGCCTTTGAATGTGTGTTTTGTGTGTGTGTAACTTTTAATGGCGGAAACTTTGTATGAGTGCTACTGTGTGACTGTGTTTGATTGTGTATATGTGATAAAAATACCAAAATTTTGCAACGTGACGTTACTGTGATAAAAATGAAGCTATTATATCAAAAATAAATTATTTGTAAATTTATTAAAGACTTTTATGTGAGACTATTAAAGATACCTAAAATATATAATCTATTGACACACCAATATCTAGAGCAGATGAAATTTTAAAGGGAACAATTGTTTACTTATAGGATCATGAAATTCGTATTTTGAGAAAAAAATCAGTTTGAAAGTCGCCTAAGGTGTATTTTCAACGCAAATAAATTTATAAACGGTTTCATTCATAGAACTTAGATGAATATTGGAGTAATATAGCTTACCGCATTCGTTTTTAATGATGTTTTTTTAGACGAATAAAGAAATGTTTTCAGGCCGACCCATTTCAACCGACACTAAAAAGTACTCGGTTTTGGCCTCAACCGTCTATTCCGTTATCCTTAATATTTTCCATAGGCAAAATATCAAAATTTAGAATTTGATAAGGACGTGCAACATCAAAACACGTTGTCAATTGAGTGACTATCACACTTTGGGTTACTTTCACATCGCATGGTATTTAATACAAATTAACGTCTAACTCTACTCCACTTTCTACTCCTATGCATAAAATATTTGTACTATAAGTCAATTTTATATTTTCTTTAACATTTATGTTACCACTTCGTCAGAAAATCTATAGTAATAATAATAATAATAATAATAATAATAATAATAATAATAGTAGTAGTAATAATAATTTATATCATCACTATATAACTATATCTCCTTTGGTTATCTCTTTTTGCTAATAAAACAAGTCTTAAAGCTACACGTACAAGTCTTAAAGCTAAACATATCAATTATACATATATATACCAATTTTATTTAGCCAAACATCGTGCATCCCCGCCGAAACGCGCGGGTTCCTGCTAGTATTATATAATTAAACTAGGCTTAGGTTAGAGGCTGTGTGTACACACGGTGCATCTACAGGTAAAATGAAAAAAAATTCTATAATGTAGTATATAAATTCTATTTATTGAAAGTTACGTAATACAATTCATATAGATTTTGATTGCGTGCAAAATATTATAAAAATGTTTAATGTTACCCAATAATGGATATATGAACGCTAAGTGCTGGATCTACTTGCTCAAACGATTTAGATGAATCAACGGCTTCAGTTTTCAAATGTAGGGCTGCCCAAAAGTTCGTGGCTTGGAGCTCGCTTGAAGCTCGCTCGGAATTAGCTCGAAAAAAGCTCGCTCGATATGGCTTGGTTTGAAACTGAGCCGAGCCGGCTCGGATCGGTTTGTAACGAGCCGAGCTGGCTCGGTTTGGCTCGAATAATTCTATTTTTTTAAATATATATATTTTATATACATATAATATACTATAAAAATGTTAAAAAAGATGGGGAATATGTTACATATTTAATATTTGGTAACAGTAGCATGGAGATTTTGTGCTTGGGATTGAAGTTACAGCTAATCAAGTTATTTAAATAAATTTAATACTGCTTTTGATCCAAGTACTCAAGTTAATTCGTATGTTGATGAACTTATACTGTATTCCGTTGAAATTTGAGACTTATTTTGTATTTGTTTGAACTTGATTTTAGCTTGTACTGTATAAGGTTGAACTTATTTTAAATGTGTTATTTTTAACTACTGAATAATATTTTAGAATATTGAATTTTGAAAGCCATTTTTCTTTTTTCTTTTTAATTTCGTGCCAAACCAAGCCGAGCTCGAGCTTTGATTTTCAGCTAGATTTCAAATCCGAGCCGAGCCAGCGCGGTTTATAACCAAGCCGAACGTGAACTTGACCTGGCTCGGCTCATGAACAACCATATTCAAATGAACAACTAACTCAGTCGAATCAAGATGTGATACGAAGATTGACTGGTGTTGAAGTAAGGAATGAGCAACTTCAATTGATGAATACTAATAACGAACGAAAAATCGTTGAAGTTGAAAATGAAAACTGCCAACTGAGAGAAAGATTGGATAAGCTGCTTGAAGGTCGACCTCATATTAAAGGTACATCTAGAGGCGATGATGATGATGATGAAGAAGATCAAGATGATGATGAAAATGAGGATGATGAAAATGAAGCTGAGGATAAAGATGACGAAGAGGATGACAAGGAAGGTGATGAAAATGATGATAATATAGATCCTCGACCTCCTAAAAGTGGAAATAATAATGTTGAAGGTGGTGCAAGTTTCACATCTAAGACTCAAGCTAAGAAATCAGCTGGAAAAGAACGTCGTACAAAGAAGGAACATGACAAAGGCAATGATCCTAAAGGTAGTGCGTCTGCTCAGGGGGAGCCTAGTGTTGATGCTAGTCAAATCGTAAAGAAGTTCATACTTACTGTATCGGTTCCCATAGAAGCAACAGAGCCACTATTGAAAATTTTCTTGTATGATGTGAAGGGAATTCGATTAAGGTACCTCAGCGTGAAGATTTGGAGGAAGGTGAGTTCCCACCGGAAATGTCAAGAGAAGATACAGCAAAGATGCTTGGGATCACCTTGGGCGAATCGTCTAGTACAAATCAAACTCCTCCAGAACTAGATCCTCGTCACAATCAAGTTGGGATTGAAGACATAACACACAAGGAGTATCTTGAGTACTGTGTTAACAATAATGACACCACGATGCCAGATCTAGACGATGATGTGTAAGGTGGTATCCTACTCCTGAAGAATGCCTCGAAAAGAAGCCAATCCCTCAAGCCTTAGTGTTTAAAAGGCGGTTGGCGAAGATGTCGGGGAACATACTAAGTTAGTGTGACAACCGTCACCCTCGTTTTCGCCAAATAGACAACAATAGTCCTTCAAATATTCCATTATAATCCCGATAAGTTTCGCCGTTTTTAAAATATATTTTTAAAGCGAATTAAATTTTTTTTATAGATCGGGTATAAGTTTTAATCAAATGCGTAAGTGAAACGTATTCGTAAAAGATTTTATAAAAAATTTTAGTTTTATAAAACTTTAAAAACATTTTTGTTAAATTACATTAACTTGGTTAGTATCTTATAAGGGGAAAAACTAACTAAATAATAAAGAAACTAACTAAGTTAAACATGAGGGACCATTTCTGCCAATGTTCAAAAGATTCAAAACCAAACATAACCCCCTCTCTGTACTCCCGGTTTTCCGGCGATGTGGCTCCGGCGACCGGAGTTTAGCTCCGGCGAGTCTCATGATGTATAAATATAGCCTTAAACGCGTGATAATTATGTCCAATACGTTTCTTCATTTATCCCTAGTCGTTTCCTATCATTAACGCGTTGTAATCAAGATTAATTTGAGTTTAATTCGGGTTTATTGTTATGTAACCGACCGGGCTTTAGAAATGATTATAACGAGCGTTTCAGTTGTTATTATTATAAATTAAGCTCGCCAAAACTTTCCTGCTTCGATTCCTGAACTAACCCACTCTTAAACGTTCCAGAATTTGCCTCCAATTGCTGCAAATCGTAAGCTTATGTTCGGACCTGTATCCTTGTTGTTCGAGCACCAAACGCTTTTGTAAGTTCAAGTTTATTATGCCGTTTTCCTTCTTCATCCTGTCCGATCAAAAGCCCCTTAATTGTAGGCGTTATCTTGTTGCTTTCGGGTCAATTGAAATCAAGGTTAGGGTTAGGGTTCTTAGGTTTTAATTTGGGGAAGAAGATGACTTTAATAATATGTTAAATGTATTTGTGTAAGAATAAAATCAACAAAATACCATTGTGGTGTAGTGGTTGTGTATATGTTGTTCCTTGCAAGAGGACAGGGGTTCGATCCTCACTGTCATCAGGTCCAACCCTTTATTTTTTTTCTGATTTTTGCTATAATGCAGTATTTATATCTATAGTTATGTATAAATGCTTTATTCGTAGAATATTCATAATAAATTCACTTTTTGTCCAAAAATTATAAAAATTTAGATGTAGCTTCTTGATACCTCATAGAAAATTGTCATATTTTTAGTTTTCTGAAAAATATCTATTTTTATGATTTTATTAATTTAAATTGTTTTAATCATAATTAATTGATTAAAAATTCATTTTTAATGGTTTTTGTCTCAAAATTTGTCATAAATTATTTCTAATTGTTAAGAACTGAAATAAAAATTATTAGCTCAGAAAACATTAATTTTTATTAATTTTGCTATTTTTAATCATTTAAACATGATTAAATTCTATTAAATCAGTTTTAAATATAAATAGGTTTATAAAATTTATGAGAAAATTATTTTCATTTATTTACATCTTTAAGAATCCATTTTCTATAAAAATAACATTTTTGGATCATGTCTTGTATTTCTAAAATTATTTATGTATAATTAGATATAATTAAACATTTATTTATTTACACTACTTAACATCTATTTTATAAATATTTTACTTATAAAAATAGAAATGTCTTATGATTGAAAGTCTTTATTATCATTGATGGATCCTTGTGTAACTCATAATTATTTATTTCAATAATTATGATTATTGTATTTATTTACGATAATTATCTAAAGTAAATATCTAAACTATTTTGTTTTAACTATTCAAACATAAAATTGTATCTAAATATTAAATTTGTAATATTTATATTACCTAAACCATATTTACAAATTTTGACATATTATTTCGACTTATCATAAAAACTCTAATTCCCCAAATCGACTTAGCAAACCCTAATGCCTTAGACCCTAGATACCTTAGACTTTTTTAGACATTTCCTTATTAGTATGCTTACACATTATAGGTTGAATTCCTCGGAATTCCCATTACTTGGCTCTCGACCGCTTAAGTTGGATTTTGCTCGCTTTCGCAAGCGGTGAGTATATCTTTCCCCTTTTTACTGTTTTACTACTTTGGGGTGACTCATGTACCTATATATTAATCAAGTTTCAATTTCTTATACTTAATGCAATTCTCATGTGTGTTTGCTTTATGTTAATTGGTGTGTCTATGACTTGTCAAAATCATTAACCGCTGGGCGGCCTAGCTTTTCAATGAATAGTACTATGGTATACCCCCTTGAGACTCTGTTGAGAGAATCTTGGTCATTGTCTTGTTAATTCATTATTCAGTTGGTTAGTCATGTGTTAGTCATTATTCTTCAGGTTTGGTTTTGAACGGATATTACTTATTACATAATTGCAAATGGTACCGCACATGAATTGCTAAACACTTTTCTGCTATATTTACTTAAACAGGGTATGCTCACCAATACAATTTTTGTATTGACCAAATTATTTTGTACATGTTTCAGGTTGTTTTGAGACGCTTCTTTTAGGCTTTTGGATTTTATATTTCAGTCTTGTCCACATTGTATCTTAGCTAGACTTGTCACTTTAGAATTATTGTATCCTGTAATTTTATTTCAATGTAATAAATTATTTAATCAATGTATTTAAATTTACACTTTAGTCCATGAGCTATTGAACAATCGTCACTACGTGACACCTCGATGTTTCCGCCATCGGTTGGGGTGTTACAGATTGGTATCAGAGCCATGGTTATAGGGAATTAGGTTATTAGAATGCCTTTTAGCCTAGACTATAACTAAGTTTATTTTCACGAGTCCTCTCGTGTATATTTCTCTTATTTCTTATATTTTCTTACAAGATATTTTCGTTATGGTTATTCCCCGATTTCCTTCAATTTTGCTTGGCAAAGAAGACACTCGTATTCCACAAACAAAACGCTATCATCGAGTTAGGAGTGGTATCCATACCTTGGTGATTAGTTTCACTCCTCTATAGGTTATTTATCTTAGGAATATATCTTTGGGATAGGAGTGACACCCACACCTCAAAGAGTATTTCCTTCAAAAAGAAACTTAACCACTTAGCTGGGAGTGATATCCTTAACTTAGTGATTGGTTTCATTCCACAATCGTTATCACTTTTGAAATACATCTTTGAGTTAGGAGTGAAATCCACATCTCAAGGATCTATTTCTACATCTCGTTGATTATGAATTTTCTTAAACATTGGTAATCCATTACCTACGTTAATTTTATCATTCACGTCATTTTAAATTTTGGTCTTTTAAAACACATTAGATTTACACATATTTCATGGAATGGTATCATTCTGCACTTTATTTGCAAAACCTTTTGTTTTCATATGACGTGTTCCATATATGTTTTCAAGAGAAACTTGCAGCTAATAACATGTTTTATAACATTTTCAAACTCGACTCCTCGTAAACACATGTCTACGAAGATTTTTCAAATGAATCAGTTTTGAATCTAAAACACACTTCGGTTACTAAAAAGTTATCCTCATGCATTATTACTATCCTCATGCAAACTACGTTTTTGATAAACGAAAATTTATCCTATCACACTCGTACACTTTCAGTCGCAAAACCTTTGGTTTAAACAATGGACATACCCTCTTATCCGGATGTTGCTAAATGTCTTTTATAGTATAACGCATATATGTAAAATTACTAGATTTTAACTTGCATGCCAGTAGGCTATACACGTTATTTCGTTATTTACTCCTGCACCATTTTTATTCATAGTTATTTCTAACACGTCATTTGTGATTAATTTCACATTGTCTATTTGCATTAATTCAACTCGTTTACTTTCATTTTGTGCAAATGTGCGATTTACTCGATTTATGTTATACTATCCTTTCAATCGAAATTTTATGCTATACTTATATACTTACTTGAACGCATACTTGGTATGCATATTTTCTTTCCTGTTTTGAGCAAAACCCTGTCATACTTTACATTATTTTGTTCATCATCATGGCCAACGAACATACCAGCTGATAACTCGTATGAGATCTAAGCCAGTGCCCACGTACGACTCGGATTAGAGTATTTCTTTAGTCCGAGGGGGAACGGTGTAAATCTCAGAGTCTATCAATATGAGTGTTTAAAGCCAACGATGTAAACAGAAATTACCGGTTAAGGGTGAACCCGAAAGGGAAGAACCTCTAACCATGTCTTGATTGAACACCATTTCGTTACAGTGGCTATTACATATTGGTTGCACGCATTTATTTCATGTTAGGGTTATGGAAAAACATAACACCCTAGTGTAAGGTAAATCGATGATTACGGTCCGGAACGCAATCATGGGCTTACAGGTACATGAGGGTGGTGTGTGATTCTACTTAGGCTGTTGGTAGTCAATTAGTACGAATCCAAAGTATCGGGAGTGTGGTGGGTCAGCTGCGGTACACCCTATATATAAGCACAAACGATACTGCGGGAGCGGACTAGGAGTCTGACCAAGAACCTATCCATTACTTTATACTTATCTCTTCATTAGAACAGTGGGCTGTTAGCATTTTCGATAGGAACGTTTTTACGTGAGCTTCGTTCGTCTTCCTAGAGTCTTTCTCTTGACCCCCCACACAGAAAACATAAACTTTGTATATTCGTACACTCCCTATTAGTCGAAATCCTGTTGCATGTCCTTCATAACGTTTAGTCAGAAACTTTTCTAAAGTAGGGGAGACTGCTTCATTAGTACCCCTGCCCCTCACCAGTTACACATCCCAAACCATTCATATTTAAACTCTCAATTCCTTAATCTCGGGTTAAGTGTCAAAGATTTTTGAAACTTATACTTTGGATATTAGACAACTATTTTAAATTGTGTTGAATCATAAAAGATGAAATTCTCTTTTAAAAACATATATGACTTTTACAACACCTTTTATTTCATAGTAACCTCCACTTGAAAGAAATTTCGAGACGAAATTTTCTAAAGTAGGGGAGACTGTGACAACCGTCACCCTCGTTTTTCGCCAAATAGACAACAATAGTCCTTCAAATATTCCATTATAATCCCGATAAGTTTCGCCGTTTTTAAAATATATTTTTAAAGCGAATTAAATTTTTTTTATAGATCGGGTATAAGTTTTAATCAAATGCGTAAGTGAAACGTATTCGTAAAAGATTTTATAAAAAAATTTAAGTTTTATAAAACTTTAAAAACATTTTTGTTAAATTACATTAACTTGGTTAGTATCTTATAAGGGGAAAAACTAACTAAATAATAAAGAAACTAACTAAGTTAAACATGAGGGACCATTTCTGCCAATGTTCAAAAGATTCAAAACCAAACATAACCCCCTCTCTGTACTCCCGGTTTTCCGGCGATGTGGCTCCGGCGACCGGAGTTTAGCTCCGGCGAGTCTCATGATGTATAAATATAGCCTTAAACGCGTGATAATTATGTCCAATACGTTTCTTCATTTATCCCTAGTCGTTTCCTATCATTAACGCGTTGTAATCAAGATTAATTTGAGTTTAATTCGGGTTTATTGTTATGTAACCGACCGGGCTTTAGAAATGATTATAACGAGCGTTTCAGTTGTTATTATTATAAATTAAGCTCGCCAAAACTTTCCTGCTTCGATTCCTGAACTAACCCACTCTTAAACGTTCCAGAATTTGCCTCCAATTGCTGCAAATCGTAAGCTTATGTTCGGACCTGTATCCTTGTTGTTCGAGCACCAAACGCTTTTGTAAGTTCAAGTTTATTATGCCGTTTTCCTTCTTCATCCTGTCCGATCAAAAGCCCCTTAATTGTAGGCGTTATCTTGTTGCTTTCGGGTCAATTGAAATCAAGGTTAGGGTTAGGGTTCTTAGGTTTTAATTTGGGGAAGAAGATGACTTTAATAATATGTTAAATGTATTTGTGTAAGAATAAAATCAACAAAATACCATTGTGGTGTAGTGGTTGTGTATATGTTGTTCCTTGCAAGAGGACAGGGGTTCGATCCTCACTGTCATCAGGTCCAACCCTTTATTTTTTTTCTGATTTTTGCTATAATGCAGTATTTATATCTATAGTTATGTATAAATGCTTTATTCGTAGAATATTCATAATAAATTCACTTTTTGTCCAAAAATTATAAAAATTTAGATGTAGCTTCTTGATACCTCATAGAAAATTGTCATATTTTTAGTTTTCTGAAAAATATCTATTTTTATGATTTTATTAATTTAAATTGTTTTAATCATAATTAATTGATTAAAAATTCATTTTTAATGGTTTTTGTCTCAAAATTTGTCATAAATTATTTCTAATTGTTAAGAACTGAAATAAAAATTATTAGCTCAGAAAACATTTATTTTTATTAATTTTGCTATTTTTAATCATTTAAACATGATTAAATTCTATTAAATCAGTTTTAAATATAAATAGGTTTATAAAATTTATGAGAAAATTATTTTCATTTATTTACATCTTTAAGAATCCATTTTCTATAAAAATAACATTTTTGGATCATGTCTTGTATTTCTAAAATTATTTATGTATAATTAGATATAATTAAACATTTATTTATTTACACTACTTAACATCTATTTTATAAATATTTTACTTATAAAAATAGAAATGTCTTATGATTGAAAGTCTTTATTATCATTGATGGATCCTTGTGTAACTCATAATTATTTATTTCAATAATTATGATTATTGTATTTATTTACGATAATTATCTAAAGTAAATATCTAAACTATTTTGTTTTAACTATTCAAACATAAAACTGTATCTAAATATTAAATTTGTAATATTTATATTACCTAAACCATATTTACAAATTTTGACATATTATTTCGACTTATCATAAAAACTCTAATTCCCCAAATCGACTTAGCAAACCCTAATGCCTTAGACCCTAGATACCTTAGACTTTTTTAGACATTTCCTTATTAGTATGCTTACACATTATAGGTTAAATTCCTCGAATTCCCATTACTTGGCTCTCGACCGCTTAAGTTGGATTTTGCTCGCTTTCGCAAGCGGTGAGTATATCTTTCCCCTTTATACTATTTTACTACTTTGGGGTGACTCATGTACCTATATATTAATCAAGTTTCAATTTCTTATACTTAATGCAATTCTCATGTGTGTTTGCTTTATGTTAATTGGTGTGTCTATGACTTGTCAAAATCATTAACCGCTGGGCGGCCTAGCTTTTCAATGAATAGTACTATGGTATACCCCCTTGAGACTCTGTTGAGAGAATCTTGGTCATTGTCTTGTTAATTCATTATTCAGTTGGTTAGTCATGTGTTAGTCATTATTCTTCAGGTTTGGTTTTGACGGATATTACTTATTACATAATTGCAAATGGTACCGCACATGAATTGCTAAACACTTTTCTACTATATTTACTTAAACAGGGTATGCTCACCAATACAATTTTTGTATTGACCAAATTATTTTGTACATGTTTCAGGTTGTTTTGAGACGCTTCTTTTAGGCTTTTGGATTTTATATTTCAGTCTTGTCCACATTGTATCTTAGCTAGACTTGTCACTTTAGAATTATTGTATCCTGTAATTTTATTTCAATGTAATAAATTATTTAATCAATGTATTTAAATTTACACTTTAGTCCATGAGCTATTGAACAATCGTCACTACGTGACACCTCGATGTTTCCGCCATCGGTTGGGGTGTTACAGTTAGGCTTATATTCCACATGCGAAAGTTATTGGAATCAAATGGGAAAACAGATTACTCTACTTTGATTCTTTTATGAAGATGAAGAGCCTCCCATTCTGGTACATTAGGGATCTGGCATGTCATCTGCCGTTATACTATGATAAATGCTCAAGCTTCGACACCTACTTGACAATTCTAAGAAGAGAGAGTAAAGATGGCTGGAACACGCTCAAGCCACAATATCCAAAGTCTGTCAAGACTAAGGATTTGCATCCTAAGACAGGGAAGCAGATCTGAGTTCATAAGATAAAGCCGTCACAGAGTATGTCGAAGATTCCGATCGCTCCAATAGAACAGGACTTTCATTCGAAGTTCTTATTCTGGTACTACGACTACTTGACGACAGAAATAGTCATAGTTCATGACAATGAGCCCCGGATATGCAGAAAGATTCGTGATCCAATGTGGCTAATTAATTGTGCGGAGGAAGACGTGGCCACATTTTATCATCATCTAATTCATTTTCTCGATCCTGATGCTGTTCAAGCCTTAAAATTCCAATGACTCATCATATTCTGCTTTGCATTCAAGATAAATGCAGGTTGTGACTGGACCAAGCTTAGCAGGATTCGGGTTGCTCAACAGTGATTGAAGATCAAGAGATGTTGTGTTGCAGTTAAAGTTTTTGAAGATTTTGAAGCCACACTAGCTAGGTCCAAGGGGGAGTCTGTTAGTACATGTTGTATAGATGTCCCTAGCCTAGTATAGGTGTTTATACGTCGTTTTGGTTGTTTATGTGTATGTTTATGTGGTTAAGAGCAGTTTGGTAATTAGTTAGGGTGACTGGCTTATGTATACATGATTGGCTGGGATGACAAGCGACTGGGTTTCTTAACCCAGTTGCCCAGTCGCGTCCACCCAGTCGCCCCCTAGTAGTGTAACACCCCAACCGATGGCGGAAACATCGAGGTGTCACGTATGAATGATTTTTCAGTAGCTCATGGTAATACATATGTTTACATAATCCTTTATTACAATATTTAATTACATTAAATGACTTGAATGAAATCTAAAACATCAAATAGCGAAACAAAGCATAAACTTCAAATTGTCTCCTCATGCTAACTCTAGACTTCAAGCATCGTTATTCCTGTTGAGTTTGGAAAAATGGGGGGGGGGGTCAACTAGAAGTTGGTGAGAATACATAAGCCATGTCAAGCAATTAAGTTTAATAATAAAAGTTTAGCAATTCATATGTCTATCGTAAGTTTAAGTCTACATGAATAAACATGAAATGTTGAATCGACATAATCAAACCTCCGACTAGTTTAGGTCCATCCCGTCATCCACGGTTCACCTTAGTATTATGTTGGAACGATAACAATCACCCGCGCTCCCCATAAAAGATGGTCAACGAATCTAGGTGGGATTATCAATCCAATAGATCTGTTATTGAGTATCGCCGGCTTGGCCATTGCTAATGATTATGTATTGTTGAAACTTGTTGAAACTGTTGTTGTTGTCTAAATCATGAGGCATTAAAGTTTACAACTAGACATGTATGTAGAATTGCTTAAGTATAATGTTGCAAGTATAAAGAATTGCATAAACATGGTTACGTAAACTCACATTGGCTAAGGTGAATTATCCTCTAAGTGTTGTGAATGTATGCGAGGCGAATCCCAAAGACTCAACAACGTAGCTAGTCCAAATTGAAGAAATAAAAAAATCGAAAAAGAAAGAATATCAAGCTTCCAATTCGCCAATTACAAGAGCTTATAATCAAAGCTTCAATTGTAGAAGTAATAGACTATAGAAGAAAGGTATGAGGGAAAGTTTAATCGGATTGAAACAATCAATTTAGAGGTGCCAAGTATAATGGGTCATATGTGGGTTTTTATACTAGTTTTGGATTCAATTAGCCATTAAAATTGGTCAACACCATAAAGTAAGGTTTTATGATGAATTGACTATTTGACTAAGACTTTGACTGTTTGACTAAGACTTTGACTCCAAGAATTATGTTGTCAAGACTTTGACTCTTGACTCAAGGCTTTATTTTGAAATGAATTTATATCTTCCTTGTTTGAGATTATAAATGTAATTGGAAAAATGATTAGCTTTAAATAGGAAATGAAAAAAAAAATCATTAGTTTGAATTAGAAAATAAAAAAAAACACCGTCTTATAAAATGACGATTTTATAAATAGAATTAGGATAGGACATATGTAATGATTGAAGATTTTTTTTTAAGTACAATGATAAAAGGAACGTAGAAAAATAGAGTGCACGGATAAAGATAAGAATACTTAGAAATAAATTAGACTTTATATCATGGATCGGGAAATACTTTAATGCAAAATAAATGGGAAAATTCGTGAGGTTACAGTCTCCCCTACTTTTAGAAACTTCGTCCCGAAGTTATAAAAAAACACCGGGTTGACAGTGATTGGGTAGAAATTAGGGCAACTATGGTTTGGAAAATTTGTGTTAAGACATGACATGAATTTATAGGTAACAGAATAAACTATTTCGAATAATTTGGTAAGTGGTTTGATAGGTGTGGGTTTTAAGGGTTGGATTAGGTTCGTCTAAAATAGCAAGGAGAATAAGAATCTAGCAAAACACTAAACTTTAAGTTTTAGGAATCTTAAAAAGAAATGCATGAGTTAATTGACTATAGAAATACTAAACAGGTAACTAGAGTTTATAATTGGTTATCTACCAAAAAAACCTTGATAGAATTTCACACTACCTTAACGTACCTGTAAATTCATGATTACGTTCCGGACCGTAATCACCAATTTACCTTACATTAGGGTTTTGTGTCCTTCTATGACTCTAAACACACATGTAAGTAATGCAAAATAACCTTTAGATTGAATCGTATACAATGTATCCAAAAATGAGTCCAACTGTTGAGCAGGAAAAAGACTTCTACCAGTCAGTGAGTAAGAACCTCTACCGATTGTTGAGCAGGTGCGATAGCCTCTACCAGTCGTTGAGCAGGTTGTAGGGCCTCTACCGACTGTTGAGCAGGCATGATGACCTCTACCAATCGTTGAGTAGGTTATTTGGTACTCTACTAACTGTTGAGCAAGTACTTCATCCTCTATCAGTTGTTTGATTAAGTGCACCAATTATTACACACATGAATTGCAAATTGATAATATGTACATGTAAGCAATCAAGTATCAAGTATATCATACGAGTTGTAATAGAGTTGCCCTAGACAAGGTTAATGACTCTAGGTGTGTCTATAGCAAATAGTTTATATTCCATGAATTCTAGTTTCAAATGTTCAAATATGATAGATAGTCGAATCCTCATGTATAACTAAGGATTATGTTTGATGCAACACACAATCAAGTTTCAATACTTTGGTTATCATGGGTAACTAGCTCATGTGTGAGAAGGTGAAAGATATGAATTTAGTTCTTGAGACGATGATGAAAAATCTTGAAGCAGAATCAAGGTTGTGAGAGATAGTGAATGTGAAGATAGTTTATAAAGAGTTTATTTTATAGTACGGAGATTATGTAGCAGTGTAAATTTTGGGGTTTGGATCAAAGGTTATAATCAAGTGTATAAGAAAACATGATTGTGGTATATGCCAAATATTGTAAAAATTTGAACAAGTTGAAAATGAGTGAGTGTCGATGGAGAATTTAGAGACTAGATATTATTCCTATGGATAAAAAAAATCTTATTTTCAAAATTGGTTTTATACATAAAGCAAAAGTTGTTAAATAGTACAAGCTAAGTGGGCTTTGATTAAAATATTCCCGTTAGTTGGAGATTTCAAACATGACATTAGGTTTTGAAGATCAAGGTTCTATTAAGTGATTTTTAATAGTTTAAAGCATTATATAGAAAATTGTTTGTTACGTCAATAAATAAACAATTGAATTTAAGTTCGAGGACATCTTTTGACAAAAATATGTACTTTGTAAAGTTACTAGGTAATGAAAATACAACAAGATTTAGAAATCTTTAGTTTGTGCTAAGGTATGAGGTTATAGTTTTAAAAAAAATAAGTAACATGTGGAGAAATGAAATAATATGATTTGGGTAGGGTGTTGAATATTTAAAAAGTGGCTAAGATGGTAAGGTGAAGTGTGATTGTGAAATCCATAGATGGTTATGAAATGAGATTGATTTAAGCTGTAAAATTTTGAGATTTTAGAGCTTAGTTTAAGGAAAGTGAGTGTAATCATTTATTCATTAATTAAACGAATAAACGAAAACGTTGACTTATCAAAACTTCTAGATTCTAATAACATAGTGAAGACATGCTTTAGCCTATAAGTGAACACTCATCCCGAGAATTCCCAGGTAGGCATCCGGGTCCCTCGTCTGATTGGGATATATGCGCAATGCCAGCCTAGACAGAAAACTCAGAATACAGGCGTTCACCCTTCCAGATTGCACGTGTTCGTTATTAAAATCTAGAACTTCGACGACATCTTCAAGGTGGTTCAGGCTAAACCTGAGGATTTTGTCCTATTAGTCTAAGAGTAGATCCAGTGATGGAGAGCAATCTTCTTGTAAGGATTAAAGCAGGGATAAAAGGTAGGAGGGAGATAGAGAATAGAAACAAGTAAGGTTGCAAGTAAAAGAAGCAAGTACTAGTTAAAATCCTATGGTTATGGACTAGATTATTTTTCTAATAACCTAATTCCCTATAACCACGGATCTGATACCAATCTGTAACACCCCAATCGATGGCGGAAACATCGAGGTGTCACGTATGAATGATTGTTCAGTAGCTCATGGTAATACATATGTTTACATAATCTTTTATTACAATATTGAATTACATTAAATGACTTGAATGAAATCTAAAACATCAAATAGCCAAACAAAGCATAAACTTCAAATTGTCTCCTCATGCTAACTCTAGACTTCAAGCGTCGTTATTCCTGTTGAGTTTGGAAAAATGGGGGGGGGGGGTCAACTAGAAGTTGGTGAGAATACATAAGCCATGTCAAGCAATTAAGTTTAATAATAAAAGTTTAGCAATTCATATGTCTATCGTAAGTTTAAGTCTACATGAATAAACATGAAATGTTGAATCAACATAATCAAACCTTCGACTAGTTTAGGTCCATCCCGTCATCCACGGTTCACCTTAGTATTATGTTGGAACGATAACAATCACCCGCGCTCCACATAAAAGATTGTCAACGAATCTAGGTGGGATTGTCAATCCAATAGATCTATTATTGAGTATCGCCGGCTTGGCCATAGCTAATGATTGTGTATTGTTGAAACTTGTTGAAACTGTTGTTGTTGTCTAAATCATGAGGCATTAAAGTTTACAACTAGACATGTATGTAGAATTGCTTAAGTATAATGTTGCAAGTATAAAGAATTGCATAAACATGGTTACGTAAACTCACATTGGCTAAGGTGAATTATCCTCTAAGTGTTGTGAATGTATGCGAGGCGAATCCCAAAGACTCAACAACATAGCTAGTCCAAATTGAAGAAATAAAAAAAACGAAAAAGAAAGAATATCAAGCTTCCAATTCGCCAATTACAAGAGCTTATAATCAAAGCTTCAATTGTAGAAGTAATAGACTATAGAAGAAAGGTATGAGGGAAAGTTTAATCGGCTTGAAACAATCGATTTAGAGGTGCCAAGTATAATGGGTCATAGGTGGGTTTTTATACTAGTTTTGGATTCAATTAGCCATTAAAATTGGTCAACACCATAAAGTAAGGTTTTATGATGAATTGACTATTTGACTAAGACTTTGACTCCAAGAATTATATTGTCAAGACTTTGACTCTTGACTCAAGGCTTTATTTTGAAATGAATTTATATCTTCTTTGTTTGAGATTATAAATGTAATTGGAAAAATGATTAGTTTTAAATAAGAAATGAAAAAAAAACATTAGTTTGAATTAGAAAATAAAAAAACATCGTCTTATAAAATGACGATTTTATAAATAGAATTAGGATAGGGAAATACTTTAATGCAAAATAAATGGAAAAATTCGTGAGGTTACAAGTAGCCCTAAGGGCCTAGGATGACTGGCAGCAGCTATAAATAGCTCTAATCATTGCCATAATCATTTAGTTGTCACATCAGAGGTTCTAGAGCAGGTTTTATGGTTTGAGATTGTTGTAAATGCTCGTGCTCTATTTTTTATCAATCGTATAACCATGTAACCAAATCCGGCAACTCTTATTTGTGTGTGTTTGTTGTTTCTTATTTCTTAAACCACAATCCGAAGATTATGCACTCGTTTCGTGTCCAAACCCGTGATATTCGGATCATCCGTGACGGTCCTACAGGTTTTAGTGCATTCGCCATAGCAAAGGAAATAGAAAATGCAGATAATATAGTCGTAATATGCTAAAAGTGTGTCAAGTTATTTGTTTTATTATTGAGTTTTAGCTAGATAATAAAAGGGAAAACCATTTAAAAATGATATGACACAGACACTCGGTAAAAGAATAAAAGAGATAAACGAATATTAGTGCGAATTCAACTCCGAAATCAATGGTGTGACATCCGTCACTTTTATCACTATTATTATTATTATATATATGTATACATTTTTTTTTACTTCGCACCTCCTATCTTGTACGCCACATTTTATCCTCATATAATAATAATAATAATAATAATAATAATAATAATAATAAATAATAATAATAATAATAATAATAATAATAAAGTTGGTCATTATATTTTACCACCTCTAAACCATTATCCTACCCCATCCCTTGAAACCCATTTCAGGGCCCAAGCCCACAGCAACAGTCCATCCCTTGTCCATCTCCCTGCCAGCCCATACCTGAGCCCAAAGGTCGGCCCACACCTTCTCCTGATCTGTTTTAAAAGAAAAAAATTTATTATGCTCCTGCTGGGACTCGAACCCGGGCAGAAGCCGGATCACCACACACGCACAACCACTGAGCTACAAGCTCGTTATTGGTTTAAATCCAACCCTAATAATATATAAACCCATCTTAACCCTTATCCTTTCTTCTTCCCTTTCCTTTTTGGCTGCTGCGCGACACAAGAAAAGAAAAAGGAGGGTCAGCAGCTAACTTTGGGGCAAGTAATCACCATTCAACACCTTCTATTTGACCAAATAACATCATTAACGCGTATATTAAGTGCCTCAATTGTGTAAACAGCCCCTAATCAAGCTTAAATTCTTGTTTTCTTTTGACCGAGTTCAATGCATCATCAAGACTTTCCATTCACATTAACCGAGCTCTCTCACTATAAATTAGACACTTCACAACAAGCTTTACTCGCCAATTACTCTTCCTACATCTCCAATTTCTGATTAAACACTCTTGAAAGTTTCTACTCCTCGCGAGTTGACTTTTCGTTTGACTGAGCATTATACACAAATACGTGATTGTAAGTTATATTTTTTCTTGTGGGTTTTGTTCATAGGCATTCACACAACAATAACCCTCTGATTAATTGGGTTATTGTTGTGTGAATCAAACAATTGCGAATCTAGGGCTTGTTCTTATTAATTTGGGGAAGAACATGAATCGCAGACATGACTTAAATCTAAACTGTTTTGGAATCCTATCACAAACTAACCTACAGATCAGTTGGTAGACACGAGTTGTGGTAAGACTTGAACCGGCCTATGGCCCAGGTTCGAGTCCCACCATGAACAAACATTTATTTTTTTGTTATCCTTTATACCTATATTATCTTTATTCTTTTAAAAATCGTTTTAAAATACTAAAACTATTTTATAAATTCTACAAAATTTATTTTATGTTTTTCCACTGATAAAGTTCATCATCCAATTTTTAGTTTTTCAAAAATAATTTATTTAATATATATTATAAATATTACAAATTTATTCACTTAAAATTATAAAATTCTATAAAAATATCTAAACGATTTTATTAAATCTCACAAAAAATATCCTAAACTTGTATATTTTTAAACATTCCAGAAAATATTTTTATTTCTGAAAAACCGCTTATTTTATATTTTAATTAATTTTTGTTAGTTTTAATCATAAATAAATCATAATAAATTCATTTTTCAATATTTTTGTACCAAAATTTTACATAAATTATTTCTATCCATTTAAAACAGAAATACAATTTTTAATTTAAAAATTATTTAATTTTAATATTTTTAGATATTAAAGTTACATTTTGACAAATTGAAATAAATAGAATAAATATTCTATTTTCAAGAAAATAATTTTATAAAAATTATTTTCACACTTAAAACTTTATATTGTGGCCATCTTCAATTTGAAATTACAAAAAGACTTTTGTTCATTTATTTATCAAATTTCTTTCATTTATTAAACGTTTAATTTATTAATCAAACGAATACTTATCCCCAATTCGAAGCCCTAGAAAATACTTATAGACTAGATAGACTTAGACTTATTTGTTACATTATACATAGGGTGATACTAGGCAACGTTGGAATACACTTATTCAATTACACAAGACTTACCACCTTCCTAAGGTGAGTATTACTTATCCCCTTTTTTCCGCTTTTACAACTTTTGGGGTGATTCATGCACAAGCATACAAAACTTTCGTATTCATATACACATACATTTTATTCATTTACAATTCATATACGTGTCTTGTTTATCTTTGTGCTTATGCTTGAACATGAACGTAGCTTACATACAAAATCATACATTTAGACATAACTTATGTTATGGTGCTCTTTACACATATACGTAACTTATGTTACGGTGCTCATTTAGACATAACTTTGTGTTATGGTGCTCTTTTAGACTCACACGTGTTGAGGTGCTCATTATCAATTACATTGTACAAACTTTACATCTGATCTTTGTCTTGTTTGCTTACTTGCATGTTTACATAATGCCTTGGTGATGCTAGACACATGAATTGTACTACTTTTTAAAACTTATACTATGTACAAAGCTAAGTAGTACTCACCAACATCATATGTTGACAAAATTATTTTCGTGCATGTTTCAGGATAAGCTGTTTGACGCTTCACATAGGACTTTGGACTTAGATTAAATGAATCAATTATCTTTATTTTTGTTGTATTGTATTTAATTTCACATGTTGTAAAACAATATTCAATAATCATATATTTACATTTTAGTACCATGAGCTTTTGAACAATCGTCACTACGTGGCACCTCGATGATTCCGCCATCGGTTGGGGTGTTACAGATTGGTATCAGAGCCATGGTTATAGGGAACTAGGTTATTAGATAAAATGGCCTAGACTATAACCGAACTTCAACTTTCATGCATAATATTTCCTAAATTACCTTACCCCTCATTTCCCTCTACTTTCCTTCTTCTATCCTTCCCTTCTTCTCTCTCTCCATTCTTCTCATCTTTCATCATGGTGCATAGAGATGGTGTCCTACAAGGAGTGGAAAGTCTACATCATCATGGAATGAGAAGCAATACCTTTCATGAAGACACTCTTAGGCATAATGCCTACTCTTATTTTTGCTCCTTCAAAGTTGTTGAGCTTTAATGAGTGTGATAGAACATGTGCAATCTGGAAGGGTGGACGCCTGTACACTGGGTTTTCTGGCATAGGCAAGCATAGCGCATAAATCCAATAACGGACCTGTTATGCTTACCTGGGGATTCCTGGAGTGAGTGTTCACTTATAGGCTAAAGCATGTGTTCTTTGATCACCATTGGGTTCAATTCCTTTGAAAAGTCAACGTTCTTGTTGGGCTTTACAACTAGACAAGAGCACTCTAAGCATTTTATGCAATATTATCAATAATACTCTCTCGTTTCATACACAACATCTTGCGTTTCATGATTCTCATATATTACCTACAAATTTATACGTTCATAATCATCTGTACGGTTATACACTTACATTTTCTAATCTCATGATTATTCATTGATTACCTCATAGATGTCTGCTCGCCGCATGCTCCGTGATGCCAGCCAACGCCCTGTTCGTGCTTCTGGACAACATTCTGATCGTCGCCTTGCATCTTTAGTCGCTGAGCAAATTGCTGCAGTAATTCCAAACCTTGTCAGTGAGATAACCCAGAATAGTAACAGTGCCAACACAGGAAGTACGACTCAATTTCGGTGCACTTTCAAACACTTTAACTCCTGCAACCCCACAAAATTCACTGGTGAGGAGGGTGCTACTGGCCTCCTCCAATGGTTTGAAAGCATGGAGAGCACCTTTGTGAATAGTGAATGCCCTGATGAACTCCGCGTTCGCTATGCTACTAGTGTCCTTCAAAAGGGGGCGCTAACCTGGTGGAATGGCGAAAAACGCAATCGAGGAGCTGATGTTGCTTTATCTTTATCTTGGGCTAAAGTTAAGGAACTCATGATCGCCAAATTCTGCCCTAGGAACGAAATCAGGAAACTGGAGGAAGAGTTCCATGGACTGAAACAAGACAGTGGTGAGAACCTTGCGTATAATACTCGATATCACGAACTTAGCATACTGGTTCCACACATGGTCACCCCAGTCTCTCGAGCAATCGAAAAATATATCGAGGGATTACCTGACCTGATTCAAGACGTTGTCACTGGAGGCAAAGCCACTACGGTAGAAGAAGCCATCCAACTTGCAGCCACTTTAACAGACAAACACGTAAGGAAAGGAAACTTGGTTAGGAAGGGCACCAAGACGTCTACTGAGAAAACCACCAATGCTGTTGAAAAATCTAGGACTGTCTTAGCAAAGGCCGCCACTACTGCTTCGAACTCTAAGAAACGAATGGGCAATGATCAGAACCATGCTGTTGTTGATCCGGTGACTCAACCCCCTATCAAGAAAGCCTACACGGGAATCCATCCTCAATGCAATACTTGCAAGTATCATCACCCTGCAAGTCTTTCATGTCGTCAATGCACTAGATGTGGAAGGTTTGGACACTTTGTCACCACTTGTCGAGTAATGGTTGGGACTCAGGATAATCATCAAACAGCTGCCCAGGAACCACTACAGATTACTAACGGTCGGGCATGTTATCATTGTAGAGACCCTAACCACATGCGACCTCAATGCCCTAAATTGAATAATGTAAACCTGGTGGCACATGGACGAGCTTTCAACAACAATATCAACGAAACAAACGGTTAAGCCATGGATGAAATCTTCCCAAGACTCGAGAATCCAATACTCGTGTTTTCATTTTCTTGATCCTATTATCATTTTGTACCCAATTTTGTCGCACTCATTAGCATACAACATCTAGAAATTTCCTTTCATACTATTATGTACGAACACAGATTGGAAAATTTATCATATTTAGTTATGTTTATTTTAATCGTATAAGCTTCAGACTCTACCTTACATTTTATTGAAATATTTGGACTTGATTTCCATGAAAACCAAACTATTAAAAACTCGATACTTGATCCTACAGAGCTTTTCTAAAAACATCATGGTTTGATATATGAAACCTGATTCTTCCCTTAATTTGACTATTCATTGAACATTTAATTATTCATGATACTCGTAAACTATTTCTATAGGCCACTAAGATAACACTTACACTTAATGGTTGTAGTACTTACAAACTTGCTTGCATGTGTGTTTTATCCACGCAACACAGATAAACATTTCATTTAAAAGGCTCCTCGGACGAGTGGTAGCCCATACTTAAATACTGTTATGCTTACGAGTCGTTGCAAACCCATGCAATTGACCTCATTATTTCATAGCCTCATTTCATTGATAAACGTGTTGTTGTGTCATCTTCATGTGAAACTTATTTGCTTTAATGTGTATTAGATTAGGATCATAGAAGGACATAAAACCCTAATGTAAGGTAAATTGATGATTCCGGTCCGGAACGTAATCATGAATTTACAGGTGCGTTAGGGTAGTGTGAAATTCTATTAGAGTTTTTGGTAGGCGTCCAGTACGTTTTCAAGGTATCAAAGGTGTGGTGGGTTAGCTGCGGTACACCCTGTATACAAACACTAATGATGCATTGGAAGTGAGACTGGAAGTCGGACCAGAAACAAACTCTAGTTACTTGGTAGTTCACTTGGTCTTTCTATAGTCAATCAACTCGTACATTTATTCCTAAAACTTGCAATTTAAGTGAATTACTAGAGTTTTATTCTCCTTATTATTCGAGACGAACCCAATCCAAATCCTTAACTCACATTTCTCGAAACAATTCACTCTGTTACCTATAAAGTTACGTCGTGCCTTAACTCAAATTTTCCAAACCACAGTTACCTTAATTTCTACCCAAGCATCCATAACCCTATGCTTCTAATAACTTCGGGACGAAGTATCTAAAAGTAGGGGATGCTGTGACATCCGTCACTTTTATCACTATTATTATTATTATATATATGTATACATTTTGTTTACTTCGCACCTCCTATCTTGTACGCCACATTTTATCCTCATATAATAATAATAATAATAATAATAATAATAATAATAATAATAATAATAATAATAATAATAAAGTTGGTCATTATATTTTACCACCTCTAAACCATTATCCTACCCCATCCCTTGAAACCCATTTCAGGGCCCAAGCCCACAGCAACAGTCCATCCCTTGTCCATCTCCCTGCCAGCCCATACCTGAGCCCAAAGGTCGGCCCACACCTTCTCCTGATCTGTTTTAAAAGAAAAAAATTTATTATGCTCCTGCCGGGACTCGAACCCGGGCAGAAGCCAGATCACCACACATGCACAACCACTGAGCTACAAGCTCGTTATTGGTTTAAACCCAACCCTAATAATATATAAACCCATCTTAACCCTTATCCTTTCTTCTTCCCTTTCCTTTTTGGCTGCTGCGCGACACAAGAAAAGAAAAAGGAGGGTCAGCAGCTAACTTTGGGGCAAGTAATCACCATTCAACACCTTCTATTTGACCAAATAACATCATTAACGCGTATATTAAGTGCCTCAATTGTGTAAACAGCCCCTAATCAAGCTTAAATTCTTGTTTTCTTTTGACCGAGTTCAATGCATCATCAAGACTTTCCATTCACATTAACCGAGCTCTCTCACTATAAATTAGACACTTCACAACAAGCTTTACTCGCCAATTACTCTTCCTACATCTCCAATTTCTGATTAAACACTCTTGAAAGTTTCTACTCCTCGCGAGTTGACTTTTCGTTTGACTGAGCATTATACACAAATACGTGATTGTAAGTTATATTTTTTCTTGTGGGTTTTGTTCATAGGCATTCACACAACAATAACCCTCTGATTAATTGGGTTATTGTTGTGTGAATCAAACAATTGCGAATCTAGGGCTTGTTCTTATTAATTTGGGGAAGAACATGAATCGCAGACATGACTTAAATCTAAACTGTTTTGGAATCCTATCACAAACTAACCTACAGATCAGTTGGTAGACACGAGTTGTGGTAAGACTTGAACCGGCCTATGGCCCAGGTTCGAGTCCCACCATGAACAAACATTTATTTTTTTGTTATCCTTTATACCTATATTATCTTTATTCTTTTAAAAATCGTTTTAAAATACTAAAACTATTTTATAAATTCTACAAAATTTATTTTATGTTTTTCCACTGATAAAGTTCATCATCCAATTTTTAGTTTTTCAAAAATAATTTATTTAATATATATTATAAATATTACAAGTTTATTCACTTAAAATTATAAAATTCTATAAAAATATCTAAACGATTTTATTAAATCTCACAAAAATTATCCTAAACTTGTATATTTTTAAACATTCCAGAAAATATTTTTATTTCAGAAAAACCGCTAATTTTATATTTTTAATTAATTTTTGTTAGTTTTAATCATAAATAAATCATAATAAATTCATTTTTCAATATTTTTGTACCAAAATTTTACATAAATTATTTCTATCTATTTAGAACAGAAATAAAATTTTTAATTTAAAAATTATTTAATTTTAATATTTTTAGATATTAAAGTTACATTTTGACAAATTGAAATAAATAGATTAAATATTCTATTTTCAAGAAAATAATTTTATATAAATTATTTTCACACTTAAAACTTTATATTGTGACCATCTTCAATTTGAAATTACAAAAAGACTTTTGTTCATTTATTTATCAAATTTCTTTCATTTATTAAACGTTTAATTTATTAATCAAACGAATACTTATCCCCAATTCGAAGCCCTAGAAAATACTTATAGACTAGATAGACTTAGACTTATTTGTTACATTATACATAGGGTGATACTAGGCAACGTTGGAATACACTTATTCAATTACACAAGACTTACCACCTTCCTAAGGTGGGTATTACTTATCCCCTTTTTTTTCTGCTTTTACAACTTTTGGGGTGATTCATGCACAAGCATACAAAACTTTCGTATTCATATACACATACATTTTATTCATTTACAATTCGTATACGTGTCTTGTTTATCTTTGTGCTTATGCTTGAACATGAACGTAGCTTACATACAAAATCATACATTTAGACATAACTTATGTTATGGTGCTCTTTACACATATACGTAACTTATGTTACGGTGCTCATTTAGACATAACTTTGTGTTATGGTGCTCTTTTAGACTCACACGTGTTGAGGTGCTCATTATCAATTACATTGTACAAACTTTACATCTGATCTTTGTCTTGTTTGCTTACTTGCGTGTTTACATAATGCCTTGGTGATGCTAGACACATGAATTGTACTACTTTTTTAAAACTTATACTATGTACAAAGCTAAGTAGTACTCACCAACATCATATGTTGACAAAATTATTTTCGTGCATGTTTCAGGATAAGCTGCTTGACGCTTCACATAGGACTTTGGACTTAGATTAAATCAATCAATTATCTTTATTTTTGTTGTATTGTATTTAATTTCACATATTGTAAAACAATATTCAATAATCATATATTTACATTTTAGTACCATGAGCTTTTGAACAATCGTCACTACGTGGCACCTCGATGATTCCGCCATCGGTTGGGGTGTTACAAATGGCGTAACTATAACATTGAATCATTGATACAATTAACCATCCAGTAAGAATCGCAATGATTTTCAAATACAAACAATTAGGGTTTCTATTGAATGAAGATTGTATCTTTGAGATAAAGATTGAAGATTTTCATACAGAGATGAAAGGAAAAGGAGATGAAACACATATCGATTGAATGGTATGGTTTGCATACTGCTTTTGAGAGACAAAGTAAGAGTGAGTATGCGGCGGTAAAGAGAAAAAAAAGAAAAGAATGAGATGATTATATATGTCGGGTTAGAAAAACGTTATACTAGTAAAGTTCGAAGTCCTGCGAGTTTGGTAAATGAGTTGGAGGGTAACGTGAACAAAAAATTACGGTGAACCAATATCATGTAAAACAGCTTTCAACAAAACAAGTATGAGTTGTGCCAATTCATAAGCATATCTATAGCTTCATAAGATGAAACCCATGCAAGAGACGTCAATGTTATGGAAAAGCTAAACTGAAAACTTACGTGTCATAACTTCTAAAACTAACCAAATAAAGTCAAAACTCTCATTAATAATATTCATTTCATGTCTTAGAGGCTATTTGGTAGCCTCTTAATCAGTCTCTTAACCATTAATGTCTGAATCATTTAGCATTCAGACTGTTTGTTTCAGCATCTGAATGGAATAATTAAGTGCTGAACCATTAAGCTAATAAGGGATGCTAAATGATTCAGCTCTTAACCATTCAGACCATCTTAATAATTCAGCACTTAATCAACCAAACAGCCCCTTAGAGCATGTTTGGGATTGAGTTTGGAAACAACTTATTAAAAAAGCCAATAAGTCATTTTGAAAAACCAAGATTTTGTGTTTTTCCAAATGACTTATTGACTTTTCAAAAAGTTAATAAGTCAATAAGTTGTTTCCAAACTCAATCCCAAACACCCCCTTAGTGACTTTAAAAGCATAACCTTTTCAAATATAATAATAATTACTTATAAATTATGGGTAAACATATTTAGGGTCGGACCGAAAGAACCCAAAAATGGACCAAAATGAGACCAAACCCGAACCGAGTTTTTATACTCAGCCCGTTTGGTTTGATACTACCTATTTTATGCTACTGTAAATCACTAAACCGTCATAACCAAACCATATCTATTTAAAAATTGCTTTGGTTCGGATGGCTCTGCCGGTTTCAACAGATTGTGAACACCAGCAATCAAGTGTAAGGAAGTAAGCAGCCCTGGTACCATTGCTTTGGATCTTTCTTGTAATTTATGCATAAACCATCAGATGAGAGGAAAAAAAAAACAAAAAGGAAAACATAGTCTATCAGGTTTACAATAGCCAAACAGTAGCCTAAGCATAATAATTTAAGCTTGCTTTCTTCTTAGCCTGCACTTGGATGATCCCTTCATTGAAGTCTTCATGGTTCACCTAAATCAAAACCAAATCATGCTTCAACACTCCGAACTCCATTTACAAATTATCAACCAATTAGTTCAACTAGTCAAATTACTACCTCTGTGGCATCACGACGAAGAGCTAGCATGCCAGCTTCCACACAAACTGCTTTCAGTTGGGCCCCATTGAAATCGTCTGTAGAACGGGCCAGCTCTTCAAAGTTGACATCTGGGTGAACATTCATCTTCCGAGAGTGGATCTAAAAGTGCCATTTTACAAAAAAAAATGTAGAGGTAAACTAGTTAGTTACTAAATATGCAAAACAATAAACTGAATGTGCAAGAAATCAAGAAAGACTTGTCACCTGCATGATCCGGGCCCTTGCTTCTTCAGTGGGATGAGGGAACTCAATTTTACGATCCAAACGACCAGAACGCATCAGTGCCGGGTCTAAAATATCTGCCCGATTTGTTGCTGCTATCACCTGCAAAACACAAGAACACAAAACGAATGCATGATGTTCAATATGAGCATTCTGTTTTTTTGCAAAGATAATGACAATGTATCAAAATGAGCTAACGGGTTCAGGTTTAACAGGCAAACTTTATGATATATTTCAATAACAGTCTATTAGTTTGAACAAAATGAGTTCGCAGGTTTAACATTCACATCAACAGTTTCCTTTTACATCGTCTTTTTTTCATTATTTTACTCGTTAAAAATAAAATACAACCCAAATTGATGGAAATTGCCACCACAGGGTCAAATCAGCATTTTTTTCTAAGTATGAATTCTGAAAAGTTATATATGATTATTGGGTTCAGTACCATATACTCTTTATTCATAAAATATCGCTAGGGCATCTTCCCATCTACTAAAAAATTCATGGAGGTAACTAAAAGCTGGTGTCTTCGTTGACAGATTTCGGTTTACGTTCCTCAGTTTATTAGACAAAGGCTAGACTTAGAGGTAGCAAAATGGAAGAGTCGAAGGGTTGCATAACAGATCAAAACATGTAATTTTTAAAACCGATCCACAGGTCAGGTCATGGGACGACCCGTCAACACTTCTTGCCCATTATTGAATAATGCATCAAATAAGATTATAAAAGCTATATACTGTGTAAATATGAACCTAATTTTGCAACAAAACCGTTTACAAAGCATTATGCAATTAAAAACAATTCCCAAGAGTTTCAACCCCATGTGCTTATAATCTGGTTAAGTACCTTAATCCGATCATCACTGCTGAAACCATCCAATTGATTAAGTAGTTCCAACATAGTTCGTTGGACTTCCCTGTCCCCACTTACTTCACTGCATGTACATCAGGATATATCAGTAGAAATGTTACAGCATTATCAAACCAACCAGAAGAACAAATAAAAGTAGCCTTTATATGAAGTGGTTGAAGAGAAGTGCAATATGCGTACCTATCAAACCTCTTTGTCCCAATAGCATCAATTTCATCAATAAAAATAATGCAAGGAGATTTCTCTTTAGCAAGTTGAAAAGCGTCACGAACAAGTTTTGCTCCATCACCAATGAACATCTACAACACCAGAACAAAGGTACACCCGTACACGAGGATGAATAAAAACAGAAATAAAATACATACAGTGACCCAAAAATACTACAAATTCAAACAAAAGGATGGTGGCTATGTGTGTATGCGTATGTTTTATGTCTAAAATCTTAATACCTGAACGAGTTGGGGTCCTGCTAGCTTAAGAAAAGTAGCATTTGTTTGAGCAGCACATGCACGGGCCATTAATGTCTTCCCGGTTCCTGGAGGTCCATACAAAAGCACTCCTTTTGGTGGACGAACCCCTAATTTTGGAAACGCTCTTTATGTGTCATTGGCAGCACTATAGCCTCAACTAGCTCTTGTATCTATTATACATTTTTTAAAGAAACAAATGAGAAACCCAATAACGAAACAAGAGACTTGGTCGGTTCTTCTTGAATTATCATTATTACAACAAATTAAAAAATAGAGCTTGCCTGTTTCTCAAGACCTCCGATGTCATTGTAGTCTTCAGTTGGTTTTTCATCAACCTCCATGGCCTTGACTCGAGAATCATACTCCGATGGAAGTGTATCCAAAATTAAGTAACTATCTTTATTCACACCCACCAGGTCACCAGGCTTCAGTTTATCAGGATCAACAAGACCGACCACCGGCAGAAAGATAGTCTGCACATCATACACAACTATCACTACACCTTAAACATAATTACCTTAAACCAACAAACTACATCAGGCCTACCATATTATAGATAAAATAATAACATGAATGAAATCAATAACTAAAGAGTAAACGGATCAGATAACGTCACATCTAGAGGCAACCATTGTGAAGTATTAAATAAAAGTTAGATACAACATAATAAGTACGAAATGTATGACGCATTGTCGGTTACCTGACGAGTAGATGTTTTAAGCACAACACATTTACCCTTCCTTTGAGAGTCAAGATCAATATTTGCACCATCTTCCTCAGCTTCATCCTCTGGATTCATTTCCAAAATCTAAAGCAAACCAAAACTGATATCAGTATTTTAGATGCCATAATAAGCACAACCTGTCAACCTCCACTAATAAAATAAATAAAATAAGACCAAATCAGCCCCAGATTTTTAGGGTCGATTTAAAATCACTATCAAACATTCAAGTAGCATATTCCAAACTAACAATTATATAGATAAATATCTTATCGAGTGCACCTTTTGTATCTATTCTTTGTGCCGAGCGACATCGGCGGCATATCATTCCAGTAAAAACCAATTCTTATTAAGCTAAAATTGGTTAGACTTGCACATCTACGAGGGCGTGATTTTTTGGAGAAGAAGGAAAAACGTTACAGAATTTTAGGGAGGCTTACAAATTTGCTTAGTCTCCCTTGTGTCTTCGCTTGTCCTACACTTTTGCTTGGCTTTCTTCCTAGTGTCGGTGCTAGACGCTTTCTAGATAGTCGTGTTCATTTTTCTATCCTCCTCTTTACTTTCTCTTCTATTACTATACTACAATGTACGTTATATGTATTTTATATTGTAAATAAAAACAACTTGTTGAGCCACGGTCTCGGCATCTGTATCTCCTACAGTAAGGTTTTCCCTCATCTCACGGCTCCACGTACCTTACTTAACCAGTTAACCCTACTTTATGAGTGGGTTATTACTAACTATTAGACTGTATTATCAATCTAGAGTTTATTAGAATGAATCCAGTAGCTCAATTAGGTTTCTAGGGTTGCTTATAATCTGTATTATATATTCTAACCTAACAATTCATTAACATAAATTCAGTCTTTCATATAAAATAGTATCAGAGCCTTACAATTAATCATAAAGGGTAAATTAATTATTAAAAAGAAAAAAAAGATGAAAATACCTCAACAATGTTTCCAACCAAGTAAGGAAGTTGCTTGTTAAGTTTAATCTTCTCCTGATTCTCCTTTATTTTGTCCTTAAACGAATCCAATTCAAGATTGTTTCGCTGCAACTCTTCCTGCTCATTAGCAAACATTAGCAAACAAAAAAAAACCCTAAAAATTAACAGAGAGACGTATAAAAGAAAAGAAAAAAAAAACCTTTAGGATACGAATCTCGTTATCAAGAAGACGAGATGCCCTCTGGATGTCTTCGGTGGTCATGGCCGCTAGCTGATCGTCCTCAAAGGTTGTGTCTTCGGCCATTGGAGTCGCCATCGTTACGAGAGAAAGATGATGTCTTGTGGAGAAAGAAAGGAAGCTATGGTTATTTCACTTGCCCCAAACGGTTTAAGGTAGCATTACTTTAGGCTCGGTTTTCGTTTTGTTTCACACCGGTTTGAGACTTGATTTTTTATCTGGTTTTGGTTTGGTTTCGATTTTGATTCAGTTTTGGTTTTCGAGCATGTTTGGCTCTCTTTATTTCCATCTCCTTATAACTTATAACTTATAACTTTTCCAAAAGTTAATAAGTTGCAAAAAGTGTTTGGCAAAAGAAAAAGAACTTTTTGTTTTAACTTTTTGTTTGCCTATAATAAGTTGTTTTGGAAAAGTAAGGGAGGAGTTACTTTTTGAACCTCCTTATAACTTATTTGATGGTTATTTACCTACATGCCCTTATTATATCCTTACACCTTCCCTCCTTATACCTTTTTTGTCATTTTACCTAAATAAGTTAAACCAAACATTTTTTTACAAACTAACTTATCAACTTATTGTTTTTCCCCACCACATAAGCTAATCCAAACACTTTTCTAAAAACTCCTTTTTAAAAAGTCATAAGTTAATAAGTTCTTTTAACAAAAAGTCCTTTTTGCCTCAAATAAGTTTATCCAAACATGCCCTTCGTTTTGGTTTTGGCTTCATAGCGTTTTATGCAATGTTTTAAAAACCGTTTTTTAAATCATATCTGATTTGACTTAAAAATGGTTCAACCTGTTGAACCGGATTGTATCGGGTGGTTCAACCGGATTGACTTGTTAACTCTACGAATCCATAAATTACAACATGAACTCAAAATATAATCTAAAAGTGAATGATTGCATATTAAAAGATAATCCAAAAGTTATTTCATATAAAAAAAATCATCCAAAAGTATTCAATTTTTTAACAATGTTCTTTTAAATGAAAACGTAGGCGATGTATAAGCCATTGGAGTATATTGAATACATCAAGTTAACAATTGCTTAAAAGATGAAATTCACTACCATCGCCTTCCTCAAAATCTAGAGCATAACTATTTTCATCTCCTACATTATTACATAAAAAGTTTTAGTAGAAATGACAATCATAATATACTTTAATTAACAAAGATAAGTAACATATATAACAAGTAACAGTGTGTTTGAGAAGCCGATTCATGCTCTTCCTCACCAAACATGTTATCTATATCATTATTATGAAATTCTCCTTCTCGCTTTTCTTGAACCACAAAAAAATCAATAGTTCAAAACCCAAAATTTACCTTGTGCCGGTACGGTATAAAGGTTCAAACCGGTATACCGTATTTTACCGGCGGTATGAACTTGATACCGTTTCGCCTTTATACCGGGGTGTTTCGTACCGGGCTACCCTCTGAAAAACGGTATTACCGGTATAACCGACCGGTACGTACCGGTTTTTAAAACATTGGTTTTATGTACACGCCATTTAAAATTATATGAACTATATAAAAGTTAACTTATATTAACTTTAACAGTTTTTGAAACAAGAAAATTAAAAATCAATACAAAGAAAACATAACATAATTGTATTTGCGTGTATAGCCAAAATAATGTTTTAATCTAAAACGGTTTCGGTTTGATTTTGAGTGTTTTTTTCGGTTCCAACTAATTTTTAACTTTACTAGTTTGCGGCAGAACCAGTTTGTGTACCGGTTTCGGTTTGGGTCGATTCACCTTTTCGATTCCCAAACCAGTCTATTTGGCCACGTCTACCTCGATCCATTGTGTTTGTGTGTCATTTTGGGCCAGGTCAATTAACAAGTCATGAAAACCGATGGTGTTAATTTTAAATATAATATTTGAATAGGGTTTTTATACAGCTAACTTATACGCTCTTTAAACATACTATTAAAATAATATTTAACATGATATTGAAGCCCTTGAGCATTAAGAAGCAACACATATACTACACATTTTTATACATCGAGCTGATTAACCTAACTTGCTACTCTACATATACACACCATTTACCGGAACTATATTTGAAAATATTTTATTTATTTTTTTCTTTCCCATTGTTCTTAATTAGTAGTGATTAATAAATTCACTACCTTTTATAGCCTATCTAATCCCATCCGCTCTCTAAACTCGCTACATCTTTGAGAAACAACAAAATCAAGATAACTCTGTACGCAATTAATATATGTAATTAACTGTTTTAAGTATAAATTGATATCAATTAAGGTTAATTGAGTTGTCAGAAAAAGCGGAGTCCATTAGATGACACAGGTTTGCCTTAATTTAATTAAAAACGCGAAGTGATCATATAGGAATTGAAGAAAGAACAAGTTTTTCTAACCTTAACAGAGCAGGTTAGCAGGGTTTGGAACTCGTGTTGCTGCAAGTTTTGATCCTTTGCACCACTCGTGGCTGGAACCAAACCTGTATGGAAAGAATGAAAGGGCCTTGTGAAGGGAGACGACCGCCTAGAGTACTAACTATTATTCGTGATAGCAGACAGAAAAAATGGTGTTGGCTTGCTTATAGCAACATAACCTGGTCCTCTACAAGGGAAGGGTGACCTCCTTTATATAGGGCATGAATGGGCCAAACATCACTACCCATAACCACAATGATGGGCTTCGGCCCGGGTTACGGGGCTTGCCTTCCCTTCGGCCCATTAAGTGAGTAAGGAATCACATGGTAATTAATGCTGATATGAGAGAAAGAATGTACCGCCCTGCCATAATTCCACGTGGCACGATTTGGTTGGTCGCGTACGACGCTTCATCTGACACAGCATGGTTAACTGGTTGGTGGCGTCTGACGTGACGTCTGGGCAGCAGGTGACCATGAGTCTACAGTACCCTGACGGGTACTGTAGACAACAGCATAGGGGAAGCATGGAAGCAATCACATTACTGTTCACTGTCAGGGGTTGTTGGGCCACCCCTGACACGTGTTGTCTGCTAATTGGCGCAATATATGCTTTGCATCTGACCAGATCCTCCGATCACTGATGAATCGTAAAACATCGTATTGGCGGACGATGTTTCCTTATTGTCCCGCGCGTATATCCATGTGCGGAAATTTTTTTATGTCGGTGATGTCAGCTCGTCACAGGTCCGCGCGACAGTTATGATCATGCGCAGGATCTGGACTGCGGGAATCCGTGAGTTGATGTTTTTATTGGATGAAAACTAATGTCCGCGCGGAGATTTGATCCGCAGTCCTCGTGGGGTCAACATGTTTACAAGTCTGGATTGGACGTTGGTGATTACCCAGTAACAATTAAATGACTGAAAACTATCTCAAATGCCCGGGATACAAAATAAATGGCATTGTTACAAAATATAAGGTTTTTTGGAACTCCAAAACCCTAATTGGGAACTCAAAACCTAAATCTCCTGTTAATGAGTAAAGTTCGCATATCGTACTCGATACACGTATAACTTATAAACTCACCTGACAAAAGCCTAAGTAACTTACCAACACTTAAATTAGTCAATGATTTTGCATAATTGGAAGCTAATTTAATATCCACATAACTCGTAACTAAAACTGGATGAAAACGCGACAAAACCCTAATTGAATTAGTTGAAAACTAATGGGACAATTAGTAGATCTTTTGCAAAGGAGTGGGACCCACTAAATCCTCTTTAGGCCATACACCCTCCTATCTTAGCCACCCTAATTGTTGATTCTTTACTTAAACAAAATGATTATGTTGTGGTGCATGCTTAGAAAAGACCACACATGATTTTACTTGTCTTAAACCTTTTATAAACAACCAAGATAGTCTATAAAACATAACACAACTCACATCCTCTCCCTTAGAATCAGTCCTAACCCATCCATTTCTCATACCTCTTTGTTTTCAAGTTTCAAGCTCACATGATCATCCTATTCCATTCGCTAATTCAAGTGTGTTTGGAAGCCAGGAGCTAAACCTTTGGAAGAACACACTAAACCTCATCACATTCTTGACTTTTTGTGACTTGCCTAGCCTTGTTGCTACTCATCTTGTTCAAGTTTTAGTTTGTGCGCTTAAGTTACAAGTTGTTTTTGGAAGGTTTTAACAATTTTTTTTAAACAAGATTTTATATGTTTTAGAAAGACAAAATGAAACCATTAAACCTTTAGTCATGGCCATGAGTTACGTTTTGTTGTCTTTGTTACAAAAACCTTACTTATCTATGTGTTTTAGAAGATGTTTTGGGTGAAAACCATAAAGATAAAAACTTAATACACCTAAAGAAGATTATAAACATCATAATGGGACTAATAAAACCATTGTCCGAAATCGGGCGTCATCCGGTCACGGTCAAACCGACACGAACACGTCAGATCCGGTATGTTATCAAATCTATTTTTTATAAATATATAGCTTTACACAATGTTTTTAATAACCATTATTAATTGAGCGGAAGTGTGTTTATCAAAACAATATATTTTTCATTACCGAGGCACAATTTCATCCAGTGATTGAAATTCAATAATCATGAAAAATAATATATATATATATATATATATATATATATATATATATATATATAGGTTTAGGATCCTGTACAAAGTACATTTTTCGTGAGAAGTGTGAGAAGGACTAAGAATTGATATGTAGACATCAATTTTTGGATTTAGAAATGATTTTTTTTAGGTTGTTTAAACTTGAAAAACACCAAACACAACAATCTAAAACACAATACAATGTATTATAGTCATTAAATTTAAAAAACAGCTAAAACACACTACTTAACGCATAAAACACACTGCTAATGTTCTTAGCATGGTGTTTTAAGTTTTAAGCCTAAAATACATTGTTTTCGGTTTTTAATTGTTATGTTTGGTGTTTTTATAGGCAAAACAATCCAAAACATCACGACTAAGTTCAAAAAATGATGTCTAAGTATCAATTTTTAATACTTCTCACACTTCTCACAAAAAAAAAACACTTTGTACACGATCTTGACCCTATATATATATATATATATATATATATATATATATATATAGGATTTGGATCATTTGAGAACCACCATTTAGGGAGAGAACCAAGGAACCAGTGTGAACAGGTGGCATTTTTGTAGATATGAAGGTGTCTACAAAAACCCCTTCATCAAAAAATAAAAAAAATAATAAAAAAATTATATAACCTAAATAAATAACAAAATAAAAAAAATAAAAACACCAAAATGATTATTTTGCATTAATAATTTGAAAAAAATAAAAAAAATGGTTGTTATGACGTCATATGACGTTATCCCTGATGCACATGTGCATTTCGCTGTTATATAGATAGAAATACACCGTATGCACATGTGCATTTCACTATTAAATCACACTTTTGAATGAATTGTGAATTACCATACTTAAATGATTATTAAATGGACGCGATACTGTAAGTCCCGAATGCTAGATCTTGTGATATGCAATAGATTGTTATCACTTATAAACACCTATTTGTTAGGTGTTTTAAGTGATTAATCCAGAAAGATAAAGATACTAGATGAATATGAATAAAACCGACACACAAAATGAATAACATGATGATTCCATTACTGATTTGATGATGAATAACCTTGGAATACACTGACTAATACGCACCTATTCACGTGTGCTACAAAGATTATCCCAAAACCCTAACCCTAGAGCTGTGCACACACATAGTTTATATAGGAAAGCACCTGGGCCTGCGCACTTAACATAAGTGCGCAGGGCCCGTGTCATTTAGTGCGCAGCCTAGGGTTTGTGTTACAAAACATTGTGTTAATTACATACTAGGTCCTTCAACTATCAAACTATACAATAACTATCAAAAGTCTATAATCTGGTAACTGTGGTCTCAATATAGCCCAACAATACTCCCCCTAGACCACAGCTACCAGTTCTTCCATCTTCAATCAATCTCAACCTCGCTTTGCTCCCCCTCAACCTGTTCTGGGGGTCTTGAATGTACAGTGCGACTGGATCTTCTTCAACTGCTGAAGGAGCTTAAGTTGATTCTGTTGCATGTCTGTCTGGATCTGCTACTGATGCAGGATCTTCTGTCTGTACCTCTGATGTAGTCTCGACTTCAGGTTGAGTAACATCTGCATCAGCAGCAGCAGCAGTAGCTTGAGCAGCTTTCTCTCTATCTTCCTTTTATTTGTCTGCTGTGTTGATCCTGTCAACTATCTCAAGTACTTCCCGCTTTAGCTTCATTGCCCGATCAACCGCCCTTCTAAATAATACCGCTTCTTCAAACAACGCGTTCCCGGCTCCCACATTAATCTGATTTGCAAACAGCATGTTCAGATCTGATAGATTAAGTGCAAACACATCTACTGGATCCAAAATCCTCAAAGCCTCCGAATCGTCCTGCAATTTAATGACTGCTTCACCAGTGTTGCTGTCGTAAAACCACTTCTTAAAGTCCCTCAGCATCACTGGAAGCTCAGATCGAATAGGAACTCGTGTGACGACCTGAGGAGGGTCAATCACATAAGTTATCATCCCACGTCCTGTTGCAGGATCGATTCTTTCTTGGAGATCCTCCTTCTTGGTTTCTGCGGCTTGAAGATTTGGAAATCAGTGTACATTATTTCCTTATAAACCACTCGACCATGGACCTCCTGGTGTCGAGGGTGCAGTTGATGAATGGGGCCCTGCTAAGCTCCCTGATATCCCATCGAGGGAGAGACTTCAGTTCTTTTTGACCCTTGAAGTACTGAATCACTCCCCCTCTTCTCTTCATGGCAAACAATCTTTTCTCTTCATCATACTTCCAGGAGATAATCTTCTCCTTGTGAGCTTCCCTAGTGTGATGGATGTTTTGATGCATGGTTGGAATGGTGATGGGCCTTCTAGGAAACCAAGTTGATCTTTCAGGATCCAACTTGTGCCCATCTGATGTCTCATAAACAACCTCTTCATTCATTCCCATTTCCACAAGTCTCTCGGGTATCTCATCTTCACTGATCTCATCAACATCACTTTCCTCAGCAGCTCTTTCTTTCTCTTTCTCTTCTTCCAAAAACTTCCCGAAATCAAAAGTCCCATCAAATGTAGTGCTGGGAGCACCAGTTTGCTGCTTCTTGAACTCTTGGAACATATCAAACATTTGCATCTGAACCTGATTGTGGAACTTGATCAGGTATCGTTGATCCTTGATAATCTTCTCCATGTTCCGGTTCTTGTGCTTGAGCTTCTTCACTTTCTTTCTCAGCTCTTGATTGTTGTGCACGTCACTCTTCAGAGTGCAGATTTCCCTGGCAGCAGTTTTTCCAACCTCTTTCACTAGCTTCTCATACAGTTCCTGATGCACCGGTTTGCGACGTGGTGCAGCAGGAGCTGAGGAGGATGGTTCAGCTGATCGTTGGGCTGGAGCTTTGGGGGCTGGAGCAGCAGCAGTGGAAGGACCTGGTTGATTTGGTTGTTCTGCCCCAAAGATGGATTCCAAGATCACTTGTTCCTCGATATCATCCTGAGTCATTACACGAGGAATCTCTGACTGAGGAAGCTGTTCTCTCCTTTTCTTTCTTGCTGCCCTCTCGAACTCAGCAACTTCTTGTAAGACTGCAGTAGTCTCAAGCTGTTCTGGTGTCAATGTTTCTCTTCCTTCTTGTAGTAGACCAGTTGGCCTTTGCCTTTTAGTGGGCTTAGATGGAGCTGGTTCAGTAGCCACTCTTTTCCCCTGGCTTTCTCAAGAGTAATTTCTTCAGCAGTTGGCTGGGCTGAAGATGGAGTGGGTTCAGATGGTCCAGGTGCAGAAGCAGTTGTGGATTGTTGTCGAGTTTCAGTAGCATCTGACCTTCTCTTCTTGATCTTGTTGTACAGCTCCATGACTAATGGATATCGCTGGGCTGCATACATATTCTCCAGCATTGGTTCCCAGTCAGGCGTATTGCATTCAGTAAAGAATCGTGCGCCTCTGGTGAAATTGTATTGATCACCGAGGGGCAGATTCTCGTGTTGTACGTTGATCATCATCTGCACAAACCTTGGGTACATAACCCATTTGCCTGACCCAGCTTCTGCATTCTTTACCATGTAATCAAAGATCATGCCTGACAAGTTGAACGCTTCGTTCTTGCAAATCTTTATCATTACGGTCGACCATTCAGCACTGAGCGCATTGTAGTCTCCTTTTCTATGACATAGAGACATAATGAATACATGACTGATTAGTCTCCAGTCTCTTGTTAGTTGGCTTTTCTTAATGTCGCCTCTCTTATCGAAATCACCCTTGTAGCCGAAATTCTTGAATTGTTGGTGAATATCTTCTTTGGGCATGAATCTGACAGTTCCTGGCTGATCTTGCAGTCTCAGCACGTTTCGAACGGTGTCTTCAGTGATGACTACAGCCTTGTTTCGGACTGTAGCGTTGATTCGCTTGACTCTTCCAGCAGTTTCAACTCGAGCTGACCTCCAGAAGTCTTCAATGTGAGAACAGTAGACTGGTACAACGTGCTGCACAGCATATCCGACTTTGCTGCGTCTTATCCAAGTCACTACGTCTTTAAACTTGACATCATCAGTTTCAAGATTCATCGGCTGATTGTGCATGCCTCTCGGATCCCAATCGAGTGCCATCTGTTTAAACCAAGAGCACGAAAAGCCAATTAGATCACTTGAATACGAATTGACAACCAATGACTGACCTTAGACTTAAACTTAGACGGACAACGAACTTAGACTCCGATTTTATTATATATATATTTTTTAAGTTTGTAATTTTAACAGTCATAGGATTAAGATTTGATGGATTGGTTTCATCAGTGTCCATGATACGTTTGATTTTTAGTTTTAAGATAATTAACGTCCGGGTTTAAGTACGCAGTCCGTTCAAGTGTCTCAAGAGTCAAGATGAATGTCACATTTGTTTAAAGTTCAAGTGCGCAGGTTTCCAAGTGCGCAGTCCAAGTCACAGTCAAATGATTCAAGTACTCAGTCAAGTGCGCACATACTTGACTGAGCACGTAGGTTTGTGCACAGGCACAAGTCAAGTGCGCAGATCTAGTCATACACGGGCATGGTAACCCCTTGGCAACACAGTCAAGTCTGCGTACTAGACATGTACGCAGACACTTAAACCTCCGTTTAAGATTTTAAGTTCACACCAAGTACGCAGGGTATTAGGGTTTCAGAAGACTTGGTATGATTATGAGACAAGTGCGCAGTCTCAATGAGACAAGTGCGCATTGTCCATCATCAAGTACGCAATCTTCATAAATTCAAAAACCCATCTTCAAATAAAATAACCACTGATTTAAAACATTCTTATCAACCCTGCAATTATAACAACACATCATTAGTATAAAAACTACCTTAATCAGTGGATATAATCAACAAAATGAAGAGAATGAGGTTTGATTTGGGGTGATTAGGGTGTGATAATGATGATTTGGGAAGATAATTATGATGATGAACGATGATAATGATGAACAATGATGATGATCAGATAATTAGGGTTTGTAATAAGAGTTAAAGAAGATAAAATTTGTTAAAAGGAATTTGACTGAGAATATATACAGTCAACAGATGGGCCTGCGCACTTGAGTCAAGTGCGCAGGGCCCAATAAGTACGCACAGTTCATAGTTTTGGCCCAATAAGAGTTTAAAAGCCCAAATCCATTTTAGTATGTGGGGTTTTACCAGATCTTACCTTCTGCATTCAAGATCATACTAACCATACCTGCCAGAACCCGTTTCAACTTCCCGTTGGATAGCTGCAGCCTAAGAACAACTGTCGGTATGCTTGTCCACTTAAATCCATGCCTTTTCTCTTTCAACATGCGTTTGGTGATGCTGTTTATCATGTTCTTCGGTAATATTGACGAAAATTTTATGGACCCCACAGTGTGCTAGGTATTGGCCTACCGATCCTCAAGGTTTATTGAAATATAATGATGAGAGCTTCAGGTCTATGTTACCATAAGCAGAGAAGATGATCATTATCTTGATCAGATGATGAGAGCTTCAGGTCTATGTTACCATAAGCAGAGAAGATGATCATCTGATCGTTTGGTGAGCTATCTAGATATGTTTGCACGTCACTAACATTGCATGTCTTTTGCTGCTCAGTTTCAAAATTTTCTTTTTCTTAGCCCCGCATTGGTAGCTTGCACTCTTAGGTGTCTTTTGATTTACCTATGCACAAAATTTTCTGTGTCTTTTAATTTCTCAACCTGTGTATGACCGGACTCAGCTTGTGCAGACCTATAGCACAGTGGGAATCCAGCTTTCCGTGTAGATCTTCATTGTTAATCACCTATTAGCAGTTTACTTGATTCCACGCTGAATCTACCGACACATCGTTGCTTGAGGCCACAACATCCTCTGGTTCCTATTCACATGCTGACGAGATATGATTAGTTCCTATCATTTCCTGAATTAAGTTTGCATTAGGAATGGACAGGTTTTACTTTCTCCCCCAATAATCCTGTTTTAAGTAAAAAGAAGATTTTTCTATAAATTATGCACAAGTAAAATTTTTTTTATTCAAAATTTATCATCTCAAGCCATGTAACCAACTGATGAAACCGGGTTTTGTCGAAAGCTTTTGTAAAGATATCTGCCTTTTGATCACCAGTGTCTATTGGCAACACCTGTATATATCCTTTGTCGTGAGCATCGCGAATTGAGTGAATCCGAATTTCAATGTGTTTGGTTTTAGAATGATCAATTGGATTCTTCACGATGTCACGACAGGCATCATTATCAATAAAAATAGGTGTATGCATGACATTCAAACCGTAGTCCAAAAGCTGATTTTGGATCCATAACACCTGACAACAACAACTGGATGCAGCTGTGTATTCAGCTTGAGCAGTGGAGATGGACACTGTAGTCTGCTTCTTGCTCTACCAAGACACTAGCCTGTTACCCAGAAATTGACAACCACCAGAGACAGATTTTCTGTCAATCCTACAACCTGCATGATCACTATCAGAGTAAGCGATTAGATCAAAATTATCACTCTTAGGATACCATAAACCAAGTTTTGGTGTCCCTTTGAGGTAGCGGAAGACTCTTTTCACTGCAGTTTCATGCGATTGCTTAGGATTGGACTGAAAACGCGCACAACATCCAACTGCCCACATGATATCTGGTCTGCTGGCTGTTAGATACATCAGAGAGCCAATCATTGATCGATAAGTGTGAGGATTCATTGAAAGGCCTTGAAGATCTGGTACAAGTGTTGTTTGGGCCGCAAAAGGAGTATTGGACGGCTTGCAGTCGGTCATGTTGTATTTTGCCAGAATGTCTCTTGTATACTTGGCTTGATGAATAAGAATTCCATCTTCTTTCTGCTGAACTTCCAAGCCTAAGAAAAACGATAATTCGCCCATCATGCTCATTTCAAATTGAGACTTCATGATGCTTTCAAATTCCCTGCATAAGTTTTCATCAGTGGAGCCAAAGATAATATCGTCAACATAAATTTGAACAAGGATAGAATGTTTGTTGACTTCTTTGGTGAACAGAGTCATGTCAATCTTCCCTCTGGTGTACCCATTCTGCAGCAAGTATGAAGATAAGGTCTCATACCAAGCTCGAGGAGCTTGATGAAGTCCATAGAGAGCCTTATCAAGTTTGTAGTACTTGTTGGGATGATGAGGGTCTTCAAAACCCGGGGGTTGACAGACATAGACTTCTTCCTTGATCTTCCCGTACAGGAATGCACTCTTCACATTCATTTGAAAGACTTTGAAGTTCTTGTATGAGGCGTATGCCAGGAAGATACGGATGGCTTCAAGTCGAGCAACTGGAGCGAACACTTCCTCATAATCAATACCTTCCTGCTGACGAAAGCCCTGAACTACTAGACGAGCCTTGTTCTTGATCACCACACCTCTTTCATCCATTTTGTTGCGAAACACCCATCTTGTTCCGATAGGATACTTCCCTTCAGGTAGATCCACAAGTTCCCAAACTTTGAGCTTTCTAAACTGATACAGCTCATCCTGCATGGCTTCAACCCAACTTGCATCTCTGACAGCATCTTCAATGCTGAAAGGTACCGTCTGAGATAAGAAGGCTGAAAGTGCAATATTAAGTTTATCTGCCTGATTCCTAGTAAGAACACCCTCAGAGATTGGTCCAATGATGTTCTCCACAGGATGATTCTTAGAAGACTTAAATCCCATGTTTGGTTCTTCTTGAATTTGGGAAGGCAGATTAGAAAGGTGATCTACAGGAATTGATGAACTGGATGGATCATTTGCAGACTGTTGTGCTGAAGATGTTTCTTCTGAAGCTGGAGTACTTTCAGGAGATGGAGTAGTTTCAACAGCTGCATCACCATTTGTGGACTAAAGAGGAACAATTGGATCAGCTATGAGTGGAGAAAATCGGGTGGTGAAAGGTGCAGCATCGTCTTCGGAAGAATAAAGAGTGTTAGGATCTGAGTTTGTTTGTTTTGATTGTTTAACTAAATGATGGTAATAATGAAATGAAAATAGAATGAAAGTGCAGCGGAATAATAAACTGTAAATCAAAACAAGAGAGTAAATGTTTTTAGATCGAATGCTTTCATTAATTCAAAGATTACAATCGTACAAGTTACTCCCCCTCAGCCTGATCACACAGTGTTTGTCAGAGAGAATGTTTTGTGTGTGATGCAATAGAACAGTACAAGCACTGTTCTATTTATAGACAGACTCAAACCACTGATGACCTAGGCTGACGTCACCTAAGACAGTGACCTCTAACAGAATAACAAACTTAAACATCTGCTATACAAACTACTGTTACATTGAAAGCACTGATATTAAACAGCTGTTGAAGATAAACTCTGATGGTCTTGTATCCACTGCTGGAGCCTAAGTGCTATTGGTTCCAGCAGTGCTTTGGTCTTCAGTACTTGTATCAGCAGTTGCTCTTTATCAGACCTTTGGTCAGCAGTTGTTCTTCATCAGTTGTTTCCTCAGCAGTTCTTTATATCAGCAGTTGTTGAGCAGTTGTTTGGATAGAACAGTAGTTAGGGTCAGCAGTCTTTTGGGAGAAGCAAGTTGTAAAGACTGTTTATTCAAGGATCAAATAGATAGCATGTTTTGGCTTTCTAATCATCTGTTCTTCTCCAGGTCAGCAGACCCAACAATCTCCCCCTAGAACAGATGATGCCAAAACTCAGCTTTATTTATTGATCTTTATTCCTCATCAGACTTTCTCTGATTTGACCTTTGAATTGTAGTTCAAAGTTTAGAGCAAATAAGTCTTCTTCATCTCTTTCTAGATCCAGATTTAGCAATGCTTGGTGATCTTCTGCACATAGGCTGTAAGCATCATCCATGCTGATCTTCTGAACCCTTCCATCTGACCTGAGCAATGTCAATTCGTGGTTGTCTTTGTTGACCTTCCACTTTAGAATTTTTGAGTCAGTGGATTTGCTGAGATGAACCTTTATTCTTGATGAGTTGGGTGAAGGAGGTCTTCTAATGAGTTCTCTGAGTTTCTCTGTTGTAGGATCAGAGAAATAATGTATTTGATTGAAGAGCCCTTCCTTGATAAATGTATCAGCAAACTTTCTTTGATCTTCCTCTGACATCTCCTTCTGCTTTTTGAACTGTCTACTTGCAGCAGCTGTGAGATCAGAGGTTTCAAGTAAGCTGTCCAGATTAAAAGTCTGTTGGGGTCTCTTCATCATTGGCTCATCAGTGTAAATTGGTTTTCTTGGAAGGCTGGGATCCTTCTTTCTATCTTCTTCCAGACTTTTGTAGGTTTCAACCAACCTTAACTCTGACCATCTGGAAACAGACCTCATCTCCCCATAGTTAGCAGCTACAATCTCCTGCCTCATCCTTTTGAATTTCAAGGCTCTGACTGGGTCTCTGCCTTTGCCAAAATTAGGAGTGGAGACTTTAGCTTTGGGGTCTTTGGCCATTTCTTCAATTCTGATCAGTTCTTCTCTCAAAGCATGAGTAGTCCAACCAGTGAACTGCTTTTTGTTTGCTTTGTAAGGCTTGGTTGCCATTATCTGTTCAAGAAGGGATTCCCTTACCTCCTTTTCCAAATCTACACTGAGAGGCATGGTGGACATGGAATTGCTCAGGGTCTTAGCAAAATCTTCAATCCTTCTGAGTTTGCTAAGCTCTGCTGAATGGATGCCCTGAGCAGTCCTGTCATCCTTCCCTTTGCATTTCTCCCTGATGATGGCATCCACCTGTTCACCCTTGTATTTTAGATAGGTATCAATGTTGAGAGGAACAGGGAAGTTTGGGAGAGATGGGAAGGATCTTTCAGATGGTTGTTCAGTATTGTAGAAGGATTGTAATTCCCCCTTGAGTAGATCAAGTTCAAGGGGATACTGAACAACCAATGGTGTAATGGTTGGTGGTGGTCTATGGGATTTGAATTTGGATGTATGTGGTGAGAATGATGTGAGTGGAATAGCTGTGATGGGAGGAGTGGATTGGGCAGTTGAAATGGTGGTTGGTGATGTGTGTATGTTTTCATCATGCATAACAAAGGTTGATTTTCTCTTCCTTGTGTACATGATTTTTGGTGAAGGTGATTTGGTAGCAGTGGTTGGATTAACATCTGTTGGCCTTTTAGAAGAACCAGCAGATGTTGGGGTTTTGGCTGGTGATGTAGGTTTGGTGGTTGTTTGTTCAGGTGTGTGTGTTGGTTTGGGTATAGTGGTTTCAGTGTTTTGGGTAGTTTCAGTGTTTTGGGTGGCAGTGGTTTCAGTAGCAGTGGTTTTATCAACAGAGGTTTTCAACTTAGATGGTGGTTTTCTAACATGCTTGGCAGGTCTTTTCATCCTTTTAGAGGATCCCACATCTTCTTTCTCCTGCTATTGTTCTCTTTTGAGATTCACCAGTAACTCTGCTTTAGCTTCCAAGGTGTCAGCCCTCTTTTGTTTGGCCTGAGCTGCCTTTTCAGCTTCTATGTTTGCAGAGTCATCTACTGCTTTATTCTTTTCAGTGGTTTGTTGAGGTGGTGCTGTTGGTGTTGCTTGTTGTGGTGGTGCTGTTGGTGTTGCTTGTTGTTGTTGTTGTTGTGGAGCTGATTTGGTAGACTCTGGTTTCTTGGCAGACTTGGCTTGACCTTTTTGAGAAGGAGGACAACCAAAAGGATCTAATTTTGGTAGCCTATCTCTGCCACTCTCCCCCTTTTTGGCATCATCAGCCGTGAAAGCATCATCATTTTCATCCCTGAGGATGGTGGTAGGGGCAGAGCCAGTAGTCTTCAGCAGGTGATCCTTGATGGATTTGATATCAGCAAGGGTATCTTTGTACCTTGCATCTACCATATTCCTGATCTCAGCCATGTAGGTTTCATGTGTCTGATCAGCCAATTTTCTGTGAGCTATGATGATGGGGGAAACTGATTTCCATAACTCATTGGCTATATTAGCTGTGGATGGTTGACTCTTGGAGAGATCTGCAATTGAGCTCAGTAGAAGCTTGACATCAGATTTGATGTCAGCAACAGAGGTTTCAATAACAGAAACTCTATCCGTCAATTCTTGGTATTTTGACCCATCTCCTAAATTAATAGGATCATCTGAGTCCCTACCAGTGGTAGTTCTACCTGATTCAGGCCTAATAGGTGAATCAGATGCCCCTTTGTCTTGGTACTGGGGACTTCCAACTGTTTTTGGAGACACTATAGTGGCTTCAACAGTTGTTGCCTTCAAGGGAGTCTTAGCTATGTAATCACTGTCCTGATGTGAGACAGTGGTCTCTACATCAGTAGTGGCTGCTCCACTTGAAAACTCACCTAGAGTTTCATTGAACCCAGGTGGTGTAACCTCCTCTTCTGTTTGTGGGATAGCAGATTGAATATTCTCAGGGCCAGTCACTTGTTGGAGTATACTCTCAGTGACAGGTGGAAGAGAGGAACTGGGATCTTCCTGAGATTTGTCAATTGCTTCAAACAGAGGTTGCATTGTTTGTGGGACATGTGATGGTGAGAGTGGAGGAGTAAGAAGAGAATTAGCCCTGGGAGAGGGGCTTGTGAACATATGGTCAAGTGACTCAAATGCATCATGATGTGTGTCCCCTTGGCTTACAACATGATCCTTTTGAGAGGATTCATGAGGAGTTTGGTCAGGTGGAGGTATGTCCAACTGTTGTGAGGAAGTAACAACAGTGGTTTCAGGTTGCTTTTGTTGTGCAACAGAGGTTTCTTCTGGTACCTCAACATCCAGAAGCCTCATTTGTGGTTGAGTGGTGGTTTTTGTGGATGGATGTTTCTTTTTGGAAGTGGCTGGTGTGGGTTTCACAGCACTGGATGTAGTGCCATGATCACCAGGAGCAGTGGGCTCAACAACAGAGGTTTTGACAACAGTTGTTGCCTTTGTCCTCTTTGTTTGTGTTTTAGAAACTTTTGACACTTTAGACACTTTTTCTTGGGTGCTTCCACCCAGCATTCTTGTGAAAGTTTTATCAGTTAAGCTTTTCATTTGCATAGCAGCACCCTTTTTGAAAACTTTTTCTGGTAGGACTTTTTGTAAGATTACACTAAAAATTCTTGGGTAAATAAGAAAAGCATTGTTTGACCCAGACTTGACTGCTTTCACATTTGATACCAAGTCCATGAACAATCCCTGGGAAAGATTGAAGTCAGAGTTTGACAACATAGCATAACCCAGATATTGCATCCTCAATGGAATTTCATTAAAGGATGTGGACTTAGCAGAGACACAAAGAAGAAGAGTATGGAAGAAAAATTTCATGACTGGAGGGAAAAACTTTTTGAAAAGAGTTGATCCAGTCATCTGACCATCATACCCTCTTTCTTGGAACTCAGTGTGAAGCTCTGTTTTAGTAAAGGAATCCTTACCTGCCAGGTCATTCAGTGTGAAGGTTGTGGATATGATTTCAGGGGTAATGACGATACTGGTTTCTCCAATTTTGGAAATAATGGAGGTAGGCTTTTTGTCTTGTAGTAGAAACTCAGCATTCAACCAAAATTCTTGGAGTGTATCAAGATAAATGGGGGCGTTGGCGGTTAGAATGGGTAAGTATTTGGAGTTAAGGAAAATGTCGATGGTGGAATGAAATGGAGTGTTGTCATCTGTTTTAATCAGATAGGGGAGACAATTGTGTGTAGCTTTGGCTTGAAGATCCATTGTAATGGATTTCGAAGGTGAAAATGATTGAAGATTGATGAAGGGTTTGAGAGTGAAGAAGGCGGTTTACAGTATTTTGAATACAATGAGACAGTGTAACATCTGTTGTGGTAAAACAGGGTTTTTATAGGCTCAATGAAACCGCTGATGTGGCCAAAACTCTGCTTATATGAGCAGACGTGGCAATCATCTGATGGATGTAACATCTGGTGGAGAACAGCTGTTTTTGGTAAACAACTGATACAAACAGCTGATGGATCCAACTGTTGGGTTTTTTTTTTTTTTTTTTTTTTTTTTTTTTAATATTGTATGTATATATATAGTCGGACAGTTGTTTTATCTGAACAGATGTTCTGAAACAGATTTTTCAACTAACAGTTGTTTTATCTGATCAGATGTTTTGAAACAGACTTTTCAACCAACAGTGGATATGAATGAAACAGTGGTTGTTTTATCTGATCAGATGTTATAAACAGATTTTTCAACCAAACAGCTATTTAAAAAAAATTGAATTTCTGAACCATTTTATTATGATTTATAAAAAATTTATTTGTTTAATCCATGTTTAACATACCAATTCTGGAAATCAGATTTGTAAAGGTAGATGTGTCTAAAGCTTTTGTTAACACATCTGCCAACTGATCCTCTGTTGGAACATGGTGTAAAGAAATCAAACCTTTTTCATAGCTGTCTCTGACAAAATGATGTCTTATGTCAATGTGCTTGGTAGTGGAATGAGAGACTGGATTCTTGATGATATTTTCAGCAGCTTGGCTGTCCAACATGAGTGGAGTCCTAAGTGCAGTTATCCCAAAATCCAGTAGTTGATTTTGAAGCCACATGAGTTGGGCTGTACAGCTTGCAGCAGCAATGTATTCAGCTTCAGCTGTTGAAGTTGAAACAGCTTCCTGCTTTTTGCTTTGCCATGAAACTAAGGCATTCCCTAGAAATTGGCACCCTCCTGAAGTGGATTTTCTTGTGGTGTGACAGCCAGCAAAGTCACTATCTGAATAACCTGAAAGCTCAATGTTTCCATTAGCAGGATACCAGATACCAAGTGTGGGAGCACCTTTGAGGTATCTGAATATCCTTTTCACAGCAATAAGGTTTGACTTTCTGGGTGAAGCCTGGGATCTGGCACAGACACAGGTAGCAAACATAATGTCTGGCCTAGATGCAGTTAGGTACAATAAAGACCCAATCATACATCTATAATGTGTTTGATCAACCAGTTCATCCTTGTCATCAATAGTGAGCAGCTTGACTGTACTCATAGGTGTGCTACATGGCTTACAATCATTCATCTCAAATCTGGTTAATAAGTTCTTTACATATTTGTTTTGGTGAATGAATGTGCCATTTTGCAGTTGTTTCACTTGAAGACCAAGGAAACACTGAAGCTCACCCATGGCACTCATCTCAAACTCTGCTGTCATGAGTTTTCTGAACTCTTCACACATTTGGTTACATGTGGATCCAAAAATGATGTCATCCACATATATTTGAACAATCATTAAGTGTTTCCCTTTCCATTTAAGAAATAAAGTTTTGTCAATTTTACCTCTTGTGAAGCCAATGGATAAGAGAAATGTGGAAAGAGTTTCATACCAGGCCCTTGGTGCTTGTTTGAGTCCATACAAAGCTTTGTTGAGCTTGTAGACATAGTCAGGATGGAATGTGTCGTCAAAACCAGGTGGCTGACATACATAGACCTCCTCCTGAATTTTGCCATAAAGGAAAGCACATTTGATGTCCATCTGATACACCTTTATATTGTGGTTGACAGCAAAGGCTAAAAAGAGTCTGATGGCCTCTAGTCTAGCTACAGGAGCAAAGGTCTCATCATAATCTATTCCTTCTTCTTGTCTGAAGCCTTGAACCACAAGCCTGGCTTTATTTTTGACAACAATACCCCTTTCATCAGTCTTGTTTTTGAAGACCCACTTTGTTCCTATAGGACAAACATCCTTAGGAAGTGGTACAAGCTCCCATACTTGTTGTCTTTTGAATTGAAGGAGTTCTTCTTGCATGGCTTCAACCCAACTGTTGTCTTTCAGTGCCTCTTGGTACTTGACAGGTTGTGTGAGGGATAGGAAACCTGCAAAAAGACAGATATTTGAGGATTGGCTTCTTGTGAGCACACCCTCTCTGATGTTGCCAATGATCTGGTCTGGTGGATGAGCTCTTAAGTAAATAAGATCTCCTTGATATGGAACAATGGCATTTTGAGGTGATGGACAGAGGTTTGGTGACTCTGTTGGTGTAACATCTGTTGGTACTTCTGTAGTGCCATCAGATGTTTGAAATGGTAATGGAGGAATGGGTCCAAGTGGTGTGAAACTTGACTGACTTTTGTCAACAGATGATTGACTTTTGTCAACAGATGATAGGTCAGTGGTTGTGAGAGGTGAGGCAGAGGTTTGAGGATAGGACTGGCCAACAGTGGTTGACACAGCTGTGGCAGAGTTTTGACAATTGTTTTGAACAGTTGCTTCCTCTGATGCAGAATAGACTTTGTAGTGACTGGGGATCACAACATCTGTTCTGTAATCTTGCTGTGGAGACTGTGGAATACCTGCATTGTTAGTTTTAACAGTGATATCTTCAAATTTGAATTTATCTAAATCAAATAATTCAGCAGGGTTTGCAGGGATTTTTAGAGATGAAAGTTCATTGAACTTAACATTCAAAGTTTCTTCTATTGTCTTAGTCCTTGTGTTAAACACTTTGTAGGCCTTAGCAGTAGAAGAATATCCCAGAAAATAACCACAGTCTACTTTGGCTGCAAATTTTGAAATGGAATCTTTGAGATTTAAAATGAAACATGGGCAGCCAAAGATTTTGAAAAATGAGATTAATGGTTTGATTTTGAACAAAATTTCATAAGCAGTTTTTTGATGTCTGGGGTTGATCAAAACTCTGTTTTGAACATAGCAAGCAGTGTTTACAGCTTCTGCCCAAAAGGACAGTGGCAAACCAGAATCTGCTAGCATGGTTCTTGCAGCTTCTATAAGAGTTCTATTTTTCCTCTCAACTACCCCATTTTGTTCTGGTGTTCTTGGGATGCTGAACTGCCTCACAATCCCTTTTGAAACACAGAAGTCATCCAACTCCTTATTTTTAAACTCTGTGCCATTGTCACTCCTGAAGACTTTTACTGGCAAGTCATATTGCTTTTCAACTTTGGTGACAAAGTCCTTCAATATACCTGCAGTCTCATCCTTAGAGTGTAAAAAGTAAGTCCATGTAAACCTAGAAAAATCATCAACTATGACAAGACAAAATCTCTTTCTTCTTAGACTCATGATTTTAACAGGGCCAAACAAGTCCATGTGCAACAGTTGTAAGCACTGACTAGTTTTGGACTCATCAATGGATTTGTAAGAGCTTTTATGTTGTTTCCCTTTTAAGCAAGAAACACAATGCTCATCACATTTAAATTCTTTTGATGGTAAACCTCTGACAAGGCTTTGTTTTGAGAGTGTGTTGATAGTATTAAGGTTGGTGTGACCCAATCTCCTATGCCACAATTCTGTCTCCTTAGTGGAGGCAGCAGAAAACAGACAGACATTTGCCATAGGATTGTCCTTTAACATATCAACAACATACACATTGCCACTTCTATGAGCAACAAGCTGTGCTTTGCTCTCAGCAATAATGGTATCAATCTTTTTCACCACTTCTGGCCCAATAATCTTACAAGTTTTCTTTGTGAAAAATGAGCCATAACCTTTGTCACTCATTTGTGAAACACTCAGAAGATTAAACTTGAGATTATCAATAAGATTGACATTTTCAAACTTGAGTTTTCCAGCCTGTACAGTCCCTGAACCCAACACCTTACCTTTAGAATCATTACCAAAAGATATATCACCCCCTCCATGAGCCAAGAAGTCCAAAAGTAGGGCTCTACATCCTGTCATGTGCCTGGAACCTCCACTATCTACATACCAAAGACTATCTAAACAAGCAGAAGCTCCCTGCACATCAGTAAATGATTAGTTTTGGTGAGTGTCCAAAGCCAAATTGGCTTTGGATGGGTCCTCAGACCTTTCAGACTCAAGCTTTGGAAGGTGATCAGTGGTTTGGACCAATTTCTGAATTAAGGTCAACAACTGCTGCTGACCATTTGCCAGTGCTTGGATGTCAACACTTGGGGCAGCAGTTGTTTGATCACTTCCTGACAGATGATAATACCCATATGGATTTCTGTTCACTCTTGGTTTAGAGAGTCTTTTTGGCTCCTCATAAACATGTGGCAGACTGTGACATGGAGGTTGACCATAACCTCTTGGGTATTTGCTTGTGGGTGGAGCATCTGTTACTTGGACATCTCTAGAAGCAGATGTTTCAAGCCTTTTTGTAACAGATGTTTGGACAGGGTGAATGTCTATTTGGGCTTTCCTTTTGGAGTACTAACCACAGGGTTTGCAAGAGTTTTAGCTTTGTATTCTTGTATTTTTACATCAAAATTTTTGAGATACAAGCACTCTTTGGTCTTGTGATTCTTTTTCCCACATATTGAGCATGTGGCTTTGGAATCACATTCACTTGTTCCTTGTTGATATCATATGCTTTTAGAAGAAAACAGTTTTGGTGACATGGTTCTTCTTTTCACAGAAATCACAAAACAAGTTAACAGTCTTTTCTTTCTTCTTCCCCTTTTCAGTCTTCTTTTCAGCAGATGTTTGAGCATCTGCTGGAGAATCTTTCAGGGGAATGACTTTTGCCAAGGGAATGACCCTTGCCTGAGGAGCTGTCTTTCCCTCAGGAGTTTTAAAATCTACAGGTTTATAATTCTCAAGAGTATCACACTCATCAGACCAAGTAGGTTTAAATTCATACTTTTCAAGTTCAGCAAAAGATGAGGAACCTTCTGGTTTTTCAAGAACAATTTTCTTACCATTTGGTTCAGTGATTTTAATCTCTTGACCCTGCAGGTTTGTTGGTACTATCTCAACAGACTTTTGATTCTTTGTGTCAGTGTTTTCAAAAGCTGGAGCAGTGGTTGCAAAACCAAAGCCAAACTTCACATGACTTTTGGTTTGTTTGTTGAGTAGCATCTCAAAACCTCTACATGATTCCACCCATTTTTTACATTCAACTTGGGTGGACTCAAGCTCACTTTTACAACTTTGATATTTTGTTATCATAGTTTGGAGCTGGTCTTTGGTTATAGTTGCTTCATGTTTTAAACTGCTAATTTCAGACTCTTTTGCAGTTAAACTTGTTTTCAAATCTTTTGTGAGTTTTTCAAATTTAACTTCATCATCCAAAATTTTCTTTCTAAGGTTTTCATTCACCTCTTTGATGTTAGCAAATGCTATTACACATTTGTCAGAACACAACTCTTTAAGAATTTGAGGAGATACCTTGGCAGCAGCCATCAAAGCACAATCACACTTGCACTCACAGTCATCAGATGCACCCCAGGGATCTGAGAGATTCACAACCTCTTCTTCAGGTTTTTCACCTGCAACAGCTTCACTAACAATATCATCAGTCACAATATCAGATTCAGTTACCACTTCCTCAGATTTAATCTCATCTACCATAGCCATGAAACAAAAATTTTCTGGTTCATTTTCAGCTTTGGCAACTAGTGCAAAATTCTCATCTGTTAGCTCATCAGGTAGACTGCTCCAATCAACAAAGCCTTGTGTAAAGAAGCTCTGTTGACTGGTCTCTGCAGGAGCAGAGGATGGAGCAACAGTCGTTTGCACATGTGTTTGAGCAACAGGTGTTTGCACATAATGAATCTGAGGAACAGTGGTTTGGACATACTGGACAGGAACAGTGCTTGAGGACTGTGCAAAATGGGCAGTGTTTTGCACATTAGGTCCAGGGGTATTATAGGAATTCTGATAAGTGTTGGTCTGTGGTCTTTGATTTGGATAGGTTATCATAGGTGTACCATGTTGACCCCTACATTCCCTAGCAAAATGACCAAACCTATGACATTTATAACACTTGATCTTTGATTTATCCAACCCAACCTTAGATCTGCCTGTCAACCCTGCAAACCTTCTCCCAGTTTTCTTGTAAAAATTATTAGTTCTTACACTGAGAAGGGCCAATTGGTGCATAATGTCCATTTCTTCCAAATCATCAGGGTCAAAGTATTTCAGGTCATCATACTCAAAGGATATATTGTCAGATGCCTGTATATCACCACCACTTGCTGTGAAAGCATAGTTTGGTGAATAAGAATCAGAGTTAAAACCTGAGTTAAAACCTGAAGTTATGTCAATAAAATGATCATAACTCTGATCCTTTGTGTTTCCAGGCACCTCATCATGACCCAAAAGTGTTGTATTCCCAAACACATAGTCATCAGACACTTTTCCAGAGTCCTGGAGCTTCTTTTTCTGGTTAAGCTCTCTTTCATAGGTCAACAGCTTACCATGAAGCTGGGTCAGTGATAGGTCTTTAAATCCTATTGAGTTTCTCATTACAATAGCAATAGTGTCCCATTTGTCTGGTAATGATCTTAAAAACCTATGGTTCAAAGTTGAATGAGGATAAGTAAGACCAACCAATTTTAGTTCACTAATTAAGCAATTAAATCTCTCAAACTGTTGAGTTAATGACTCTCCTTTGACATGACTGAATGTTTCATATTGTTGGTTAAGTATTTCACGGTTGTTTTCAATAACCTCCTCAGTCCCACCAAACTGTTCTTTCAGTGCATCCCACAACTCCTTTGCACTGTTACAGTGTAACAACCCAGCATATATATCATTGGGTAGAGCCATGGCCACAATACTGAAGGCCTTAGCATCTAACTCAATTTTCTGAAAATCCTGGTCGGAGTAGTTTTCAAGTTTCTTTGGCTCAAACACTTTGGGATCTTCAGTACTCGGCACAGTCGGAACATGTGGTCCGAAGATAACCGACTTCCAACACCCAGTGTTTTGTTGAGCTAGAACATGGCTCATCCGACGTTGCCAGATATTGTATTCAGATCTGACAAGCATCGGTGGCTTGTTGTTCGTGCCAGTGTTATGTGGATCGTGATTGATAGAAGCCATTCTCTGATTTTTCAAAAACAAAGTCTGTTTAACAACGGTTGAAGCGAAATTAAACTATTACTCTGTTTTCAATCTAACTGACAAACGATATCAATAATTGTGAGCTGATTATTAAATTGATTTGTTAGATCGAATTTAATTGACCAAGCTCTGATACCAATTGTTAGGATCTGAGTTTGTTTGTTTTGATTGTTTAACTAAATGATGGTAATAATGAAATGAAAATAGAATGAAAGTGCAGCGGAATAATAAACTGTAAATCAAAACAAGAGAGTAAATGTTTTTAGATCGAATGCTTTCATTAATTCAAAGATTACAATCGTACAAGTTACTCCCCCTCAGCCTGATCACACAGTGTTTGTCAGAGAGAATGTTTTGTGTGTGATGCAATAGAACAGTACAAGCACTGTTCTATTTATAGACAGACTCAAACCACTGATGACCTAGGCTGACGTCACCTAAGACAGTGACCTCTAACAGAATAACAAACTTAAACATCTGCTATACAAACTACTGTTACATTGAAAGCACTGATATTAAACAGCTGTTGAAGATAAACTCTGATGGTCTTGTATCCACTGCTGGAGCCTAAGTGCTGTTGGTTCCAGCAGTGCTTTGGTCTTCAGTACTTGTATCAGCAGTTGCTCTTTATCAGACCTTTGGTCAGCAGTTGTTCTTCATCAGTTGTTTCCTCAGCAGTTCTTTATATCAGCAGTTGTTTGGATAGAACAGTAGTTAGGGTCAGCAGTCTTTTGGGAGAAGCAAGTTGTAAAGACTGTTTATTCAAGGATCAAATAGATAGCATGTTTTGGCTTTCTAATCATCTGTTCTTCTCCAGGTCAGCAGACCCAACAAAGAGTATCTTCAAGAGGAGAAGGATCGGCTGCTTGATTGTCAGTTGATTGTTCTTCAATGATACTGAAATTGTTGAAAACAACGTCCACGTCAAAGAACCAGTCAGGACCGGCTCCTGTGTTAGTAGAGTTGGATTCCTGCCAATCAACATAGAAAGATTCGAGAACCATTTTGGTTCGTTTGTTGTACACTCTATAAGCCTTTTGACTTGAAGAATATCCAACAAAGAAGAACTCATCTCCAACTGCATCAAACTTCATTATGTTCTCGTAGTTGTTAAGCAGCGTACATGAGCATCCAAAAGGCCTGAAGTAGTCAATCAGAGGTTTTCTTTTAAAAAGGAGTTCATAACTTGTTTTCCCGCGCGTCTTTACAATTAAGACTCTGTTAAGAACATAACAGGCGGTATTCACAGCTTCAGCCAAGAAGATGATCGGCAATTTGGAGTCGATTAGCATGGTTCTGGCCGCTTCAATAAGTGTACGATTCTTCCTTTCAGCAACACCATTCTGTTGAGGAGTTCTTGTAGCACTGTACTGAAGATGAATTCCTCTGTTGTTGCAAAAAGTCCCGAAACTTTGATTTTTGAATTCAGTTCCGTGATCACTTCTGATTGATCTAACTTTTGTCTTTATTATGTTCTCAATGAGAGGAACAAACAGCATCAAAATCTCAGCAGCTTCACTTTTGTATTCTAAGAAGTACACCCATGTAAATCGAGAAAAATCATCTGTTATCACCAAACAATAAGACTTTTTAGCTAGACTTTTAACACTAATAGGACCAAAAAGATCCATATGCAATAATTGAAGAGGCGAGTCGATAGAGTTCATTGTCTTGGACTTGTGCGATTTCTTGTGTTGTTTTCCTTTGGCACATGCTAAACATTTTTCAGAAAAAGGGAATTCCTTTGAAGGAAGACCTCTGACAAGATTTAGTTTTGAAAGCTTGTTAATGTTTTTGAAGTTAACATGTCCTAATCGCCTGTGCCATAACAGTGACTCTAACTCGGATGCTTTAGAAAGTAAGCATGTCATTTGACATTCTGATTTAGCATCTCTCATATTTATCACATATGTGTTATTTTGTCTAGGAGCTTTTAGCATGATCATATTGGTGGGCGGAATGAATCCAGGTTTCAGAAAGATGCACTCCATGTCATTAAATAACACAGATATTCCTTTGTCGTAGACTTGTGACACGCTCAACAGGTTGTAGCACAATTCTGGAACATAGTTCACATCTTCTAACGTCAGTGCGTCAGAGACCACATCTCCTATTCCTACAATCTTTCCGCCCTTTTCATTTCCAGTGAAGGCAACGAACTCTCCATCAATAAATTTGTAGTTCTTGAGAAGTTCTTTTAGACCAGTCATGTGTCTAGAAACCCCGCTATCAACATGCCATAGATATCTCATCAGGGCTATCAGCCATTTCTGTAACTTATTCTAAAATACAAAAGAAAAACACAAGAAATACACATATAAATACAAGAGACTCTATGTACAATGACGACTCGAACCTTTACTTAGTTGACTTTGGGAATCCAAGTTTGGTTTAGTTTTGATCTATCGTGATTTTCGATCAAAACTGACTCTTGTCTTTTCAAACTCTTTGTGGTTTTATCAAAGATTTTTACTGTTTCTCGAAGGTTTTTAATCTGATCAGAAAGACAGTTTAATGCTTTGACATCACTGAATTTTAAGTGACATGTTTTAACCACATGACCCTCATTTCCACATCTAAAGCATTTTGAGTGCTTTGGCTTGATCTTAGGAGAGGGTCTAGATGATGATGGTTGTGATGCTCTTCTCTTGATCTTGCTTGAGCATGAGCTTTCACTAGAACATGGTTCATCAATGTTGTTGTTGCTTGATTTGTCATTTGTGTTGCAGTCTGGCTCGCTAATGTCACTTTCTGTATCACTTTGTGATTCTTCAGGAATTGTGTTATCTGTTTCACTTTGTGATTCTTCAGAACATGACATATCTGTTGATGATGATGGAGTAAACTCTGGAATTTCTTCAGTAAGAAATTTGCCAAACCTGTTTCTTTTTAATTCTGGTACAAACGGAGATGGTCTATACATTTTCATTATCAGAGAATGCATCATTAAGATCAACACAAACTGGCATAACATTGTCAACACAAATATCTGAGCGTTTGATAGGACTCTTCCTATCATCAGGGTCCACTACACCCTTTAAATTAAGTTTAGATGTTAATGTAGTACAGTCATCCAGCCTAGATAAACTATTACAATTATCCATCCTAGATAAACTATTACAATCATCCAGTTTAGTTAAGTTATTACATTCATCCGAATTCAAAGAAGTTTTAGACTTGTCATGACTCCAGATGAACCAATTCACTGTAGAGTAATTGGCACCTGGGTGACCTAACCCCATTGTTTGTCCACCACAACTTTCATCATCGTCCACCTGATCCTGTTGGGTCACATCTGCACTGCTTTTACTTATATTAGAGTTTGACTCAGATTTGACACATTCTTTTTCAAAAAGATCATTTTTTGGATGTGGTTTTGAAATGGGTATATATTTACTTTTGCTCAAAGGTAAAAATAGAGATTTTACAATTCCCTTTTTATCCTTATACCCAATTCCATCTTTGACGAATGATTTCCTTGAACAATCAAGGATATATGTATGAGCATGCTTGCTTACATTCCATTTGTCCACAACAATTTGGAGATGATTTGTTTCATTTCTAGATATTTCTAGTTTTTCAGTTAAGTCATTTATTAAAAAATCTTTTCTAAGAACAAATTCTTTTAGAGTGTGCATTTCAGCTATTGTTGCATTTAACTTTCGCTGATATGCTAACTCATTTTCTTTCATTTCAGTGTTGATTTTTTTGATGTCATCCATTTCTCTTAAAATTCTCCTATTGTGGGACAAACAGTAGCAACAACTGTAACACACCTTGGTGAGCACATCTTTGATTTTATTTCAAGCGGAATACTTACTAGATCTCTCTCCTCGACTTTCTTCTGCGCGCTCTGCGGTTGTTGATCAGCTTTGCTTGTGGAAGTCTTCTCAGCAACTAAAGCTTCCTCGGCAGCAACCTCCTTTCCCTTGTCCTCACTCAGCACACCTTTTAGACCAGCATTCTCCATCCTTTCTCCTTTTGGCATCTCCGCTGATGACCCTTCCAAAGAGCTCACACCAAGTGTTGATTTAGTGCAGATCTTTGCCATCAGTGCCTTGTTCACTTCAGCCTCAGCCACAGCAACTTCCTCTCCCCAGTCAAAATCTTGAACCACCAGTGCCTTCTGCTGATTGGCTTCGCCTCCATCCGTGATTGCCACCATTCTCTTTTCCGGTTTAACTTCAGCTTGATGCAAAGTTGGACATTCATACTTGAAGTGTCCGAGAGTTTTGCAATTGTAGCACCTGATTTTTGACTTATCAAAGCCAGCCTTTCCCAGTCCAACCCTTCGACCTGTTCTGTCCTTAAACCTCTTCACCCTTAGAGTAATCATGGCCATTTGCCATTTTAGATCCATCTCCTCCATATCATCTGGATCCACTTGATACATATCTTCCGGACTCATCATATCATTCTTCAGGTCACCTGTCTTCAATGCTTCAAAGCTGGTCATGAAGGCGTTGAAGAGTTCAACGTGTTCATTAGCAAGCTTTGTTTGTTGAGGGTTGAGAGTTCTTGCCACTGGGTCGGAGTATGGAACGGTCTTTCCTGAACTGGAGCTACCACCACCCATTCCTTCAGCATACACATGAGACGAGCTTGAACCTATGTTACCCACTGGGGTCATTAATGCCAAATTTTTCATTGCAGTGCTGGGTACTACCTTCGGATTGGTCTGGTTCATCTCTCTCTTCGTGATGTCCATCTCAAATGACTTCAGGGTGTTGATAAGGTCAGCCAAGGTAGGCTGGGCGTCTAGATATTCTTTCCTAATCAACATACACTGGATGCTCCATTCTTTTGGTAGGGAGTCTAGCAGCTTCTTGATTGAATTTCTGTTGTTCACAGGAATTCCCGCCTTCTTCATCTTGGTCAACATACTTATGAACCTCTCGATGTGTGAGCTCAAGCTTTCCCCACGAATACAACCGAACATGTCATATTCTTTCTACACCATGTCTTGCTTGTACTGGCGCATCTCTTCATTCCCTTCATAGTATTCATTTAACGCAAACCATAGATCATGTGCAGTGCCATACTCCTCAAACATGTATTAAACATCGTTTGATAAGGCCATGGTAAGAGCACCATAAGCCTTATGATCTCTCCGGAGTAATTGTTTATCGACGTCAGTGTAAGTGGTTGGATCAGGGTTAAACTCTTCTCCTGTGGCAGTGGTTCTCATTGGAATGTGTGGGCCCAACTGGATAGAATTCCATTGGGTGAAGTCCGTAACATAGAAGAATGACCTCATTCTGTTCTTCCAAGTTCCATAGTCTTCAACACCTTTTAACTTAGGAACTCTAGTTGTGGTTCCGGTTTCAAGTTCTTGTTGAGTGATAGGATTTACTGTTGAGTGGTTATCATTACCGGCCATAATTTAGGTGAATTTTAAGGGTTTAGTTAATCAGATTTTAGTTAACAGTCCAGAAAATGTCCAAGTCCGTAAGTACACAGCTAAGTGCGCAGATAAGTGTGCATATAAGTTCACAGCAGTCCAGATAAGTATGCAGCAACCTGTAAGAATGTAAACAGCCTTGTCAAGTTGTAGTCTTTTGTTAAGTGCGCAGCTCGGAAGTATACGTGTGGCTGTGTTTCTTGATAAGTGCGCAGACCAGTTAATACTTGGGCATGATAAGTGCTCAGTATTTATAGATCAGTCTGCGCACTAAATTAAGTGCGCAGACACTTAAACTCTCGTTTAAGATTTAAGTTCGCAGAAACCCTAGCCAAGTACTCAAGACTACACCTTTCAGTAAGTGCGCACAAATCCAAGATTTCCGTTTAAGTGCGCAGAAACCCTAGATAAGTGCTCAAGACACTGGAATGCAACAAGTACGCATAAGCTTGATTGCGTACTAAAACCAGAAATTTAAGTACTCACAATCACAAGTATGCAATATATGAGCCAAGTACTCAAACCAAGAAACAAGTGCTCAACTTATGAGATAAGTGCGCAGAATGTATGAAATAAGTGCGCAAAACAGGCTGTGAAAAACACAAAACTCAGCTGAATCCTTTCTAAAACATTTTCTACTTAAAATGACATACTATTAACTTTTAGAAACACAATTTTCACGAAATTTGAAGCTAAAATATAAGAAAAACAACTAAATTTGAAAGTTTATAAAGAAAATAATCTTGATAATAAAAACTTAACAAGATGAGGGTTTTGGTATCTTAAAGTAGATACAATCTAGAGCACAAAGGCTCTGATACCAAATTGTAAGTCCCGAATGCTAGATCTTGTGATATGCAATAGATTGTTATCACTTATAAACACCTATTTGTTAGGTGTTTTAAGTGATTAATCCAGAAAGACAAAGATACTAGATGAATATGAATAAAACCGACACACACAATGAATAACATGATGATTCCATTACTGATTTGATGATGAATAACCTTGGAATACACTGACTAATACGCACCTATTCACGTGTGCTACAAAGATTATCCCAAAACCCTAACCCTAGAGCTGTGCACACACATAGTTTATATAGGAAAGCACCTGGGCCTGCGCACTTAACATAAGTGCGCAGGGCCCGTGTCATTTAGTGCGCAGCCTAGGGTTTGTGTTACAAAACATTGTGTTAATTACATACTAGGTCCTTCAACTATCAAACTATACAATAACTATCAAAAGTCTATAATCTAGTAACTGTGGTCTCAATATAACCCAACAGATACAGATATATAAGGGGTCACAAAGTCTATTCAATGGTCATTAAATGGACGCAAAGTAAGATATAAAATACACTCGAACTTGTCAAGTGTTTAGTCATGCATATTATCACATAAATTGAAAATAAAACACATGCATGACAACAAACATGAATAAACTTAAAACACCTCTATATAAGATCTATAAAATAAGAAACTTGTACTGCATGCATATGTGCATTTCACTAATATTGTTAGATTTTTTTTAGTGGTTTAACTTTCGGGCATAGATATATGCATGCATCATTCTTCAAATAACAAAGTTTTTATACCAATTTGTCTTTATCATACAACTACATGTAGTCTATACCAAACGTATTAACTCAATAAAACAAACGATGACAAAAAAATATCCATATTACAAACCAACTATGTTAACCACCTACATACAAAATTCTAATTATCTAACAACCTCACGTTCACCAACATAACAAAATGTTAAACCAAACATACATTACACAAAATGTTATACAAACTTCTTTGTTTGTTTGACAATTTCCTTATACACAACCAAAGTTGACGTTGTGTAACGCATGTTCGTATCGGGCGCCAATTTGCTTTTTTCATAACCTTCTTTTGATTTGTCTTCACTGCCACCGTTTTAACACTTTTTGATGTTTTGTCTTTCTTGTAATTGCATCTACATACACATTTGTCAAAAAAATACAATATATCATGTTCATCCATAATTATGCACATGTGCTTACTCAACTATATACATTAAATATTATGCAAAACAACATACCATCATTACCCACCGTCACAATATGTTTCCGCTTATTTGACCTCATTTGAACCTCTCTTCTTAACTATATATCTGCATATATGATAATTTGTTTGTTTAAACAATCAACATTTAATATTTCACAAGAAAAATTACACATATGCACATGTGCATTTCTATATAGATGTAATAAATAAATAATAAAAACCTGATTCAACTTCCTGATAAACATCCGTGAGATTACCAGCTTATGCTTATGGGAGATCAAACGGAGCTCGATCATACAATAAATAAAGAACATAACTAATACGGGAACAAGGGAATACCAAGTACATCCAGACTAAATAGAAAATGCCAACCTGATTCAACTTTCTGATCTACAATTGTGTCATTATCTTCACTTGCATCCGGTAAACTTTTTGTTACTTTATCCCTCAATTGTAATACAAATGTTACTTTCTTTGATTTTTTCTCAATCTCTTAGCTATAATTAATATAAACGCATAAGAAAACTGATATTTCAACCTGAATGCACATGTGCAACAACATTAATTTGTTAAATACAACAAAACAATTGCACACGTGCATTATTGTTAATGGCCTAATTATAACAGTATGTGCTTTATCATTACTTTTAACATTAGAAACTACGTTTTGCACAAGTGCGTCAACAATCTTCATGCACATGTGCATATCAGAAAATGGCACATCGTCCAAAACACAACTTATCCTCCTAACTAATACAGGCAAACATTACATCAACAAAGACACTTAAAACCTAATTCACCAAATACGAAATCATTATTAAAAGCTTCACATTAATTACACGTGTTCGATAAAACACTCATACTAATTTACACATGACATCGAGTATTATTTCATTTTAAAATTTAACAAAATCAATAGCAACAGGTAGCAAATCAAATCAAACAGCTTATAGAACCTGAGCTTCAACAAAATTATCCTCATCTGCAACTGAATCTAACTCGTTTTCATCGATGTAATCGACTCCAACACCAAGGTAAACTCTTCCAAATAAACCTTCACCTATTTATGACTCCATACCAAAGTTACCAATAATTTCCCTCAATTCATCCAATTGAATAGCAGGGGTGGCAATAGTCTCCACCACAAAGAGGTACAATCTTGAAAAGTTACAATTATTAGACTAAAAGTTCTATGTGGACCAACGGAGTTGCATATTATTAGACTAAAAATTCTAATCTCACCGTCATCGTTAAAAACATTCAAATTTACTAAACTGACCTTGATGATAGGACCTAGGGCATCCATCACAAAGCAAGAGATCTCCACCATCCTTACAGACTATACACAGATCATCATTAAACTTCACCAGACATCCTCCATTTGCACTTTTCTTTAAAGAAACTGCATATTCATGGAGTGACACTCCGTTTGACATGTAAATATTATCATATCTGTCGTAACAACCACTGGAAAAAAACACAAACACACGTAACCTAACAGGTACAGAGGAGAGGCGACGGAGGATGTCGTACTCGAAGAACATGTTATCCACGTCATCATCGTCGAAAACGGAGACCAGAGCGTCGAGATCTTGTCCTGGAAGCTTGTATTTGAATCGAATTTCGGAATTGGATTCACAGAGAGCGGTTAGTTTGGATAATAAGGTGGAGAAGTTAATGGTGCGATCGATGGTCAGGATTTTTAAGTGATTTACATTGATGGTGGAGATGAGATAGCTAGGGTTTGTATGATAAAGGTGGAAGAGATGAAGGTGATGATGAATATGATGTTTCTGTGTGTTTCATGTTTTTATTTATTTATTTTATGTTTTTATCATATTTACAAAATTGCCCCGTGTTCACAATGGTTCTCATGGTTCTCACAATAAAGTTGGTTCTCGTATGATCCCTACCTTATATATATATATATATATATATATATATATATATAACATAACCATAAGTGTTGGATAAGTCCTTAGGTTCGATACATGGTCTTGCCTACTTGCTACTTGCGATCAGTTTTCGTCAAGGTAGTTTTCTAAACACCTTATGGTTATGTTATATATATATATATACATATATATGATCTGGATCATTTGAGAACTCCTATAAGTTGTGAGAACCATAGGAACTCACTTTATAACCACACACTTATTATAAAAAAATGAATATGTGGTCCACAATTAAACAACAATAAAATAATGAATAAAATATTAATATACTTGTATGGGGTAAAAATCCCTTACACCGGTGTAATTTAGTGTAAATTAATGTATTTTTTTATAAAAATTATTTTACAGCGAGGCTTACGTATTTTTACACTAGTGTGCAAAAAAAATTATATTTTTTTCGCATTTTACATCGAGTTCTCGCGAGTTCTCACAACTCATCGAGTTCTCAATGGATCCTAACCCTATATATATATATATATATATATGTAACATAACCATAAGGTGTTTAGAAAACTACCTTGACGAAAACTGATCGCAAGTAGCAAGTAGGCAAGACCATGTATCGAACCTAAGGACTTATCTAATACTTTTGAAATCACTCCTAATGAATTACCTGATAAAATATTACTATTATTAAATTGATTGATTGATTGATTGGGGGGTTTAAACTAAAATTAAAATAAATTAATTAAAACTAAATTACTAATTAAACTAAGAAATTGAAAATAAACGAAAGCTGACGAACTGGGTTGGAACTCTAATGAGGAGAAGACTGATAACCTGGATAGAATCCCTAGAATCTGGTTATAAAAGCTGACTTATGTAATTCGGTTGGAGACCCTGTTCTCACCTAATAAATCTCCTGTCAAGGATAGTCGACTAGACTCAAGGCGGGACAAGTATTGATATGCTAAAATAAAAGTGGATCGCCCCAGCGAAACCAAATCCCACGGTAATCCTTTAATCAACCACTCTTGGATCGAAAAATCCCAAACTGGGAAGCAGACTTAACTAGTACGAATGAAATCCTAGGAAAACTCTAAACACGAATAAGTAACCGGTCTTGCCCTAGCTATAACCAAACTACCAAACAATGCATAGTTAGTCAACCTAGCAATCCCGAATTATATTCCTAACCTTCGGGAAGGGATTTCACACCTTAGCTAATTGACTTTATGTCACACCCTCAAATTTCCACGTGCGGGGTTTTACCGCGAGGCGCGTGACACACCAGGATCCAAGTCAACGGTCACAATAAACAACACTATATGATACGTAAAAATGACAAAATCAAACCATTAAGTTTTCATAAAATGATCCAACGCTGCGGAAGCGTAAAACTTTATTACAACGTGAAATCAAAAGTACGAAAGTCTGAAAATACTAAATGAGATGCACATGAATCCTAGACGCCGTGAGACTCCGTGCGCCTATCGACAGCTGCTACCTTAGCGACCTGAGACAAACATGCTAAATACGTCAGCAAATAATGCCGGTGAGTTCACAGGTTTTTAATGAATACCGACTCCAAATGTATACCAACTCCAAGTGAAAATCGACTCCAACTGAATACCCATGGTCAATCCAGACCACATGCATGCAAAACATATGAATACCTTACTACTGCGATTGGAAAACCATTACTGAACTCGAATACTGTGAATACTGAATACGTCCCCCGATTGAATACTGAATACTGCATACTAAATACTGAATACCTAAGAGACAATATGCACCCGCCCGACCCTCCAAGCCGTCGAGTGGGGCGGGTCAAGCCCAAATAGCGCTATCCACATTTCCCCCGTTGTGCATCCCCGCACATTCATGGTTTCCCCCGGGACTTCCAAAGATCGCATAGTAATATAATGAATACTCCAAACATAATGAATACGTGAAAACATAATGAATACTCCAAACCCAATGAATTCATGAATACCAAAACATAGTTGAGACACCTTTTTTTTATGAAAACATAGTTGACACACGTTTAAAGGACACAACATGTTTTCTCCCCCGAAAATGTAAAACTAGTAAAAGAGTGGGGCCGTGAAACTCACCTTAGAGTGCGTCTTCCGATAACTAGAATTCCAACACGTGTATGATAATCCCAACTAATGACAACCTATCAATGAGTTTACATAAGTGTGATGACTATTAACCCGAAGGCTAACTAGTCCCCGATTGTCCAGATCTTGACTACGTATGTTAAAAAGTGTGTTTAAACGTTAACCGGACATCCCAGACCGACCCGACATCCCGTTGGTGACCCATTACATTAATTAGTCATGCACATAAGTTTAACACATAAGTTTCAAGCATAAAACACTTAGTTTGCATCAAAAATCTCATTTTAGAAATCGTAGGGTCGAATGTAGTCCTAAGTGGTCGAATGAGGCTTAGAACGGTCGGATGTGGCTTCCTTCGCCCCTTTTCTCCCTCCTTCGCCCATTTGTAACACGTTCGACCATTTAGTAACCAGGTTCAACCCTGGAGTCCCTCCTTTGCACCATCGACCGGTCGAAGGAGGCCAGGTTCGCCCCTGTTGTGCAATTTTCCCTAAAAACGCTTCAAACACATTCAAAACGATTCGAAATATCATAAAACACAGCAGTCAAGCATGGATAACTTATCCCTACAAAACCCTACCGATTTTACACCAAAATCTAGTCGTTTTATAAGTTTCCTAAAATAGTAAATTATGGAGATGTCACATCATCATGCATGCAATCTTTACCCAATTAGGAAACTTTATGAAATCAATCAATAATCAACTTAATATACTCAGATTATCATGAACAATAAACCCCCCAATCATATCCTTATCACTATCATCATGAACAAGCCCTAGATCTAACCCAAAATCCCCAAAATGGATAAAACATCATCAATAATCAATTGTAACCTATCTCAATCATAAAACATCATCAATAACAGTCCTAGATCATTGTTATAACATCTATACAGCAATCAATCATCAAACAATACATAACATTACATAAAACATCATTAACACATGTTAGTTTGTATGAAAACTCATTGCTTATGAATAGGTTTTGTTTAGAAAGACATTAGGAAGGTTTTTATCCATGAAAACATGTTTGTATCAGATCTGGACTCTTGGGGTTTAATAAAAACGAATTGAAATGCTTTAAAAAATGATTTAGAATGAAGAACACACCTTTGATCTTTGTGTAGAAGATGTTTGTAGGTTAGATTATAGAAAACAAGGGCAAAAACTCCTTCCCCAATGTTTAGAGTTGCTAGAGAGTGTTTTGAGACGGTTAGGGTTTGTGAAATGGTGAAAAATGACAAAGTGTGGTATTTATACTATGTCCACATTCTCCCCTTCTCAATGGGCGAATGAGCCCTCCTTCGACCCTTCTCAGGGTCGAATGAGTCCTTTTGTGGTCGAAGGAAATCCTTTCCATCCAGTTCCCAGGTTCGCCCCTTTACAAGGGTCGAACCAAAGCAATTTATCTCCTTCGACCATTCGAAGTGGTCGAACCAGAGTCCCTTTTTAACTAGTTTTCCAGTTTGTCGTGTTTAACGCATTCTAACACATCTTAACACATGAGCATGCAACCTTAGTCTATGTTTATCATATTTAAGCATGGACAATTATCTACACATCATTTAAACACATCTAAGCATATAATCCACCATACGACAATTAGTCTACACATACACTTAATTAGTTTATGTAATTCACCAACAACGGGACTCGTATCGTGTGTGTGTGTGTGTGTGACTGACCCAATGATCCCCCGAATCATTGAACCCTGGACAATACGGACTGTGTTCCAACTCTACTGACCCCGTCAAGTATGTTTAATAAACGTTTCTCGCTAAGGTAGATTTATGTGTTTATAAAATGTTGACCCAAACATGCCGGGTGTCACATCATCCCCCTGTTGAAAGAATTTTCGTCCCGAAAATTTCCCGAAGTCAAAGAGATCGAAGCGATAAAAAGAAAAATTTTCCCGGTCGTCACATCATCCCCATGTTGAAAGGAATCTCGCCCCGAGATTCACTCTTCGACAGTAATGAGTGTCGACCTAACCCAAGTAACGTTTCCCAGAACACAAACGAAATGATAACCACGAACGAAAGATGATATCAACGAATACTCTATGCCGGGGAACCGCCCTCCCCAAAGTGAATACAAAACAATGAATCCTCCTGATCGAGGGCCTAGTAGAGACTACTGTGATCGGTATAAATGATACACTGGTACCGTCCAAGTAACATCTCCAAAGGACCCACATCAGACTCATGAATGCAAAATGATGACCAAATACCAAACTGAATGCACACAATGAATACGAATTGCCAAACAATGTGAACAAGAATGAATACGAGCATAACGAGGATCAAGAAAAGAATACTCACCAGTAACAGTGTCAGGATCCTCCTGGTTCTCCCTAGCGCCAATGACGTAGACATGACCACGAGTAGTTCGACCGCCGCCTTCATTCCCAGCACCACCTGCAGTCCCTTGGTTCAGCTTAGGACAATCCCGCTTGAAGTGTCCATTATCCCCACAGTGATAACATCCCTTCCTTCCCTGAGGAGCAGTAGCAGTGGTAGTAGTAGTAGTGGCCTGTGCCGGTTGTAGCTGAAGAGTAGTCCTACAGTCCTTAGCATGATGACCAAAACGCTGACACCGTCGACAGCGAAACCTCTCACAATCACCCGTATGATGAAACCCACACTCACCACACTTCGGGAGTTTCCCAGTATATCCCCCAGACCTCTGCTCGGATGGTGCTCCCACAACTTCTTGCTTCTTCGTCTGTGGCTGGGACGACCTAGCGCTCTTTCCAGCACTCTCCCACTTTCTCTTGTTGTCCGCAGGGGCTTTCACAGCAGCACCCCTCGGAGGTAGAACGCCCTCCGCAACCTTCATGTTGGTCAGCTTGTGGGCTGCCCGAACAGTGGCCAACATAGTAGTGTGATCAGCAGCAGCAACAAGTCCAGCAATCTCCGGCACTAACCCAGCAACGTAGTGCTCAATCCTCCGGTACTCCGGTGTAGCCAACCCGGGGCACATCACAGCCAACTCGTTGTGCCTAGCAGTAAACTCCTCGATCTCCGATCCAACCATCTTCAGATTCCAGAACTCATGCTCCAACTTCATAATCTCGTCTCTTGGGCAATACTCCGCCCTCAACATCTGAACAAACTCGGACCACGGCATAGCATTGGCCTCACCCAGACCAAGGTTCGCAGTGGTGGAGTTCCACCAGGTCAACGCATGTCCCTCCAGTGTAGCAGAAGCATACTTGACGCGATCAGCGTCGGGACAGTTACACATAGCAAACACTGACTCAATCTTCTCCAACCACCTAAGTAGTCCCACCGCTCCTTCAGTCCCATTGAAGAAATGGGGCTTACAGTCCATGAACTTCTTGTACGTGCACCCAGTCTGCATCTGATTAGTATTTCCCAGGGTCTGCTGAGCAGCCTGGAAAGCAGCCAACGCAACGTTCAACTGCTGCTGCAACATGTGCTCCAACTCCGCCTGAGTCATGGTGATGTTCCCCCCACCTCGTCCACCGCCATTGCGACCCCCGCCGCCACCACGGCGTCCACCAGCACGTCCACCAGCGCGACCAGACATGTTCTGCCAAACATGAGATAAGACACTCAAAACCACCAACAGATCGAGCTACAAGTGACCAAACGAATTCAGAACGTGGTTCCAGCATGACCATTAGTCCGAACACGAAGTCCACCAAGATTTTCATGCATTTCGATTTATGATTTCGTGTGCACCCGAAATAACAAATCGCTCTACATGGTCCTCTAGGCGTGCTCCTAGCTAGAACTTCGAATCACCCGATACCCACATTCCTAAAAGAAACTGTTATCGCACGAAGATCCCAAAGTGAACAGTCACTCAGGAGTGTACTATGACAAGTACTAGTGCATGATAGTGTGTGTGCAGGCAAGTATGTACATTAGAGCATAGAGGGGAGATATCCAAAACCCGGAAAGATCTCAAGAATACGCCGAAGCCACCCCAATGTACACTACTGCCAAGTATAAGCGATAAGCCCCTTCATCTTCAAACCCGAAGAAGAAGATAGAACCAAGGTAGGAATAACAAAAGATGGATAATGTGATACCGTGTGATGAGGACACTGACACCCCGACAAGATTAGTATGTTTACCAAATGACACGACCCGTAACTATGTGTGACCGTCTAACATGTGTGATATTCGGCTATAGACTAGACTCTACATGCAGTCCTAGTTCACTATAACCATTGACTCTGATACCAATCTGTCACACCCTCAAATTTCCACGTGCGGGGTTTTACCGCAAGGCGCGTGACACACCAGGATCCAAGTCAACGGTCACAATAAACAACACTATATGATACGTAAAAATGACAAAATCAAACCATTAAGTTTTCATAAAATGATCCAACGCTGCGGAAGCGTAAAACTTTATTACAACGTGAAATCAAAAGTACGAAAGTCTGAAAATACTAAATGAGATGCACATGAATCCTAGACGCCGTGAGACTCCGTGCGCCTATCGACAGCTGCTACCTTAGCGACCTGAGACAAACATGCTAAATACGTCAGCAAATAATGCCGGTGAGTTCACAGGTTTTTAATGAATACCGACTCCAAATGTATACCAACTCCAAGTGAAAATCGACTCCAACTGAATACCCATGGTCAATCCAGACCACATGCATGCAAAACATATGAATACCTTACTACTGCGATTGGAAAACCATTACTGAACTCGAATACTGTGAATACTGAATACGTGCCCGAATGAATACTGAATACTGCATACTGAATACTGAATACCTAAGAGACAATATGCACCCGCCCGGCCCTCCAAGCCGTCGAGTGGGGCGGGTCAAGCCCAAATAGCGCTATCCACATTTCCCCCGTTGTGCATCCCCGCACATTCATGGTTTCCCCCGGGACTTCCAAAGATCGCATAGTAATATAATGAATACTCCAAACATAATGAATACGTGAAAACATAATGAATACTCCAAACCCAATGAATTCATGAATACCAAAACATAGTTGAGACACCTTTTTTTTATGAAAACATAGTTGACACACGTTTAAAGGACACAGCATGTTTTCTCCCCCGAAAATGTAAAACTAGTAAAAGAGTGGGGCCGTGAAACTCACCTTAGAGTGCGTCTTCCGATAACTAGAATTCTAACACGTGTATGATAATCCCAACTAATGACAACCTATCAATGAGTTTACATAAGTGTGATGACTATTAACCCGAAGGCTAACTAGTCCCCGATTGTCCAGATCTTGACTACGTATGTTAAAAAGTGTGTTTAAACGTTAACCGGACATCCCGGACCGACCCGACATCCCGTTGGTGACCCATTACATTAATTAGTCATGCACATAAGTTTAACACATAAGTTTCAAGCATAAAACACTTAGTTTGCATCAAAAATCTCATTTTAGAAATCGTAGGGTCGAATGTAGTCCTAAGTGGTCGAATGAGGCTTAGAACGGTCGGATGTGGCTTCCTTCGCCCCTTTTCTCCCTCCCTCGCCCATTTATAACACGTTCGACCGACCATTTAGTAACCAGGTTCGACCCTGGAGTCCCTCCTTCGCACCATCGACCGGTCGAAGGAGGCCAGGTTCGCCCCTGTTGTGCAATTTTCCCTAAAAACGCTTCAAACACATTCAAAACGACTCGAAACATCATAAAACACAGCAGTCTAGCATGGATAACTTATCCCTACAAAACCCTACCGATTTTACACCAAAATCTAGTCGTTTTATAAGTTTCCCAAAATAGTAAATTATGGAGATGTCACATCATCATGCATGCAATCTTTACCCAATTAGGAAACTTTATGAAATCAATCAATAATCAACTTAATATACTCAGATTATCATGAACAATAAACCCCCCAATCATATCCTCATCACTATCATCATGAACAAGCCCTAGATCTAACCCAAAATCCCCAAAATGGATAAAACATCATCAATAATCAATTGTAACCTATCTCAATCATAAAACATCATCAATAACAGTCCTAGATCATTGTTATAACATCTATACAGCAATCAATCATCAAACAATACATAACATTACATAAAACATCATTAACACATGTTAGTTTGTATGAAAACTCATTGTTTATGAATAGGTTTTGTTTAGAAAGACATTAGGAAGGTTTTTATCCATGAAAACATGTTTGTATCAGATCTGGACTCTTGGGGTTTAATAAAAACGAATTGAAATGCTTTAAAAAATGATTTAGAATGAAGAACACACCTTTGATCTTTGTGTAGAAGATGTTTGTAGGTTAGATTATAGAAAACAAGGGCAAAAACTCCTTCCCCAATGTTTAGAGTTGCTAGAGAGTGTTTGGAGACGGTTAGGGTTTGTGAAATGGTGAAAAATGACAAAGTGTGGTATTTATACTATGTCCACATTCGCCCCTTCTCAATGGGCGAATGAGCCCTCCTTCGACCCTTCTCAGGGTCGAATGAGTCCTTTTGTGGTCGAAGGAAATCCTTTCCATCCAGTTCCCAGGTTCGCCCCTTTACAAGGGTCGAACCAAAGCAATTTATCTCCTTCGACCATTCGAAGTGGTCGAACCAGAGTCCCTTTTTAACTAGTTTTCTAGTTTGTCGTGTTTAACGCATTCTAACACATCTTAACACATGAGCATGCAACCTTAGTCTATGTTTATCATATTTAAGCATGGACAATTATCTACACATCATTTAAACACATCTAAGCATATAATCCACCATACGACAATTAGTCTACACATACACTTAATTAGTTTATGTAATTCACCAACAACGGGACTCGTATCGTGTGTGTGTGTGTGTGTGTGACTGACCCAATGATCCCCCGAATCATTGAACCCTGGACAATACGGACTGTGTTCCGACTCTACTGACCCCGTCAAGTATGTTTAATAAACGTTTTTCGCTAAGGTAGACTTATGTGTTTATAAAATGTTGACCCAAACATGCCGGGTGTCACACTTTAAAAACCTGTTAAACTTGCGTTATTCCTAACTGCAAGAACTAGCTCAACAACAAAAGTTAATCAAACTAGAATGATTTCTAGATCTAAGAGCTATTCCTATATGACTAGAACATCAAAACCAATAAACAAGTAATCAAATTACAAAGCACCAGTACACAAATACTCAAAGTCAAACATAAAATTTAAATCATGTAACTCAACACATCAAAAACAAAAAACATAAGTCTTTAATTAAAAACCATTATCTAGTTCATCATCTTAAGTCACCAAGAAAAGTTTAGCTACTCATAATATTTAGAAACATCATCACAAAATAAATAAAAATAGTGTTCATCATGTTTATAAAAAAATATAAAAAAAAACTAAACCAAACCTGAGATTCCTTGAATATTAATCTTTAACGTGACCGGGACCTTCTCCCCTTCAAAGTCACCAAAGCTTATTCTGTTCGTTCACAGCTTCTTCGAATATGGTTGTTTTGGTCGAATAATAATTGTTGTCTCTCTCTGCCGTCGAAATCATATTGGTTTTATATAAAAAAAAATAAAAAATAAGCGATCTGGGCTTCGGAAACGACTTGGGCCGGTAGTATAGCTGCAACGAATTCAATTCTCCCATAGGTTTCTTCTTTTGATTGGTCAGATGACCATGGTTCATTAATGATATGCTGACTTTTCTTTTATTTGTTGAACAACGTTATCTTTTTGTTTTTTTTTTTCTTTTTTTGAAAATTAAGTTTCATTCAACCAAAACGAATGCCTATTCCAAGATGGAAAAGGAAGCCGAAAAACGAGTACAAAATTACATAAAATCGAAATTACACCATTTCTCCCAAGACACCGAATCCCCTCTATCCCGATTACTAAACCAATGAAATCCAAACACTTTGATATCCGACACAATGTCCACTACCTTCGGGGTTTTATCTGAAAAATGCTTCTCGTTCCGAGCTTTCCATAACCCCCAACATGTTATAATTATAATACCTTGCACCAATTTCATATTCACTTTCGAATGTACGCATTGCTCGTATATCCGAACACGATCACTCGTCGAAAATGCAAAGACTTCGGGGATTCGACATCAAATAGAAATACCATTCCAAACCCCCGCGGCAATACAACACTCCGTGAGAATATGATCCGTAGAATCGTCGCCTTCTCGACAAAGAACACTCCTCATCTTGAATATAAATATTTCTTCTTCTCAACGCCACCTTTGTGGGAAGTCTATCAAGATACGCCCTCCACATAAATATATTGCATTTCGCCGGTAACCACTTACACCATTTGAAGCCGAAAATTTGCTCGTTATTATTGTTGCCTATCAACCACCTTTTAACTCCCGCAAACCGAAAAACACAATCGTCTTTATCTTTCCAACCCCATTTATCTCTTCTATCGGACAACTCACAATCTTTTAGAAGCATTTCCAGCTCTAGACGATGTTGTATATCAATCGACTCTGAGAGAGTCTTCTTCCAATGCCACAATAACACCACCCCATCCCATCCCCATTACTTGATATCCTCTCCTCAACCGTACACCTCTTCTTGACTTCTAGAGCAAACAAAGTTGGGAACTTCTCTTTCAATGGTTCCGAACCTATCCAAGTGTCAATCCAAAACCGAATCTCCTTGCCATTACCAATTATACCTCGAACCATCTTCGAAATTCCCACACCTTCACTCCTTAAATCCCCACACAAAATAACTAAATTCTTCCACACTCCCGTGACATTTGCATTAAGTGGAAGTATACCCCATTTTCTATCCGAACCATGTATCGCATCAATGACCGCTCTCCATAACGCACCTTGTTCCGTCAAATACCTCCAATACCACTTCACCGATAGAGCTTTATTATGATCTTCTAGCTTAGATATACCCAAACCCCCTTTATCTTTTTTTACAGGTCAATTTATCCCAAGCTACCCAACTCATCTTACTCACCTCATCCGACCCTCCCCACAAAAACCTTCTTATCATTTGTTCCAATCTATTTATCACATTCATTGGGGCCTTAAATAAAGAGAAATAATAAGTTGGAAGACTATCCAACACCGACTTTATCATAGAAACACGACCACCAATAGACATACTATTAGCCTTCCATTTAGACAACCGTTTCCGAAATGTGTTTACCATCGGGTCCTAATTAACTATTCTATTCATATTTGCTCCCACCATAATACCCAAGTACGAAAAAGGCAAAGCCACCAGTTTACATCCCAACTTCGAGGCTCTAAATACCACCTCATCCTCTTCCAATCCAACTCCATACAAAATCGACTTATGAATGTTAATCTTTAAACTCGAGAAAAGAAAGAAAATCCGCAATATTTGATTCTCTTCATATTAACAAAATTAAAAGTCGACCATTCCCCCATTAACATAGCATCATCCGCATATAAAAGATGCGATAAAACAGGGCCATTACTCGGGAGAGTAACCCCATCAAACGCACCAATGTGTCACGCTTTCTTCACCAACCCGGAAAAACGCTTCCATAATAATAATGAATAAAAAAGGAGAAATAGGATCACCTTGTCGAATACCTTTCTGAAATTGGAACTCGAACGTTGGCAATCCATTCACCAATCTCGCCGAACATAACACCCCTTTTATCCACAAACGCCATCTCGCCGGGAACCCCATTTGTTGCATGACCGACAATAAAAAATCCCAATTCACATTTTCATACGCCTTATCAAATTCTATCTTAAACATAAAAATCTCTTTCTCAAATTTCTTTGCCCAAGATAAAACTTCATTAGTGATAAGCGACCCGTCCAAAATATACCGACCTGATAAAAAAAAGAATTGCGATTCTGACACTACCTATCCAATAACTCCTTTCAACCTATTAGCCAACACTTTTGAAACCACTTTAGAGATGACCCCAATGAGATTTATTGGCCAAAAATCTCCAAGACCCGTTGGTTTCACTACCTTTGGAATAAGCGTAATAAACGATGAACCCACATAATGACTGATCTCGCCATGCTCATGAAGATTTCGTAGAATATCCAAGAAATCATCTTCAAAAACCTTCCAATACTTCTTGATAAATGTAAAGGATAGTTTTTTATGAAAAACACACAATGTATCACACGAGTAGAACAATTCAGGTGCGGAATCCCTAAATTGTATGCAATATGATAATCAATCAATCAGACATAAAGAAATCCATGTTAATCATCTTTATCATTAATAATCAAATACGTTTATACGTTAAAGTCTCGATTACAATGATAAAACACACACACTAGACGTTCTAAACCTTTCCTCAAAACACAAACTAACTCACAACCCAATGACACAACTGAATTCTCTCAAACAAACTTAAACTATATATAGACCTGCACGTTCGACCCTTGTATTGGTCTAATGTACACGTTCGACCTCTACTGAGCTCGAACCAAACAATTATAAACTACAAAAATTCGTTCGACCATTGAAACTCTCATACCATTGAAACTCTCATTCGACCTTACGACAGGTCGAATGTGTCTTCATTCAGTAATCTTCAATGACAAAAACGCCTAATATTATTGAATCCAAAGCGATAGCCACACATAGTGTATCAACAAACTCCCCCTTGGCTATTGCTTGGATTGTTGTCTTTCATAGTCGAGCGTCTTGTTCATCAGTTTGATCCTTAAGATCTTCTCCTGCTTCTTGCTCATTTCAGGTTCAAGTTTACTTTTGTGTGAACCTTCTTCTGACACTTCTTTGAGCTTCACATACTTCCTAAGCAACTTGTTGTATTCACACCCAGCATTTACATCATAAGCAAAACAAAAATAAACCACTCTGTAGAACTTCATTGCTTGTTCTACATCAAGAAATTCAAAATGGATTGGATTGAAATATAGCATGTTAATGTCATCAGCTGAACAGTTAATTAATCATATCGGGTCAAAAACTCTGATCTTCTTGAACATCACATTAGGATCTTTATCTCTCAGCACGATCACTGCTTCAGCTGTCTTCCAATCGTAGTACCAGAAATGAAAATCTTTGTTGAAATGTTGTTGGATTGGCATCAAAGGAATTCTTTTCATCACAATCGGAGGTTTATACTTCAGAGTCACTTTGTTCAAGCCTGTTATGGGATCAACTTCATTTTTATGGACAATTCGTTTAGGATATTAAGGCCTAAACAAATTCCATCTTGTTCTGCTCTCCCAACTCATCTTATTAGCAAAATAACCTACCGCATCATTATTCACAGAAGCTCCACCCATAGTGTGTCTACAAACGTCTCTCACAGCCCAATAAGGAAATGTTTTGATATCATGGAATTTGTAGAAGTACAGAATTTCCTTTTCCCATTTCACTCCTATGCATATTAGCTGTAGAAAGTATTTCCAGCCTAAAGCTCTCCCTTTGAAAAATTGATTGTGGAGTTTGTAGAAAGCACCCTGAACTCCTGCTAATGGTCTGTTTGCTTCCTTTTCTTTCAACTTTCTCAACAACTTTTTCAATTCTTCAGACTGTTTGTAAGGTTGTTTCTTGTCAGCATCCTTACCAAACACTTCTTTCAATACTCTCTTTCTTTTCTCTTTAGCCAATTTCTCAGCTTCATTCAAACTCTCTTCATTAATCTCAGGAATCACCACATTCGTTGTCTTCATTGGATAATATTATGGATATTCTTCATGAGAAATATCCTCCATCTCAATATCTTCAAATACTGGCACATCTTGATCATTAGAATGTGTTCCTGCTTCTTTAACTGGTATGTCTGGAATATGTTGATCATTCAAGTACTTCATTAGACATAGCAGTAGATAACTCACCATGCTCAAGTACGTCATTAGACATAGCAGTAGATAACTCACCATACTCAAGATCAGGATCTTTATAATCTATCAAATACTTCATATCTTCACCTTCAAAGATCTCAGGAAATCTACCAGTCAACTCTATTATCCAGACTTGTCTTTCAAGCATCTGTTTGTACATATTTTTATCTTCATCAGTCAAAGCACGAATCTTTTAAGTCCAGAAGATAGACTGATCTTCATCAACTGTTTCTCCACTCTTCTTTTGCTTAGAACTGGATTCGCATATGCTTTTCTCTGATTCTCTTTTCTTGAATCTGAATCGACTTGTATCATCATCATTGTCATCAGAATCTTTATCACTTGAGTCTTTATCTTTCTTTGAACTTTCACCTCCTGCATTGTCATCATCATCACCTGAATCATCACTCTCATCATCATCATCATTACCCTCATCATCTGAATCTTGAAAGTCAACCTGTTCTTCTTCTTCCTCTTCCTCCTCTTCACCACCTTTAAGTTGTGGTGCCTCAGAATATAATTTATCAATCAAAATTCATCTCCTTATTCTTGCTCTCAATCAGCTTAGCCTTTCTCTTGTTCTTTCTATCAGAAGCTCTGAGTTTCTCAATCGTTTCTTCTAACTCTTTTTGTTGCTTCTGAGATGTCAACACAATCTTCAACATATTGGCTTCATTCTCTTTCATCTGTTTAAACGCTTCTTGCAGTTGATTGAAAGACTTCATTGCATTCCCAATCTGTCTGTTTACTATTTCCATAACTTCATCAGAAACAGTAACCCTGAGAGTTGAACTTGATTCAGCTCTAGGTTTCTTTGTCTTTGATGTGTTGCAAAACACATCTAATTTCCTATGTATTTTGTATATTATTTGGTCAAGTTTTTTTTCATTTCGTGTCAGTTTTATTATTTATTTATTTATTTTATTATTTTATAGGTGTTTGTAGAAAATGAGCTCAAAATGAAAGAATTATTATCGAGACACCAATACTTGAGAGTAGGTGTTCATGGACGTTGGAGTGTAAACGAGGAATTTTGGTCGAGCCAAAAACACCCGAGATGCGAGCTTGGAGTATAGTACTACTAATACTACTACTACTACTACTAATAATAATAATATTGAAAAAAAAGGGCATGAATTTTAGTGATGGACTCTAAGTCCACGAGCCCATATCTTTCAAAAAATCATCTTTGGACATTATCATTGAATAATCGAATAACACATCTCAGCGCCGCAAAGCAGAGCAGAACTTGAGTAACATCAAAGCAAGGATTTGAGAGGCAATTTTGAAGGCCATGAAGGTTAGGGTTCAAGATTCAAGCTACGAGTTCGACTATAATAATTTTTGGCTTTGTATTTATTTACTTCATGTTTATAAATATTATCACTATGACTATATATTATTTTGAACCCATGTTTTTATCTTTTTACATGACTATGAGGAGCTAAACTTTTAGTGCTACCTAGGTATTGATGATGGATGACAATTGAATAATAGTTTTCGGGATGGATCTATGTTATGTTTTGGATAATGATTTGGTAAAGGTTTTCTAAAAAGGTTTCTTTTGTATATGCGTGCTTGATATCTGAATATTAATACTTGTTTCGCTTAATTCTAGTTTAATTGATTTTGTTTCTTTTGATCTAGGGTTTTGTGATTATCTTAGACTTGGTGTTTTTGATAAATCTTGTGGTTGCTAGACGTAGTAAACCCTAGAAACAAGTTAATTAATTATTCGGTAATTTAGCATTCTACCACCTTTGAGACCGAGAGGAGATTAGGTGTCAGTGTGTCTAGCTTGGTGAGTATTCGGGACCGTGGTCTGCACGAGAGTGAGTCACCCCTAGCGTGCCTGTTTTGTTAGCATCCTGTGTTAGTAACTTGTTAGAATAACTATCCCTTGCATCCCTTACACATCCCAGATGTATTGTTTATGAAGGGGCCGAGAGGACATTCAGATTTAGGATACCTTAGCATAGTTTGGGGAGACCGAGAGGTGATCTGAACCCAAGACTGGTGAGTTTACACACTTCCCTAGATTCAGTATTGCGACATGTTGGAGAGTGATTTGCGTTCCAGTGTTGGTCTACTTTAGTGTATCTTAAGATCCCGGTAGCCAAAACCATTTATCCAATCCCGATAACTATAAGTCAGTCACCTTGATTCTTACCTAGGTAGCCATTTTCTCATTACTTGATCTCATCCTGTTCTACTTGTTCATTTGCTTTGTTTGAGTTGTTTGCATTTTATTTACTTTAATATTATATTTTTTTGGTAGTTAATTAAATCACCATCACTTTAATTTATTAGACTAGGACTCGACAAAAGCTTAGTACCGAGAGCCGCTACTACTGTGTCCACGGTTCGATACTCGGACTTATTTACTTTACTATTTTCGACCGGTACACTTGCCGGTAGTGTGTGGTTTAGTGGGTATTTCCCTTTTAAAACTTGTTTTGAAATTAATTGGACTTAAAATATATTTATCACACATTTCACGCATCAAGTTTTTGGCGCCGTTGCCGGGGACACAATTGCGCTTTCGAGGACAACCCGAGTCGGGGATCTAGTCATTTTATTTTTTTCTTAGTTTGGTAGAGTTTTTTTTTATTTTATAAAAAGAAAAAAAAAGTATATTTTTGTTTATTTGCTATTTGTTTTTCTTATTCTAGTATAATTTTAGTTTCTCTGTGTACATAAGAAGTACCCCGTTGCAGTCCTAGAACATTTTGCCCACCAGATAGATCCCAAAGAAATGGCTGCACGTAGGACTGTCGCTGAACACATCAGCATTACACCCACTCACATCCGGTCTAGTATCACACTACCCACTGTTGAGTCGAACAACTAGACCATTTCACCCATTCTGATCAACATCATATCTCACTCAGTTTAGTTTCACGGCATGCGTGATGAAGACCCATATGCCCACTTGACTAGATTTGGTAGAGTCTCTAGCACCTTCCAGCTTAATGGTGTCACTGATGACGCCATACTTCTGCGTTTGTTCCCGTTCTCACTTACTGATCAGGCCCTTACTTGGTTAGACTCCTCCCACATGGAGCCATCACCTCTTGGACTGGTCTTCAGAGGAAATTCCTGCAGAAGTATTTTCCCCTGCTAAAACTGCTCGTCTTAAAAATCTTATCTATGCCTTTACTGAGCAGTCAGGGGAGTCCTTCTATGAGACATGGGACAGATTCAAGGCACTTTTGAATAAGTGCCCTCATCATGGTCTTGAGGACTGGAGAGTCGTGGAGAAATTCTATACTGGAGTTTCTGACGCGACCAAAAGATTTTTTGACTCTATAGCAGGCGGTAACATGATGAAAACCAAAACCGCTGCTGAGTGCCTTGAGTTGATAGAGGACCTAGCCACTAGCACCTACATCGATCCTGGCTCTGGGGTGTTACTTCTGCCCCTAAGAGTATACATTTTGTTGAGAGTAGCATTGCACTAGCCGCCCAGGTAGAATCTTTAGCTAAGGTTATGAAGGATATTTAGGTTAAGATTAGTGCTAAGTGTGAGATTTGTAGAGGGGGTCATGAGACCATAGATTGCCACTTAGGTCCTAGTGAGGAGTTGAACTATGTCCAGAATTCAGATCAAGTCCAAAGTTACAACTCTAGATGGCAGAGTGTAGGAGATCCTAAGTCTGAGATTAGTGAGTTAATAAAGAAAAGTGAGGAGAATCAGGCTAGGACGAATAAACTCCTAGAGACCATAGTGATGCAGCGTAAGACCCGTTATCAGGAGCAACAAAAGAAAAATCAGGAATTTGAGCAGTTATTTAGGAATCAATCGTCCACGCTCCAGAGTTTAGAGATGGTCATAGGAGAGTTAGTTGGTAAGATGACCAGGAATTCGACAGATGTTCAGGTGAATGCAGTGTTCACTGAAAGTGGGAAGAGCACGGGAGTTGATCACCCAGTGTCGAGAGAGAGTGAGGTAGTTGAGGAGGAGAGTGTCGATGAGGAGACTAGGGTAGAGTCTCCGAGCAAGGTGCACCATACTAGGCTAGACCCAGCAAATACCGCACAACCCAAAAGTAGGTTGAAGGAGAAACAGTCCGAGGGGAGCCCAAAAAGGTTTATGTTCCACCTGCCCCTTATGAACCAGTACCACCCTATCCTGGTAGGTTGAATAAGAGTGAGAACTTAGAGCAATATAGGCACTTCATTGATGTTCGTAGAGATATGCCTAAGTATGGGAAGTTCTTGAGGAAGATGTTGTCCCGCAAGGAGAAGTTGAAAGAACTTTCCCAAGTCACTCTGAGTGAGGAGTGTTCGGCTGTCGTTCTTAATAAACTACCCGAGAAGATGACTGATCCTGGGAGTTTCACTATCCCTTTTCAGATAGGTGGTTTGACAGTTAGGAACGCCTTCGCTGATTTAGGTGCTAGCATTAATCTCATGCCCTATTCCATGTTTAAGAGATTAGATCTTGGGGAGTTGAATCCAACTAGGATGTGCTTACAGTTGGCTGATAAATCTGTGAAGTACCCTGTGGGCATTCTAGAGAATTTGCTAGTAAGGGTGGAGAGATTCGTGTGTCCCGTTTATTTTGTCATACTTGATATACGGGAGGACGAGTATGTGCCGTTGATCTTAGGACGACCCTTCTTACACACCGCAAAGGCATTGATCGATGTCTCGGACGGTCGGATTACACTGCGTGTAGGGGATGACTCCATCACTTTTGGTGTTAATAGGTCTAGGGAGAGTATGAGTAGTCAAGTCGAATCCGTGTGCTTTCTTGGCACTTTCATGTCACATGTCGACCGATGCATTGACTACATCTGTGGAGCAGACTTATTAGATAGGCGGCACCAAACAGAAGAGAGGCAGGAGGTAGAGATAGAGACTGTAGTTCCTGTGGAGCATGATCCGGGCTCTATAGCCGGTGAGCCTCCGGATAGATTAGAGGTAGTTAAGGTTGTTGAGAGTTCCGAGGAGGTGCTGAAGGCGCCCTTGGTTCATATTTTGCTATCCCACGAGTATGAGAGTGATCACAAGATAGATGAGGAGAATAAGGCACTGGTTAAATCTATCCTTGAGGTAGTGAATAAATCTAAGTGTGGGGATAGGATCCTGATTCACCACTCGCATTTAAAAATATTTCCTGGTGATCTTATATTTAGGTGGAAAATAGCATGCCTTGGGAGTGATAACATAAGTAGAACGATTGATTTACATGAGGATGGTGTAGATATCCTCGTTGATCCAGGTTAGAGTGCTTGATAAGAATAGGATCACACGGGTGAAAACCCAAATCTGTAGAGTTTGTATATATTTATTTATTTTGTGTTTATTTTGTCTGTTTGCATTTATGCGTTTTTGTTTCATCTTATTTTTGTTGGATATTATGCTTGTCTTTTGTGCGGAAATATTTCATCCATATGAGGTTTGAGCTACTTATTTTCACTTTACAATAAAGTAAAAAAAAAAACACTTTAAAAAAAAGAGCCACATAACCTCAACCATTATAATTATCACCCGTCACTGACCACCACCGTGCTGATCCAGATATGTTTTCCTCGCTTTCTTTTATTTTTATTATGTTACGTGTAATTGAATCTTGTTATTTAATTTATTTGAATCAGTTTTGTCTATTTTCATTTGGTCGAGTCTTGTGGGATTGCCATGGCCTTTTCATTGCTGGATCCCCCTTGCCCGTACTCAATCTCCATTCAGGTGGGGGTCGATCTTAAAATTATTATTTTTTTGTAAACAGGCATCTCACTTGTCATTGAGTCATTTTACTTTCACTTTCTTTTTAGTTTATTTTTGCAGGATTTTGACTATGGCCGCGAATGAAATGCTATGCGGCTGTAGATGATGGACGGACGTAACACTTTCTGCGAGCTATCACCACATATTCCACGGGAGTTCGTTCCATTTATTTTGTTAGTTGTTATATATTTAGTTTATTTCTACTGTATTTTTGCATTTTTATTTTTAGTTTACGTTGTATCCTGGAGCACATTGAGGACATTGTGTCTTTCTAAGTGTGGGGATGGGGGACTTCGTCTTTATTTTGCTTAGTTGTAGATTGAGTAAAAAAAAATACAAAAAAAAATCTAAAAATTGAAAAAAAAAAAAGAAAAAGAAAATGTACCAGATCTTTTGTGCATTTTATATGGAAAATGATAGTAAAATTAGGATTTTTGGTTTTCAAAATATTATATATATGAAAATATAAATAGATTGAAAGCGCATTTGCTTAAGATGTGTTGGTAGGCCCAGCTAGCTTTGAAAGGTCCTAGGATTGTTCTTAATATACCTTAATAAATCATGAAATCTTGTGGGTTCTCATCTTAGGAGAAATAGTAGAACTGAAACCGCAGATAGTAATTAAAGGTACCACTGTAGGTTGAAATCCCATATGTATTATTAATTAAATGGCACACTTGATCCTTTTTATGAGAATAAATCCGGTGAAAAGTGGCGCCCAAAAAAAATCCACATGTCCGTCAATTGAGCTAGACCAAAAAAAAAAAAAAAACTGAAACCTCAGATCGAAACTCTCTCAAGGTCAAGTTGAAAAAAAAAATACCGAAGCTCATGCTGTCGCTCTTGGGGATGGTGACTCTGATTGAGACAACCTCTGGGTTAGGTATGAAAAAAAAAACAAATGTGTCTAAGCTCATAAACTTCATCCATCATCCATCACAAATTTAATTTCTAATACATTAGGGAGTTTAGTTTGCAGTGGTTGGTATATCTATATGGTTTAACCTTTGCTTCGAAAGCTCGAGGTGGGATTAGGTGAAACTGGATATCTTGAGTGTGAGACCCATAGATTGATTGTAATAATATGAACTTAATTGCTTTACATGATTGAGGCCTGATTAGCTAGTGGTTAGGTTTAGGTGGACAACAATACTGACAGTTTTGGTTGATGCGTAATTAGATCTTAATTAATGAACCTAAAAGTTTTTTAAACCAAGAATTCTAATTATGATTCCATTACAGTCTTTTTCAGGGACGAAAAAGGTTTAAGTGTGAGGATGTTTGATGTATTGCAAAACACATCTAATTTCCTATGTATTTTGTATATTATTTGGTCATGTTTGTATTCGTTTCGTGTCAGTTTTATTATTTATTTATTTATTTATTTTATTATTTTATAGGTGTTTGTAGAAAATGAGCACAAAATAAAAGAATTTTTATCGAGACACTAACACTTGAGAGTAGGTGTTCATGGACGTTGGAGTGTAAACGAGGAATTTTGGTCGAGCCAAGAACACCCGAGATGCGAGCTTGGAGTATAGTACTACTACTACTACTACTACTAATAATAATAATAATAATAATAATAATAATAATAATAATAATAATAATAATAATAATAATAATAATATTGAAAAAAAAATAAAGGCATGAATTTTAGTGATGGACTCTAAGTCCACGAGCCCATATCTTTCAAAAAAAAAAAAAAAAAAAAACGCTACGGAATGACAAAGGGTGGCGAAAAGTTTATTATAAAGAGAAAAAATCATCTTTGAACATTATCATTGAATAATCGAATAACACATATGAGCGCCACAAAGCAGAGCAGAACTCGAGTAACATCAAAGCAAGGATTTGAGAGGCAATTTTGTAGGCAAGGAAGGTTAGGGTTCAAGATTCAAGCTACGAGTTCGACTATAATAATTTTTAGCTTTATATTTATTTACTTCATGTTTATAAATATTATCACTATGATTATATATTATTTTGAACCTATGTTTTTATCTTTTTCCATGACTATAAGGAGCTAACCTTTTAATGCTACCTAGGTATTGATGATGGGTGACAATTGAATAATAGTTTTCGGGATGGATCTATGTTATTTTTTGGATAATGATTTGGTAAAGGTTTTCTAAAAAGGTTTCTTTTGTATATGCGTGCTTGATATCTGAATATTAATACTTGTTTCGCTTAATTCTAGTTTAATTGATTTTGTTACTTTTGATCTAGGGTTTTGTGATTATCTTAGACTTGGTGTTTTTGATAAATCTTGTGGTTGCTAGACGTAGTAAACCCTAGAAACAAGTTAATTAATTATTCGGTAATTTAACATTCTACCACCTTTGAGACCGAGAGGAGATTAGGTGTCAGTGTGTCTCGCTTGGTAGGTATTCCGGACCGTGGTCTGCACGAGAGTGAGTCACCCCTAGCGTGCCTGTTTTGTTAGCATCCTGTGTTAGAAACCTGTTAGAATAACTATCCCTTGCATCCCTTACACATCCCGGATGTATTGTTTCTGAAAGGGCCTAGAGGACATTCAGATTTAGGATACCTTAGCATAGTTTGGAGAGACCGAGAGGTGATCTGAACCCAAGACCGGTGAGTTTACACACTTCCCTAGATTCAGTATTGCGACATGTTGGAGAGTGATTCGCGTTCCAGTGTTGGTCTAGTTTAGTGTATCTTAAGATCCCGGTAGCCAAAATCATTTATCCAATCCCGATAACTATAAGCCAGTCACCTTGATTCTTACCTAGGTAGCCATTTTCTCATTACTTGATCTCATCCTGTTCTACTTGTTCATTTGCTTTGTTTGAGTTGTTTGCATTTTATTTACTTTAATTTTATATTTTTTTAGTAGTTAATTAAATCACCATCACTTTAATTTATTAGACTAGGACTCGACGAAAGCTTAGTACCGAGAGCCGCTACTACTGTGTCCACGGTTCGATACTCGGACTTATTTACTTTACTACTTTCGACCGGTACACTTGCCGGTAGTGTGTGGTTTAGTGGGTATTTCCCATTTAAAACTTGTTTTGAAATTAATTGTACTTAAAATATATTTATCACACATTTCACGCATCAGTCTTCTTCTCCATTTCTGCTACAACATTCTTCAAAGTTGCAGAAATATTCTCAAGACTAAGGGGCTATTTGGTAAGCCTCTTAATGAGGCTCTGAACCATTCAGCGCTGAATGATTCAGCATTCAACGTGTTTGTTTCAGCTTCTGAATGGAATGGTTAAGTCTGAACCATTAAGATTTGAGATGTTGCTGAACCATTAAGCACTAAACCATTAAGCACTAAACTATGCTGAACCTCAATGAAGCTCTCCTATCAATGTGGGACAAGAATACTAACCATTCAGACATCTTAACCATTTAGACCTCTTAATGATTCAGCACTTAATCAACCAAACAGCCCCTAAGTGATGATGATGGATCAGTTGTGATAACTTCAGTAACTTTCTTCTTCTTTAAACTTGGTGATGCTGCTGGTGTTGTTGATTTGGAACTTGTTGCTTTAGGAACTTTCTTTCCAATAACAAGCAAATCAATATCTCTATTCCTCTTCTTTCGTGGATTCTCTTTATTAGACATACTCTTCTTTCTTCCACGAACAATCTTCGCACCTGTCACTGGTGATCCTTGAAAATCATCTAAATCCAGTAACATCTCAGTATCCTCTTCAGTTACAGTCTTCTTATTTTGTTCCTCTAAAATCTTGTCAATAGCTTCAAGTGTACTAATCTCAGTGGCCTTGGGATTAGTAACCTTGACTGTTTCAGTTTGAGAGTCCCACTCTTCATCATCTTCAGTCTCTTCACTATCAACTTCATCAACCAACATAGTCTTTGCTTTACCTTTACCTTTGTCACCTTCTTTGACTTGGTTTCAGTCTCAACCACCTTCTATTTACCCTTTCCAAACTTTTCCCCTTTGCTAATAACTTACCTCTTTCTTTTTGCTGTCTTATCAACTGGACATAGTGGACTATCAGAATCTGAATTACTATCATCATGTCTTGCTTTGTCTTGACTGGATCTTTGTAACCAACATCTCTCAAATGTCCAAATAAGTTTTTGTTTGGTGACTTTTCTGCTTCAGGTACACCCTTGTATGCAATCATCCTACTCAAGGTAGCAAACTTTATGTGATCTTTATTGATGACTTGCAAAGGATCTTTCTTCAAGTCTTGGTATTTATGATCAAATACCATCTGTAAGAATCTAGGGTACATCAAGAATTTGTCACCCTTCAAGCCTCGTAAAACTTCCTTCATGTGATGGAAAATCATTCCCGATACATTGAAAGGCTTGTTTAATATCAATGCCACCACCAATGAACATAAAGTTTTTCTTAACACATCGTACCCTCCACTAACTAGTCCAAAACATGTAAGATCACATGTAAAAGATACTTGTAAGGTGGACACAGTTTAGCTTTGTGTAACATGCAATCAGTTACTGGTCCATTATATTTCATCCTTAGAAAGCATTCCTCTGTTCAATCAATGTCAGCTCAATAGGATCTGTAGGAGAATCTTGTAACTGTAAGTCTTCCATGATGTCTTGTTCAGATACTAAAACAAGATTGCCTTGAATTCTGCTTTGTATTACTGACGCGTTCTCCCATAAAGTAATAGTCGCATTCTCCCAGAAATCAACTTGATGGTCTCTGTAAATAGTCATTGATTGTGCAAGAGCATAAACGACTCTGCATCTCTTCAAAAAGCTAATAATACCATCAAATTCAACATATTTTCCCACTGGACCAAGATACGCACATCAATTGTTCTTCGGTTCAAAATTCAGTTCTTTTGGGGCTTTCTGCTCTTGAACTGCAGACTCCTCAACATTTTGCTGTGGTTCTTCAGCCATTTTATCTGCAAAACAAACAATCAAAAACATACAAATTTGTAAAAACGGACAAAACAATAAAAAATGGTCAAAAGTTGCTTCATTCGACCCAACGTGGGTTCGATTGAGATAAAAGAATGTCGAATGTGATTAAAACAAGTTCATTCGACCCAAAATTCTTCATTTGACCCTTTGAAATGGTCGAATGAGAATTTGTTTTGATTCAAATTTACCAAATTATTGTTTAGACCATATTAACCTCTGATTTTGATTCACATTCACCCTAAGATGGCCGACTAACAAATCCTAATCATCAATTGCATCAATTAATCAATAATCGATGGTTTTCCCCAAAAACTAGGATTTAACCGATCGACATTGATCAAATCAGTGTTTAAAACCTTGTTTTTGTGTTACTCTCCCCTAAAACTAACGATATTGATTAATGTATGATCAATTATGGTTCACAAACACATTAAGATCATGAATTAAGCAGTTAGGGTTTGAAACATTTAATCAATGATTCTGATCAAATCCATGGATGGTTACCTGTAATAATAGTATAGAAATGATCAGCAACGTCCAAAGAACAAGTTTATAAGGTGTAAAAGGTCAGGGCAACAAGGTAACTTTAAGATCAAATTTTTGAAAAATATTTATGCAGGTTCAAATGAAGAAGTGATATATATATATATATATATATATATATATATATATATATATATATATATATATATATATACGGCTCATTCGACCCTTGTAGGGTTCGAATGAGAAAATCTAAGCTTGTCGAATGAAATTAAGATGGCTCAAATGAAATAATATCAAATAAACTCTCTCATTCGACCTCATGATATGGTTCGAATGTAACCCACAAACACTCATTCGACCTAACGAAAGGTCGAATCAAGGTTTGGAAAAATGAAAATTTATCAAATATCCAATTCGAATCCCATTTTAACATTTTAAAACTTGAAAACCTTCAAAAAATGCATAATTTCTCATTTAAATGTTACAAAACTCAGATTGGTTCGTCAAACTTCAGAAAACGACTATCATCCACCATCAGTTATTGAAAATACCACAAAAATGTAAAATTTTTTGGATTTTCTAAAATTTATGCTAAACACACCAAAAACCTTTTTGAGTTTTTGTATATATGAAGAAAATGAAAAATTTAAAGAAGTAAACATTTTGTGATTTCCGGTAAGAGGATCATATCAGTTTATAAGAAATCTGATCACACCATTGATCTTTAACATATTTATCATTAAAGACAATGTATGATTTGGCAATTGCTGATATTGTGATCCACATAAACTCACATGCAGACTGTTATGCAATGCTTTAAACTGATACTAATATTTATAGTATAAACTCATTCACTTGTGGTTCCCACACACACGACATACTCCCGTATCAAGAAATATTGCACAAATATCCATTGTAACACGTGATTATGCTATTGTTATCCATAATTACAAGGTATGAGGCACAGAGGTGTACAGGTCAGCAAATCAATGCTACAAAGTAACATGTACACTGTACCAGGTTAAGGTCTTATATCAATCATGATTTGCATCAGTGATTAAATACGATGTATTAGATAATCTTTGATTATCATCACACATTTAAAGTTCCTCAATTCGGTAACTTTGGGTTTTGGCATTAAAGCTCTTTTATTATGACACCCCGCATTTTCAGGTTAAATACTTTTACTGAACTCTAGTTAACTTACATGTTCATACATGGCTAGATACTTAACTTGGGTTAGTTAAGTAGGCTTAACATATGTTAGAAGATGCTAACATATGTTATACGTAGGAAAATCCTTGTTAAACACACACATGAGTCCTGTATCCCAAACGTTGGTGAATTATGTGACATACATAGCAATAATATATACAAATGAATTTTGGTGAACATGAAGTACGTGCTTATGTGAATTACATGTCTTTGTGAATGATCGCCTAACTGAAAGGTAATGCGTAGATTATGCAAATTACGTGCACAACATGAATAATATGCTATGTAATAATAAAATAATGGTTTTTATATAATTTAGCATGGTTAATAATATTGGGTTCGGTATTGGGCTAGAACATGGTTAACGGGTTAAGTCAATGGACTAGAAGGGCCCTAATACCAATTGCTTGGGGAACAAGCAAAGCCCTTTTACAATTAGGAGGCAAGGAAAAAGATAAAAACCCTAACCCTTGCCCCATTGGTGCCGTGCGAAACCCCCCACCCCCCTCTCTCTTTGTTTTCAAGCAATCAAGCAATCTTTCACTAATCAAGCTAGTTCGGGTTTGATTTCAAGGCTCTAGGGAGTTTAATCTTTCACAAGGTATACGTTCTTACGATTTTTTGATGAATTATAATGATTGAAAAACTTTAAAAACCCTAAAAATAATATATATAAAAATCGCATACATGTATGTATAGGAGTTCTTGAATGTTCTTGATGATTTGATGATGATGATTGTTATTAGCAGCCATGATTAGGGTTTTCACATGATAATATATGTGTTTTGCTATGATTAATATGGTGTTTAATCAGTACTATAAGTGTTATACATGTATTAGGGATGTTTATGAAGAATTAGGGTTTGTAGATTACTTGGGATGCAAGTTTAAGATTCTGACAGATTTGTTTAAACGTGTTGAAGGGGCTGTAACGGGTTGGTAAATCGATTGTTTTGATGATTTCTTTGCATGATTGTAATGTACAAGGTCTTAGCTTTTCATAATGGGCAAAACCATCGATTTTGGACACCGTATGAGTCGTTTTTGGAATTTTAATTGATTAGGGGTCATATCAGATTTTCGGATTTGTAAATTGGGCTAACTTTAAATGGTCATAACTTGAGACTTACAAGGAGTTAGGTTATGAAATTTTTACAGTAGGTCAATACTAGAAAAATAGAGCTTTTCCAAGTGGATTCATCTCGTTTGGATGAATACACAATTTTTAAGAATTTTCCTACTAAACTGACCTGTTGAGGAAATTTTCTGGACACTGCTGTGTTGTACGAATTTTTATAATTTTTTTGTTTGGAATTAAGACAAAACAAAAATAGGTATTGTCGAGTGAATCCCAAATAAAATTAAGTAAACTTTGGGACTCTAATTCATTCGTTAAGTATTTTAAATAAATTGTTTTTCACAGCGCACAATCTGTCCTAAAAACACAGATTGTGTACGGGGTCTTTAAGTGACTATTTGGAGTTCTATGTGGTGTGTAAATGACATGTACTTGTGTGGAAACTTGTATGAGATGTATTTGATGCATTAAACTGATAATAATTGCTATGATCACCAACGGGATACGTAGGACATACTTGAGCATGTAGAGTCATTAGGTGTCACTACACGGTTTTGAACATTTAAAGGTCTCTGATAAACGAGTTATATGGTGTGTTGGTTATGCACATATACTCACCTAGTGACACTTGTAATATGGAGTCGGTAGCTCGTTACTGTTTGAGGGATTTGGATCATTCACGTGCAACCTAAGGTGAGTTTCACTACTCTTTTTCTCAAAAGCATGCGTCTCAGGTTTGAGACACTTTACTTAACATTTTCTAGTCCGGTCTGGGACTACTTACACATCCCGGGTTGGGATGCCATGGATCCTTATGAGGGTCGGTCACTTTGCTAATTCGCAATTGTGTCCTTGATAAACTGAACCATTTCTATCATTTTGTAAGTCCTCACGTACCGAATGAGTTGCCAGGGTTGGCAAGCGGGTTATTAGTTGATAGCGCTATTAGGTTTTACAAACCTCACACCGGCTCGGGGAGCGCGGGCGTGAACTATAACTACGAAACATTATCATTGCGGATAGACAATGATGTCAGGCATACGGCACACTTATGTGGCTACACGTACATAGCAGTTCGGTATAATCGATTAGTTATCATGAATGGGTTAGCTACCCTTGGCATGCGATGAATTAGTGGTTACACGGTGCGGGGCACCAACATAACTTACTTACTTACGTGGTTTGGGAAACCAGCGCAGTTACATTACTCAGTTACTTTACTTAGTGAACTCACCAACATTGTTTGTTGACCCACGATTTACATGCTTTTGCAGGTAGTTAGCTTCCGGTGCCAGGATTAGAAAGCACTGTACACTTCACTGCATTTGGGCTCTCGGGCATACACATAAATTATATATTATGCTTTCGTATGGTTTTAATTTGGGTGCGTTGTTTTGCGCATGGTTTTAAAAGGTTTAAATTTGGTTTACACTTCCGCAGCTTAACTAAACTTGGTTTTTGAAAACGAACTAAATGGTTTGGGCATTTAGAGTTCGTTCCTGTGACTTATGGCTATGGGATCCTGGTATGTCACGCGCCTCGCGGTATAAACCCCGCAGTGGAAATTTGAGGGTGTGACATTTATTAAGACACCCTTCCTGATCTAGGTCCATAAAACCTTACGAAAAAAGATCAGATAGGCTATCCCAAGATAACAAATAACATAACGACCCGAAACCTTCGAATTTTGTACAATCCCTATCAAACAAAATTACGGTACAAGACCATATGCCCATGAGGTTTGTTTCGCCAGATAGTAAATAATTTGATATGTATGTATCAGGCACGCAGTATTAAGTCTACGAAGCCTACCAGCACATCACACAAAATCAACACACGCCTTATTAAACACTTACAATTCTTTAGCATGTGTCAGCTCCTCACTGATGTATTATCATTTCCTCTTTTTCTCCAGGAAAATCATTTTTGAATTTTCTAATTTTTATGGTTTTTCAAATTTTCAATGTTTTTGGGACAATTGGTGCATAATGTCCATTTCTTCCAAACCATCAGGGTCAAAGTATTTTAAGTCATCATATTCAAAGGATATGTTATCAAATGCCTGGATATCACCACCACCTGATGTAAAAGCATAGTTTGGTGAATAAGAATCAGAGTTAAAAGCTGAGTTAAAACCTGAAGTTATGTCAATGAAATGATCATAACTCTAATCCTTATTATTACCAGGCACCTCATCATGACCAGAAGTGCTATATTACCAAATACATAGTCATCAGACACTTTTCCAGAGTCCTGGAGCTTCTTTTTCTAGTTAAGATCTCTTTCATAGGTCAAGAGCTTACCATGAAGCTGGGTCAGTGATAGGTCCTTGAATCCAATTGAGTTTCTCATAACTATAGCAATAGTGTCCCATTTATCTGGTAGTGATCTTAAAAACCTATGGTTCAAAGTTGAATATGGGTAAGTTAGACCAACCAGTTTTAGTTCACTAATGAGACAGTTAAACCTCTCAAATTGTTGAGTTAATGACTCCCCCTTAACATGACTGAATGTTTCATATTGTTGGTTATGTATTTCTCGGTTGTTTTCAATAACCTCTTAAGTCCCACCAAATTGTTCTTTCAATGCATCCCACAACTCCTTTGCACTGTTACAGTGTAACAGCCCAGCACATATATCATTGGGTAGAGCCATGGCCACAATACTGAAGGCCTTGGCATCTAACTCAATTTTCTGAAAATCCTGGTCGGAGTAGTTTTCAAGTTTCTTAGGCTCTTGAACCTTGGGATCTTCAGTACCCGGCACCATCGGAACACGTGGTCCGAAGATAACCGACTTCCAACACCCAGTGTTCTGTTGAGCTAGACATTGGCTCATCCGACGTTGCCAGATATTGTGTTCAGATCTGACAAGCATCGGTGGCTTGTTGTTCGTTCCAGTGTTGTGTGGATCGTGATTGATTGAAGCCATTCTCTAATTTTTCAAAAACAAAGTCTGTTTACAAACGGTTGAATCGAAAAATAAAACTATTACTCTGTTTTCAATCCGACAAACAAACGAAATCAATAATTGTGAGCTGATCTGTTTATATTAAATTGATTTGTTAGATCGAATTTAATTGACCAAGCTCTGATACCAATTGTTAGGATCTGAGTTTGATTGTTTTGATTGTTTAAGTAAAGATGTGATGAACGAAGTGAATTATAAATGGAAAGTGCAGCGGAATAATAAACTATTAATCAAAACAAGAGAGTAAATGTTTTTCAATCGAAAGCTTTCATAAATCTAATGATTACAATCAATAGTACAATTACTCCCCCTCAGCCTGATCACTCTGTGATTGTTTGTCTGAGAGAATGTTTCGAGTGATGAATAGAACAGTACAGACACTGTTCTATTTATAGACAAATCTAAACCACTGATGATCTAAGCTGACGTCACCTAAGACAGCGACCTCTAATAGAATAACAAACATAAAACATCTGTTGTATACAAACTACTGTTACATTGTAAAACTATGAAAGGTAAACTGCTGTTGAGAAAACTCTGATGGTCTTGTATCATCTGTTGGAGCCTAAGTGCTGTTGGCTCCAACAGTCCTTTAGTCTTCAGCACTTTGATCAGCAGTTGTTCTTCATCAGACCTTTGGTCAGCAGTTGTTCTCTAGCAGTTGTTATCCAACAGTCTTTTGCAGTAGCAGTTGTCACAGCAGTTGTTTGGGTACATCAGATGTTAGGGTCAACAGTCTTTTGGGAGAAGTATCTTGTAAATGCTGTTTATTTCTAAGGATCAACTGAGTAGTATATTTTGTCTTTCCAATCATCTGTTCTTCTCCAGGTCAGCAGACCCAACACCTCATGGTAGAGTGTACAAGTTACTTTGTAGCATTAATTTGCTGACCTGTACACCTCTGTGCCTCAATACCTTGTAAATTACAGATAACGAAAGCATAATCACGCGTTACAATGAGTCTTTGTGCAAAATTTCCTTGATACGGGAGTATGTCGTGTGTGTGGGAACCACAGACAATGTTGTTTATAATATAAATAACCGTATCAAGCATTGCATAACAGTCTGCATGAAAGCTTATGTGGATAACAATATCAGTAGTTGCCGGATCACACATTGTCTTTAATGATAATAAACACTAAAGATCAACGGTGTGATCAAATTTCTAAAAAACTGATATGTTCTTCTTACCGGAAATCACAAAAAGTTTACTGCTTTATGTTTAAATTTCTGCATTTTACATTTGTTTATTCAAAATATACAAAAACTCAAAAAGATTTTAGGTGTGTTTTAGCATAAATTTAAGAAAAACCAAAAGATTTTACATTTCTGTATTATTTTTTTGATAACCAATGGTGTTTGATGGTTATTTTCTGAAACTTGATGAACCAATTTGAGTTTTGTATATATCAAATGTGAAATGATGAATGTTTGAAGCTTAAAATGTGTGAAAATGATTGAACGGGATTCGATTTTGAGATTTGGTAAATTTTCAAAAATTCCAATCTTCATTCGCCCCTTCGGTGGGTCGAATGTGGAATTTTTCTTACATTCGTCCTTTAAAAATTGGTCGAATGGGAGTGTTCTAGTGTAATGTTGTACATTCGAACCCCTTATCTACATTCGAGCCTTTCATTAGGGTCGAATGTAGACAAAGTCTCTCATTCGCCCCATCTCAGTGGTTGAATGTGGGGATCTATATATACCCACTTCCACTTTCGATCCCTCATTCAAACTTTTTCAAAATTTTCTGAGATTAAGAGACCTTGTTGCCCTTGTTTGTTTGACCTCAGAATATTGTTCCCTACCTGTTTCTAATCACTTTTATATAATTTTTACAAGTAATGTTCCACAAACGAAGTCAGATTATTGATTTTTGTTCTCGAACGCTTGAACATGACCGTTGGACCATTTTTAGTCTGTTATAGACCAAATTGATGATAGGATTATTGTTTTCGATATTTTAGGGGGAGAGTATATCAAAATCTAGGTTAATTACATACCAGATTGTATGATTGATCATTCAAACTGTTTAGTACCCTAGATTTTATTCAAAACTATCTAAAACAATGTGTTTGATACAATTGAATGATAATGTGTGTTAATCGGTCAGTATAGGACATGAAGAAACAAAAATTAGATGTTAAAATGGTCTAAATTTGAATTTGGTAATTTTGAATATGAACAGGTAGGTTCGACCAGGAACAAAGGGTCGAATGTAGCTATTCATAGAGTCGAATGTGGCTATTCAGGTCGAATGAACAATTTTACTTAAAAATTTTTCACATTCGAACCATCTTAATTCTTCATTCGTACCCCCGATGGGTCGAATGTGGAATTTTTCAAAATCAAAATTCAATTTTGCAAATTTTGTCTGTTTTTAATGAATTCCCATGTTTCGTTTTTGCATAATTATAAATGGCAGAACCACAAAACACTGGAATACCAGCTGGATCGTCTGGAAAAGCCATTGATAAGCAGAAAGAAGAAGAATTTCCATTCGTAGAAGCTCATAACTGTTGTGCATTCCTTGGCGAAGTAAAGAAACATACAGAATGCTCTAGGATTGTTGACTTTTTGAGGAGAAGCAGAGTGGTTGATGCTTTAGCTACACCAGCAATCATTTACAAAGACCATCAGGTGGATTTCTGGAAGAATGCGAAGGTAGATTTCTGGGAAAATCGAATAGCAATAGTAAGCAACATTCACGGACAGCTTGCTATTGTAACTGAAAGTGATATTCGGGAAGCATCAAGACTACAAGATGAACCGACATATCCTAGAAGCTTATCTTGGATTGAATAGAGATTGTGTTTTCTACGCATGAAGTACAACGGACCGATAACAGATGGAGCTTTGAACAAAGGAAAGTTATGTCCGCAGTTTAAGTATCTAGCTCATGTTATTATACATGTTTTTGGATCCATTACCAGTGGTTATGATGTTATGAGGAAGAGCATAAGTTCTTTGATGGTTGCTTTGGTGCTGAATAAGCCGTTTAATGTTTCGGGAATGATCTTGGATCACATGCTTGAACCTCTGAAAGGTTTGAAGATGAAGAAGTTCTTAATGTATCCCAGATTCTTATAGATGATTTTTGATTTGAAGTATTCTAATCTGAGGAAAGATCCTACTCAGATTTTAGTTAAAGATCACATGAATTTGAATACGTTGATAAGGATGAAAGGTTATAAAGGGGTTCCCGAGAATGAAAGACCACCATATAAGAACCTGTTTGGACACTTAATTAATCCAGGATATAAGTATCCGGGTGAGAACAAAACTAGAAATGCGGACAGTAATTCAGACAATGATGATCCTTTGTTTCATGTCAATCTAGAAGCAAAGAGAAAACGTCAAGTGGTGAATGTTGGTGCAAAAAAGCGGCAAAGGGAAGGGTAAAGCAAAGGTTATTGAAGTTGGACAACCAAAGAAGACAACTAGGAGAAAGAAAAGCATGGCGAGAAAAGGAACGATGTTAGTTGATGAAGAGTCTGCCGATTCTGAGGAGAGTCAAGAAGATGAGAGATGGGATTCAGGTGATGAGACAATCAAACAAACCAAGCCCAGGCCACTGTGGCTGGTGAGTTTGAGAGTCTAAACAAAACCATAGAAGAGCAAAGACAAAAGAGTCCAATTGCAATTGATGAGATAGATCTGGATCTTGGTATTGGTGAGCAAGATTTCAGTGGATCTCCTATGGTTAGTGAGAAACAAAAGAAGCCTAAGTACAAGACAATGTCTAAGAAAGAGGAAAAAGAGAATCCAAAGAAAAGACGTGCTAAAGAAGTTGAAATTTTTACTTGCAGGAAAGAAAGTTCCTGAAGTTAGTAGTTTGAAAACTGCTACACCCGTGACATCCCCAGTAGCAAAGAAACTAAAGAAATCTGCTGCAGAAAAGTCTGTTGATTCTACTGCAGATTTTGATGCTACTTTGGAGAGAGTGATAAATAACTTTAAGAAGAAAACTTCTGTTGTTGAGGCTTCTACACCTCAGGTTACTGTATCTAGCAATGTGATGGATGCAGTCAATCAGAAGCTTGCTGATATGATGAAACTAATTAACCAGCAACAACAGGAGATTGAACAGTTATGAGAGAATGATAAAAAAGATGTTAGATGTTGTTTCTTCTCAAGAGAGTCAAGAAGAATTGGAGGCAAAGATAAAACAACTTCAAGAAGAAAATTAGAAGTTATTAGGACATGAACAAAGAAACACAAGAAGATACATTGCTTTAAGACTTGAGAACAAACAGGTGAAAAAGGACAATAAGAATCTTAGGAAACTTATTGATGATCTATATGAGAAAGCTCCACGGTTGAAAGCAGGAGAAGAAGATAAAGAACCTGAAGAAGAACAAGTTGATTTTGAACCATCTGTGTCTGGAGATGATGATGAGGATTTAGATCGGGATGCCGGTGATGCTCCTAAGAAGAAGAAAGATGGTGATAATGATGGTTCTGGAGAAGGTTCTGATGATAACAGTGCTGATGATAATGATGATGATGATACGGAAAAGTATCGATGTGAAAAAGAGAGAATCTGATAAAGACGCAGGTGAATCTAGTTCAAAGGAACCTGGTGGAAATACTCATGATGATAGTATTTTCTAGACTGACAAGATAAGAGCTTTATCAGATGATGATAAGAAATTGTATCGTAGGAAGTTGACAAAGAAAGTGTGGACAATTGAGCTAACTAGAAAGTTTCCAGAAATCTTTGAATCTGATGATATGAGATATGACCTTGAATATAATGATCCTGATCTAGAGGATGGTGAAGTTTCTGCAGTCGTAGCCAAAGAAATTCTTGATGGTTTGGCGAAACAGGTTGGTAAATCACTTAAAGAGTTGATGAGTGATAATCATGTGATACCCCGCAAATTCAGGTTCTCACTTTAACTAAACTCTAGTTACGTTCCTTGCATTATACTTAACTAGGGTTAACTAGATAGGACACATGTGCATTGTTGTGAGTTAAAATCGGGTACATGATTAGTGAACCTCGGACGTTGGTGAATAACGAACTTACGTGTCTCTGTGATATTTGATGAACTTATGTGAAAACCATACGTGATTATGTGAACCTAAACCGAATACGTTAATAAAAATCACTAAAAGTGGAGTATGAGGTTGATTAGGGTCTTAACGCATGGGGTTGCACTTGTTACGGTCCGAAATAACGAAAACGTCGAAGGATAACGCGTCGGGTGACGAAACGAGACACGCACGAGGGCCTCGGGCCTGTGAGTGGCCGCTCACAGGGCCCGAGCGGCCGCTCGCACGTGCCTGACGGGTCTAAACCGCCTTAAACTCCTATTTAAGCATCCTTAACCCCCATGCAACCCCTAAACTCAACCCTAATCGCCACCTTACTGCCCCACATGAAATATTAACCCTAAAGCTCCTGCTAAGGCTCAAGATCATCAATTGGGAAGCTCCAAAGGCGCACGGTTGATCGAATCGAAGAGCCAAGGGTATAATCTTTGATTCCTTACACTTTTATCTTGTGTTTTTGTTATAAAAATCATGTAACAAAGTTTGTCCAGGTCTGAAATTTTTTAATAATCATTAAAACATGAAGTTTTGAAGATTAAACGGATCAAACATAATAATAAACGATTAGTAACATCATAGGATACTTGTTGCGCAAGTTATTGATGTTTTGGTCTTTAAAGTTGTGATCTTTGCATGTTTAGTAGTAGAATGTGATCATAATAAGTATTAGGGATGTTTGGTAATGATGATTGATGTTTATTAATTGTGTTTATGTACGCGGTAGTCGATTTAAAGTATGAATTAGGCAAAACTAAAATTTGGACAGAATGATTAGACGAACTTGTAGGGGCTTGTAACACGACCTTAACATAACGATTTTGGTATTTTCTTTGCATGATTGAGTCACACTTGGTCTTAGATTTTCATAATGTGTAAAATCAAGTATTTTGAACGTCGGTTGAGTCGTTTTTGGAATTTTCATTGAAAATAGGTCAGGTCAGAATTTCGGGTATCAAACTGAGTCAACTTTGAAACATCATAACTCAAGTTTTAGAGTAAATTGCCAAAATGGCCCCTCAGGTTTGGCCCAAAATGCTTGTTTGGTCAGTTATCTTTTTTTTTTGTGCCAAAAGCACCCCTCACAGATCGAAAATTGCCAAAATGGCCCATATTTAACTGAGTTTCTAACTGAGGATGGAAAGTCAGTTAAGTATCAGGGGCATTTTCGTCATTTCATCTCTAAACGTTTTAAAACCCCTTTTAACCCATCTGAACTTCATCTTCTCCAACACTAACCCTCTTCAAACCTAATTCCCAAATCATACATACCCTAATTCCCAAAATTCTTTATGATAATAATAAATAATTTGGTGGGTTATTATTCAGATCTGGGTATTAAATAGGGATGTGCGAAAATCAAAGTGTGTATTGCTGTAATGGTTAGGCAGTTTACTACCTATCATCTATCAATCTATATATAATCGAACCCATCCATCCATCTTTCATCATCATCATCATCATTCATCATCTTCACAGCTCCATCCATCCATCTTTCATCATCATCATCATTCATCTATCAATGTATTACTGTGTGATCTGGATCTAGATCTCTATCCATCCATCCATCTTTCATCATCATCATTCATCATCTTCACAGCTCTGCAGAGGTACCAACAACATTAAAGTCAACAATGCCACCAGAGAAGCTCTGCAAGATACGCGCGTGTCTTACACGGTCACGTGCTGTGAGTGCTTCAAGGTCAACAGTCTTGTTCGTCGGAAACACCCTTTCCAGTGTCAGAACACTGCCGTGCACGGCGGAGACGGTGGTGGATTGTAACGGTTCACGAGTTTTTTCTCCTTTTTTTATAGATTCATTGTTTAATAAATAAATATTAAGGGTATTGCTGCTTTTTTGGGGGGGTTTTTGTAAAGAGTGGATTGTAACGGTTCACGAGTTTTTCTCCTTTTCTGGTGATATCGAGAGAGAGGTGAGGGTAGAGAGAGGAGAGGATGGTGGAGGAGAGAGAGAGGTCGTCGGAGCAGTTGGAGAGGAGCAGAGAAAGGGGTGGTGGAGTTGTGGAAGGAGGGGTGGGTGCAGGTAGGTTGAAGAAGATGAGGAAGAAGGAGTGAGTTGAAAGGACGAAAATGCCCCTGATACTTAACTGACTTTCCATCCTCAGTTAGAAACTCAGTTAAATATGGGCCATTTTGGCAATTTTCGATCTGTGAGGGGTGCTTTTGGCACAAAAAAAAAGATAACTGACCAAACAAGCATTTTGGGCCAAACCTGAGGGGCCATTTTGGCAATTTACTCCAAGTTTTATAAAGAGTTGGGTTGTGAAATTTTACAGAAGTTTAATATTGGAGTAATATGAGTTTTCCAAGTGGATTCATCCCGTTTGGATGAATACACAATTTTTGGGAATTTATTTACCAAACTGACCTGTTAGGAAGGTTTTCTGAACATAGCTGTATTAGATGAATTTTAATTATTTTTGTGTTTGGATTTAAGACAAAACAAAAATAGGTATTGTTAAGTGAATTCCAAAGAAAATTCAGTAAAAATTTAGGAGGTTAAATCACTGATTTACTATTTTAAATAAATTCGTTTTGATGGCGCACAATCTGTCCTGAAAACACTGATTGTGTATTATGTGCTTATGTGATTAGTTGAGGTCTTAAGTGGTATGGAGTTGACATGTAACTGAAGTACACTTGTTTGATACGCATACGGAATGTAGAAACTAAATTTAACCAATACATTCACCAACGAGTCCGTAGGGTTTACTATTACATGTAGGATCACTAGGCGTCACATACACACTTTTGAACATTTAAAACGCCTTGGACCAACGAGTTATATGGTGTAATGATATTACGCCTATACTCACTTAGTGACACTATTATTAGGGTGTCGGTAGCATACTTTACTTGCGGTTCGGATTTCTTTTGCTTGCACGTTAAGGTGAGTTTCACTACTCTTTTTCTCAAAAGCATGCGTCTCGGATTAGAGACAACTTTGGTAAACGTTTTCTAGTCCATTTGGGACTACTCAGGTATGGACTCCTTGTGTGGGTCGGGTTTTGACTCCTTGTGTGGGTCGGTTTTACGATTCCTTGTGTGGATCGGGTTTTCGGTCAGTTTAAAACTTATTGGTCCTTTGTAATCTAAACACTCTATCATTGAAAGTCCTTGCATATTATTGGGTTAATCGCTGGAGGCGAACGGGGTATTAGTTGATAGCGCTATTAGGTTGATGCAGCAACCTCATGTCTGAGGTGCTTGAGGCACGGGCATGAACTTCTGACCACAATTTCCGACTGGTGTTGATAGACGCCAGTCATTGAGGCAAATAACTATTTTCCTGAAGGTTTTCCAATAATCTTGTTTAGTTACATTGAGTGGGCTAGCTACCCCTGACCCACTTAAACTGGCAACTCTCTAACTTTTTGGTCTGGAGGACCTACGTTATTACTTTACTTACGTGGTTTTTTTTTTGGAAAACCAGCGCATTTGCATATTAAATTACTTTACTTTGTGAACTCACCAGCTTTATGTTGACATACGATTTACATGCTTTTGCAGGTAGTTAGCTTCCGGTGCCAGGATTAGAAAGCACTGTACACTTCACTGCATTTGGGGTCTTGGGCATACACATAAATTACATATTATGCTTTTACATTTTCTTTCATATGGCTTTATTTGGGCGCGTTGTTTTGCGCACGGTTTTCAAAGGTTTTAAATTTGGTTTACGCTTCCGCAGCATAACTAAACTTGGTTTTTGAAAACGAACTAAATGGTTTGGGCATTTAGAGTTCGTTCATGTGACTTATGGCTATGGGATCCTTGTTTGTCATGCGCCTCGCGGTATAAAACCCGCAGTGGAAATTTGAGGGTGTGACAAATCAAATTCCAAATATTCCTGAAAACGAAGCTGGAAATCACTCTGATGATAGAGATTCTCCTGTATTTAAAGATATAGAGATTGAGGATATTACCAGTGAAGAATATCCAGAATATTTCAAAGATAAACAGGATGATGCATTTCCTGAATTTTCTGATGAGTTGTTAAAAGAGGCTGAGAAACTTGCACAGAAGAAGAGCAAAACATTCGTTAGTGAAGTGTTTAAGAATGTAGAGAATCAGAAACCGAATGTTGAACAATCTGATGATCTGAAGAGCTTGTTAAGGAAATTGAAAGAAAAAGAAGCCAACCGACCAAAGACTGAAATTCAGGGTGGTTTCTACAAGTATCAAAACGAATTGTTCAAAGGGAGAGCTATTGGTTGGAAGTATTTGAGACAGCTAAGGTGTGTTGCTGTGAAGTGGGAAAAGGGAATTCTGTATTTCAACAGATTCCATGATATTCAAACACTACCTTACTTGGCTGTGCGAGATATCTGCCGACATACTTTGTCTGGAGAAACTGTGAACAATAATGCAGTTGGTTATTTCGCAGATCGTATGGCAAGAGAAAGCAGAACTAGATGGGATGTGTTCACGCCGCACTATCCTAAAAGAATCGTTCATAAAGAGATTGATCAGATAACTGGGCGGAACAAGGTGACGTTAAAGTGTAAACCACCGATTGTATTGAAACATATTCCTTTGATGCCGATTCCACAACATTTCAGCAAAGAATTCATGTGGTGGTACTATGATTGGAAGACCACAGAAGCTGTTATCTTACTGAAGGACAAGAGAGATGAGTTTAAGAGGATTCACATTTTTGATCCTATGTGGTTGATTAAATGTTCACATGAGGATATCATAATGCTGTATTATAATCCGATATATTGTGAGGGGAAGGATAGCTAACAAGCACTGAAATACCAACGTGTGGTATGCTTGTGTTTCGCATGGGATGTCAATGCAGGATGTGACTATGATAAGAAACTGGGAAAGTTTGTGAAGATTCAGAAAGAAAAGAAGAAAACAAAACCAACTTTCGAGCCAGTTATGACGAAAGAGTAGAAGACTATCTTGCGTATCAAGCTGATGAACAAGCAGATGGATGAAGCACGAAGGCAATCCAAGCAATAGTCGAGGGGGAGTTTGTTAGTGCACGATTTGCGACTAATGCTTTGGATTGCAAATACAAAGTTGTTTAAGTGATATCGTGGGGACGAACGTGGAATTTCAGAAGGTCGAAGGTAGTATATATGGTCGAAGGTAGAGAGAAATGGGTGAATGTGAAGATTGTGTATATGTGTGCTGATTCATACCTTGGTCAGGGGCGAGGTGCACATTCGACCATATTGGGGGGGGGGGGCGAATGTGCAGCCTATATATACTTGAAATTTTATTTTAAGTTTAACTTTTTGCCATTTTGTCAGTGTGTTTGGTCGGTTTTCTCTCTAGGTTTTCAGGAAGTGTCTAGAACGTGATTATTTCATCTTAAACACTAATTGTAAAGTTTATATTAATTGTTTATGAATGAAATGGATGTTGAAAAGGTGAATTTGCGTGTTTGATTAATTTACTATCATTTTGTAACTGATCTAGGGATTCCGCACCTGGATTAGTAGACTTGTATGATCAACTAAACTTGTTTTTTGTAAAAACGACCCTCCACAATATTTCCACGTTCCAGTATTGATGCCCTCTACCTTCAATGCCCTCTAGCATCCACCTCTGATGCCCTCCTCCGTCCACTTCCAATGCGAACTTAGTTTTTTTAGACACTACTTTATTATGTTTACCAATATTATGTAAAGTGTTAAGTATGTTTGGATAGTTAGGTCATATTTTGGGTGGATTTAGCTAATTTCTTAATATGTGTGAATTTGATCTTATTCACAAGTTAATATATGTCCGTTTGTGTTTGTTTCTGTTCAAGAGCACTTGTTTATGTTCGTTTGTCTTCATTTGTGTTCATGAACACTTGTTTGTGTTCATTAATGCTCGTTTCTGTTTATGTGCGTTCATGAACAAAATTAACAAACGAACACGAACACGAGTGTTTTCTTAATAAACGAACACGAACAGAAAATCACGTTTGATAAGTGTTCATGAATTATTTGTAAACACTTAATTTTCTTAACAAACGAACACAAACAAGGGTTTATTCGTGTTCCTTCGATTCGTTTGCAATCCTACTATAAATATCTACCAAAACATGAAATATAATACATGATGTGATTAGGTAGTCAACAATATAATAGAAAACAATTAAAATATAGAAGAAAATGTTACTTATATATTATGATTTCTATGACTATGAAGACCCATGTTTTGTGCTCTAGTTTCTTGTTCCAAGTCCTTATTTTTCCTCCTCCTTTCTCTTACACAAACTGACACAAACTAAGGAGACTTTGTTGGTGTTTTGTCTTGGTGTTATAACAGCAAATCCCATGTTTTGTGTCCATTATGAGCACCCAATGAGACCAAAAAACACAGAATTAAGAATAAACCCTATTGGCATAGCTTCTACCAATCAACAAGAAAACAAATTACTTAAATATAGTTGCATCACAGAAGACAAAGCTCCCACCTTTATATATATCATTATAAAGTTTACATCTTTTGTTTCCAAACTCTCTTTGTCTCTATCTCAATATGTCAAATATCTCAACAGAAGAAGGAGGTAGCTTCTCTTCAGGTAATACTGGTGTTGTTGAAGAAGGTCAACAAAGACTGCCACCAGTAGTCAACTCTCAAGAAGTTGTTCCAGATTCATCTAAGAAGAAGAAAAGATCCCTACCAGGAACACCAGGTAAGCTTTCTTGCCCAATTCATTTCTATTAAATTCACACACACATTAAAATGAATCTTTTAACAATTTTGTTCTGAGCTTATTTTAATTATTATATTGCTAGATCTTGATATTAATCATCATGCTATGATATATATGATTGTGTTATTCATTGTCATGACATCATTAATCCTTGTGTCAGATTTATCTACTTCTATGATCATTGAATGCCAAGGAATTGAAGTGGAAGTAATTTTGTAGTTCTTTTCAGTTGAGGAAGTTTGTTTAGTTTTGACTACTAGTTTTGTTCTCTAATGATTTCTGTTAATTTTTGTTAAGAAATAAGCATGAAGAAGTACTAAACAAAGATGGTTGATTAATGTTTTTATTAGTTAGTAAACAAAATTCAAAGATAAAATTTATGACTTATAAGTTACATATCATGAAATGGTCCAAACCTAGCTATAAGATGAGAAATCATTGATAGAAATGTTAGATAGGTTGTCAAATAAGATAAAGAGACTCAATTATTGGTATATGGATTGCAATAATTGGAGTTGTGTTACCCCTCATCTTTTTTCTTCTACTTTTGTTTTTTGCTGCTTCAAGTAATTTACACACACATATGTGTAATGCTCCTATCAATAGTGTTTGGGGGGTGGGGTGGGGTGAGGTGGGGTGGTTGATGTATACACTTCACTGTGCATGTATATATTATTTTAATTTCTTCTTTAATGCTTATCCTGGCTAGATCCAGTTTTCCTGTGACATGTTCCAAATCTAATTAGTGTTTGGTAATTGTTAATTTAACAATTTATATTTGTCAACTAATAACAGATCCAAATGCCCAAGTCATTGCATTATCACCAACGAGTCTAATGGCTAAGAACAAATACATATGTGAAATTTGCAACAAGGGCTTCCAAAGGGATCAAAATCTCCAACTGCATAGGAGAGGACATAACTTACCATGGAAACTTAGGCAACGAACTGGCACTGAAATAATCAAACGCGTTTATATATGTCCTGAACCAACATGCGTCCACCACAATCCAGCTCGTGCATTAGGCGATCTAACCGGGATTAAGAAACATTATAGCCGAAAACACGGAGAAAAGAATTGGAAATGTGAGAAATGTTGCAAAAGATATGCTGTACAATGTGACTGGAAGGCCCATACCAAAATTTGTGGCACCAAAGAATACAAATGCGACTGTGGTACCATCTTTTCCAGGTATAAATCCCCTCTCTCTCTCTCTCTCTCTCTGACTGATTTAAGTTTTATTCTAGGAAATTTTACTTTTAAAATAAAAGTTCGATCAATATGGCCTATGCTACAATTATATAAGCAATTAAATTGCAAACCCGGTGCATGAGACTCCTATATGTATGGTCGGGTTCGGAGGGGCGTGAGCATTATAACCCTGCATTTCAATACAAAAGATTGCTTCCATGACTTGAACCGTAACTTTATGGTCCACCCCTTAAGTAATCAAATAAATACAATATATGGTAATTAAAAAAATAAGTTGTTTTGGAACGTTTTTGAAATTTTAAACTGCATATTATCATATCACATCGTTGTCTATCACAATATGAAAATGATAAACCACCGGCCTGAATAATATTTCTTATCATTGTCTACTGCTGATTCAAGTAGAAGTCCATTTGAGTATTTATTTATTTATTTTATTTCCTGTTAATTTTTTAGTATATCTACCTGCTTACTATTTAATAAAACTAAGCAGTGTCATGAATGTTGTGAAGTTTATATATTTTATTAGTCTTATAAAAAAAATAATATAGAAATTAATTGCAGGTTGGACTATTTTGACTCAGCTTTTATAGTAAAATAAATACACTCGTTAAATGAATATAGGGGGTATTTATCAAGTTTGAACTACTGCTGCTGTTAATAATAATAATAATAATAATAATAATAATAATAATAATAATAATAATAATAATAATAATAATAATAATAATACACCTCCTTAAATTATTTATTTGTTGATATTTTACTCTAATTTAATTTATGTACTTTATGTGCAAACAAGTTAATTGTCTCAAATAAAACTAGTGTTAAGGGAGGGATTGAAGTTATGTCTACTGAATTAATTAAATGATCTTAAAGAAAATGTTGTGTTAGAAATTTATTTTTTGATATCATACTTATAACTAAATTATTAGGCTGTGCTAAACTTATGCGTACTCTTTTGTCTGGATATGATAGCTGGTATAAAATAATGTGATCTGGATTGAATTTAGGCATGCATGCTTCTAAGTTTGAACTACTTATGCGTACTTGAAAATTTTCAATGTTTATCATCTAACTAAATTTGCACCCACACTAAATTAAATCTGGTTCATTTTTGTCACCATTGTCTTTCCACGCCATAAACCGCATATGTTGGACATGTTATATTTAAATTCATTTTATAAACATGGGACCTTAATCCATTATGATAATAATATATATAATATAAAGAGTGAAGAAAATAAAAACTCCCATGAGTTGAAATATTCAAAGGGACATGAAAACAATATTTTAAGTAAACCAGTAATTTTTATGATCAACGCCTTTCTCTCAGTTTTATACAACTCAAAAGTCAATTTCATTATTCTGGCGACCAAATGGTGAAATCATGAACCTTTATTACACATCATAGACAGTATTGTTCTTTTGCGGTAGGAAAAACAAATCCTAACAATCAAGTAACCTATTATTTTTTATATTAAAAAATTATATCAATATCATATTTAATTTAAAAAAAAACACAAAATGTTACTTTTTATGGTATATTTAAAAAACACACTTGAAAAAGTTATGACTGTTTAAAAGTTGTAAAAGAAGATGATTTAAAAATCAAATACATATGTATGTATATAACGAAGACTTTAAAATGTCTTATAAGTAAAAAAGAATAAGATTAAACCAACAGAATGATCTATTTATTAACTAGGTTATGTGCCCGTGTGATACATGGGTTGAACAATTTAAATTATATATATTATATATAAAATTAAAAATATAATTAAGAAAAATTAAATTACATGTTATATTTAAAATAAATAAAATTTCCTTTACAACCAAAAAATATTAAATATTCATCAGCCCTTAAATAATTTCTTGTAAAGACATTGATATTCACATAAAACTATTTCCAAACTTTTCAACATATATCTTTCATACCGTGGCTATTACCTTGTAGACTGCAGGTACAAAAAAAATCAAAAGTAATAAGATAAATTTGTTTAGACTAAGATGTAAAAAATGAAATTAATTTAAAAATATCCCCTCATCCGCTAAACCATCCCAATTGAGTATCGTTAATTTGGATTTAACATCAAGTTTCTTGCAAAGCCAAAATATTTCTAACCTTGAGTGTATAATCATTTTTTTTCTAACATCAAGGTCTTTAAACATAATGCCATTTATTGGTTCAATATGACTGTAATTATAAAAAAAAGGATTTCGTGATTTAATAGCGTGAAAATGAAGCTAAAACGAATCACTAATGAAAAGACTGTTGCCACCTAGATATTGTATTTCTCTGTTGAAGTAACTGGAAACAACACAGTCAATGAAAATTTCAAACAATGATTGTTCATATATAAAATTTATTTTATATAACAAGTTATTATAATACGAAAATAGCTAAGCATATTTAGTTTTAATTAATCAAATATTTAATTAATGTGGATTGATTTGTTTTATTTTTTTTGTTCAAAACACTATAAGAAATATAGTTTTAAACTTAGAGTGAAAGACCACATATTAAAAAAATAGGTTAATTAATGTTCACGATTTAAATTTAAATTTAATAACATATAAATACGCTATCTTAAAAAAATGAATATTTTTTTAATAATATTTACTTCTATTAGCTAATAAACATTTTCAAATCATGTCTAGTAATTTATTTCTAATTTTGTATTAAAATATAATCATATTAATTAATTTACAAAGACATAGTATATATATATATATTAAACTAAATTTTGATAATTAAATTAATAGTTATAGTTGTAAGTAATAAAAATTAAAAATAATTATTTTTAAATAAAGAAACAAATTAAAATAAATGTATTATTTTAAATAAGAAAATGAGAGGCTTTATGAGGGAGTTCTTATTATTCCATGTGTTGTCTTTTATTAGTATAGATAGCAATAGATTAATGTTGATTGGTTTACTTTATTTATTTGTTTAGAACAATATGAAAGTCTAACAAAAAAATCTTAACCAATTACATTGTGTATTAATTTGCTTATTTGACTTTTGACCTCTTTTAAACATCTAGAATTAGTATGTACTTGCTGAGCGTATTTAACATCTAAAACAATGACGAAAATAATAAAAAAAAACTTAATAATCATTTGTCAAACATCATAACAAACATAGTTTTAAACGTAGAATAAAAGATCAAAATTTTATAAATAGGTTTATTTAAGGTACATGATTTAAATTTAAAGTTAATAACATATAAATATGTTATGTTATATAAAAAAGCATCACTAATGTTTAAATAATTTTTAATTCGGTTAGTATTTATATTAATAACAGAAATCATTAAATCAGTTTTAATGATTTTTATTACAACTATGATTATTAATGTATTTATATTATGATTTTGCAAATCAATTAATATAATTATATTTGAATTTATTATATTAATTAGTAAAATTAGAGAACTCATGAGGGAGTGCCATATGTCCCTCATGTGTTTTCTTTTATTATATAGTGTAGATGTAGATGTAGATGTAGATTGTACTTATTGTTAATAAATTATTGTAGCTCCTAAATTGGTAAACTAAACCAATCTTATAATTCATTTTTAAAATATAATCTTTTAAAGTAAACCTAATTTATAGTCGATAATAAAATTTGATATGTGTAGAATAAGTGTAGATTCAATTTCTATACGTGTACGATAAATATATGATCATTTCAATATATATAGAATATATTGACATATGTGTATGATGAATTTTAATATGTTTGGGACAAATTTTGACATATCTAGGATAAAACATTCATGATTAACTAATTAGATAGTGGACTAAATTATTTAACATATTACCATTATGTCATTTCTTTTTTCCCTTATCACATTAAATTCTTCTCAAATGATCATCCTCCGTAAATGATCAAATGAAAAGAAACTTAATGTGAGAATAAAAAGAAGAAATGACATAATGGTAAAACATTAAATAATTTAACTTTTTACATTAATTATTACCTCTCTAATTAATTAGAGATTAAGATTTTCTCCTATATATTATCAAAATTTGTCCTACACATATCAAAAATCATCCTACATATATCGAAATTATCATATATTTATCCTACAAATATAAAAATTCATCCTATGAGTACCCTACACATATCGAAACTATTTTTCACTCTAAATTAGGTTTACTTTGAAAGAATATATTTTAAAAATAAATTATGAGTCTCATTTATTTAACTAGTTTTACAAACAATCAATAATTTATTTAACATTAAATACAACTATTAAATGAAAGATTTTTATTGGTTTAAATTTGTTTCTTTTTCTTCTTACAAGATAATTCCTTCTCATTTGAACTCTCCCCTATATATATATATATATATATATATATGGTAGGGATCCTAAGAGAACCAACCCCTATTTGAGAACTGAGAGAACCATTCTGAGCCACACATTTCATATAAAGGCAAAAAAAAATTTTTTTTTTTTTTTTTGCTTTAATCGCACATTTTTATGCAAGGAAAATTTTTTTTAATTTTTTTTTCATTTATACATATGTGTATATGACAATTATACATATGTGTATATAGCATTTTTCAGCTATACATATGCGTATATTTCAGTTATACATATGTGTATATAGCATTATACATATGTGTATACTAAAAAAAAAATACAAAATTTTTTTTTCCTTACATTAAAGCAGCGATTTTTGCAAAAAAAAAAAAAAAAAAAAAAAAAAAAATTGCCTTAGAGAAATGTGTGATCCAGAATGGTTCTCTAGTTCTCAATTTGGGAAAAGGTTCTCATTTGAACCAAATCCTCTATATATATATATATATATATATATATATATATATATATATATATATATATATATATATATATATATATATATATAGGGGATCAAATGAGAAGAAACTTATTGTGAGAACAAAAAAGAAGAAATGAAACATTAAATACTTTAACTCTTATTACATTCATTATTATCTCTTTAATTAATTAGTCATTAATACTTTATCCTACAAATTATCAAATTTTGTCCTACAAATATCAAAATTCATCCTACACATATCGAAATCATCACACGTTTATCTTACACATATCAATATTATCATACGTTAATCCTACACATATCGAAATTCAACCTACATTTGTCCTACACATATCAAAATTATCCTTCACTATAAATAAGGATTGATATGAAATAATATATTTTGAAATTTAATTATGAGTTTCATTAATTTAACTAGTTTAGGGGGGTTACAAAAAAAAATAATCATTTATTTAACATTAAATACATTTATTATATGGAGGATTTCTATTGGTTTAAATTCGTTTTTTTTCTTCTCAAGTTATTTTTTCTTCTCATTTGATCTCTCCAATATACATATATACACATATGTATATATGTATATGGAGAGTTCAAATAAGAATAAAATAACTTGTAAAAAGAAAAAGAACAAATATTAACGAATAGAAATCTTCCATATAATAATTGTATTTAATGTTAAATAAATTACTTATTTTTTGTAACCCTCCTAAACTAGTTCAATAAATGAAACTCATAATCTAAGCAGTTAATGCGGCAAAATATCGGATATCGGTGAAGGACCGATATTTGGGATATAGGTTATCGCGGTGAGATATCGGCAATTCTTATATCATGCAAAATCCATACATGTAGCAATTTAACACTAACAATTCAACATACTCTCATACCATTAACAAATTAACCTTTTACAACTTGCAAAACACTAACAATTGTAGCAAGTGGGAACTTGTTAAGACTTAAAACAGTAATAAACAAGTAATAACAACTATAAGAAGTAAGAAAATTGGAAGAACTAAGTAAAAACACCAATGTCGGGAATATCGGTGATATATCGGTCAAATATCGGCCAATATCGCCGATAATATATGTACAAAATATAGGTCAAAATATCGGTACCAATATATCAGTTGATGACCGATAACTGAGATATCGGTCATATATCACCGATATATCGGCCGAGTTAACTACTTAGCTCATAATTAACATTTAACTTGTATGCTTTCAAATCAAACCTAATTAAAGTGAAGGAGAATTTCAATATGTGTAGGATGAACTTTTATATGTGTAGGATAAAATTATGATAATCTCGATATGTGTAGGATAAACATATGATAATTTTCGTTATATATAGGATAAATTTTGATAATGTATAGGATAAGGTGTTAATAACTAAATAATTAAACAGATAATAATTAATGTAAAAAGAGTTAAAGTATTTAATGTTTATTAGTATCCTTCACTGTAAATTAGGATTGATATGAAAGAATATATTTTGAAATTGAATTAGGAGTTTCATTAACTTAACAAGTTTAGGGGTTTATAAAACAATAATCATTTACTTAAGATTAAATAAAATTATTAGATGAAGGATTTCTATTAGTCTAAATTTGTTGTTTTTCTTATTATAGTACTTTTCTTCTCATTTAAACTCTTCACTATATATATATATATATGTATGTATATATATATATATCAGGAAAAGAGATTATGGGGTTGTCATCTATCTAAGTTAAGTGTGAAACTCTCTAAAACTAGTTTTGATTAAAATATATTAAAGAATTTATTTTCCTATTTTACCTCTTATTCAATCTTCATTTTTTTAAATTACGATGCTGATGATCCTTTTTAAGATTATTGAAACTAATGTTTTTAAAATCGGACCGGACGTCAAACCGAAGACACCACCGGATCACCGGTTTAACCGGTCCAACCGGTTTAACAAGAAGGCCAAGAAACCCTAAAAAACCCTGATAAAATAAAATAAAAAACAAGAAAATGGTGCAACCCTTAAAAACATGGTCCGACCTCCGACCTCAGGTCTAATGTCTAGACCGTCCAACCATCGTTCTCAAAATTGAAAAAACATTCATACCTAGTGCTAATATTCATTCTCTAAATTGACCTCTCCAATTAATTGGTGTATTAATTAATTATTTTTTTATTACTTTAAGAATACATAGATATAAACGAGAAACATGTACCAATGTTTTGTGGCAATCAATTTTGAGTATGCATATAGGATTCTAAAATGGGTTATTTTCTATTTGTACCCTACCTATTTTCTAATTACACCATACTCTATATCATTAATTATAGTTGACTAGTTTAGGCCAATAAAATTAATTCTCTTTCTACCATTAATTATGTTTCACAAATAAAACTTGAGGAAACAACATTAATTACTTTGAGTTGACATTTATATTATATGCTAGAAAAATTATTTTTATATTTTCTTTTTTTTAAACGGCTAAAAAATCAAACCCGAGCAATTTTGAGGCACCCGCCACACATATTAAGTACTCGGAGAGTAAAAAAAAATACAATAACACAACTGAGGACAGACGTGTTAGTTTTTGAAATTTTGTTTTTGAGTTTCTAAAAAGAACAAAACAGGACTTATATACAATGTTAGTAAATATCTATTACAGTGTTTTTTTTTTAAACTATCTTTTTGGTTCCATTTTATTGTTCACTCTATTCACAGTACTAAATACTATCCACGTTTTTTTAAACTATACTTAAATTTCTTGATCATGTCTGCAAAAAAAAATATATAAAAAGATTTTAATATTTAACTAATACGTCTAGATTTGAACGAAAGTGAAATGAGATATAAATGAAGTGAGAAATTAAAAAAAAAGGACAAGAATTATTGGTAAAAAAAAACCTATAAGGTTGAATGCAAAATCCAAAAAATCAAAGAACTAAAAAATGTTGGATTGATTGAAAAATATAAATGTATAATAAAACAATAAAAAAACAGATAATGGATTAACTAATTAGAAATGTATATAAAAATAGGTTATATAAAACTACCCTTAACCATGTTAGTTGATCGCATGGGAACCATTAAACGCTTTCCGGAAAGCCCCGGGAGTAGTTTTTGGATGACCCAAAAGGGGCAGCTTGGTGCTGAAACATTTTGCACCTTGTCAGGATTTGGCGTAGGATACGCCAACGTCAGAGTGCCTACGCTGAATTCTTCTGTCCTACGCCACCAGATGCCCTCCCCTTATTTGAAGAACCGAACATGCTTAACTCGTCCGTTTCCGCAATGTTTTGATAAACTTATGAAGATACTTGGTTATTTTGTAATATGCTAAGCCGTAACTATAATTTAGGATGTTTGTACTAATCAATGTCGCTTTTGGATGTTAATGCGTTAAAGTAAACTATGAAATGCTTTAGCTTTCCAAGTACAAACCAAGTATATTATCGTTTAGTGACCCGCATTATGGGTAGGGTATTACATTTGGTAAATAGTTTTCAAGAAACACCATTTTAGTAAATATTTTTTCCACCAACACTAGTTTAGGAAAAAAAAAAGTCTATAAAAGACTTAGTTTATAAAACTTTAATCCAGTGAACCATTGTTTTACGTTCTATTGATACCTCATGATACACTTATAGGACTCGGAAAATGGATGAGAGATTCCATGTTTTATATCAAAGCATAAATTATTTTTCTTTGTGCATGTACTTAAGTGTCTTTTGCTTTTTAATTTTTAATATATAGTAAAACAAAATAAAAAAGTGTTAAAATGAAATAATTGTTTTTTATCGGAAAAAAAAATATTGGGTAATAATTAATGAATAGATTAAAAACTATATGCAATTAATGTTTAAGTAGTAATTAGTGCATTTATTAAGAGGTAATTTATAGAGTAGGGTGGGTGTAAATAGCAACACCCTATGATAATTTCACTAAGTTTTTAAGATGACTGGTACAACTTTCGAAATAAAGGGAATAACTATTCTATGTAGCCGTTCTTAATTTGTCTCAATTTACTTAACTTATCCTAGTTACTATATTACTTAATGCACATTAGAATATTATCTTATTTAAATATTTAAATATATAATTACTAGATATTTATAATAACAATAATAAAGAATAAAAAAGATATACAGTGATCAAGGCATGGTAGGTTAGCTGCGCTCTTCAAAAGAGGCACTATAACACCCGCCGCATCGTGTACCTTATTCAAATACATAAGTAAATAATTACTACAAATATTTACATAAGAGGGTTGTTTATAAAAACTCGTGAAAACCATTTGAAAAACAATGAATGTAGCATTCACATTTTAAGTTGTTTATAAAAAAATAAAAAAAGCACTAGTAGGATATTTAAAAAAATAAATAAATAAAAAGTAATACTGCACCTATGTAACAAAATGTAACATTGTGCAACACAAAAGAACCTAAAAATGACATATTGTTTTTAAAAAAATCCTATCGGTGTTTTTTTTGGATAAGAGACATTGGTATTTAATTTATGTCGGGTTATATTGCATTCTTCAAAAGAGCATCGACGATATTTGCCATATTGCACGGATAAAGTATACACACTCTTCAGGTATCAATCCATATAAAAAGTATATATATATATATACACACACACACACATACACACACTCCTATACGGGAAACTAAAATGAACAGTGATTGCCCTTGATTGGCTCTTTTGGACACTTTACACGCATTGATCCACCATTAATTTTGCTTCTTATTTGCCTTTACACAAAAATGTGTTAATACCACACCCGATTTTTCACCAATTTACACCTAGCTAAACCTAGAGAAGGAAAATTATAGAGAGACGAACGACGTTGCCATTCGTGTCTACGCCCTCTACGTAGTGTGGGTTCTGCCATTCGTTTAGCTAATTTTTCGACTTCTAATAACATTAATTAGAAATGTACCAATGTAAACGATTATAACAAGAATCATTTGGAGTGAAAAAACAAATAAAATGTAAAACTTCTTATCTGTTTTGCAATGGTGTTGAGATTTTAATTTGAGCCAAGCATTGTTCATATTCATCCCTTTATTACAAGTAAGGATAATATCAAAGTAACTTTAGACAAGAAGTATTGACTATTGACACTAATTGTTTTGACAAAAAGAGGATAGGACATAAAGTTGTTTTCTTTTTGTTTGTAGTCTTTCCTTCTCCCTTTTAAAATGATTTTTAATTTATTTTTTATTATGTGAGTCTATACAGAAGGGATAGCTTCATAACACATAGAGCCTTTTGTGATGCACTTGCTGAAGAGAACAACAAACTAACCCATACCATGCAACAAGACCATCACAATGATCATGATCATCAACCCACAGAAAACATTAATCACGCAACCTCCATCACTTCACCTGAGTTTAAACATGGCTCCATGCAAGATTCCAAAACTCCTTCAAAATTATTACCTTTGAACGTCATGCAAGGTAGTCATGGAAACCTATTCCGAAGTAGCCCTAGAAGCGCCTCGCCTTCTTCTCTACAACTAGCTGGCACCACCCTCTCCTCACCCCTAACTTCAGCCACTGCCCTATTACAAAAAGCAGCTAAAATGGGAGCAACCTCTAGCAATAGCAACAATAACAATAACAATGGCAGTATGAACAATTTTGTTACTACTATGGCACCCTTGTCATATAGTGGGGGTGGCGCATACCATAGTGTCGACACCATGGTTGACCAGTATCACCCTCATCAGTCACAATTGTCTGGGATTTTCAGCGGTGGGTTCACAAGCCAATTTCAGGAAAATTCATTGTTGCGGTTTTTTAACCCAAGTATAATTAATGGAGGAGGGGATATTAATGAGATAGATGCGTACTCCGGATTATTGAATCCTAGCAAAGAGGCGGTTATGAACGATAACAATAACAACAATTTTAGTCAAAATGCAAATGAGGGATTGAGTGATTCAAGTAATCCTTTATTAATGTTTAAAAGGGATGGAAATGGTGATAACTTGACGTTGATTTTATGGGTGTGGGAGGAATGAGACTATGTTTTAATGGGCAACATCATCAAATGGAGATTTGAAACATGTGATTTTGTTAATAATAGAGTACACATGCATAGAGGACATTTTCAAATGTACAGAAAATGTCATGCATGTCGCTCTTGTGATGTAATATATTATTGCAATACTCATAAACCATACTATATATTTGCCTCATTTGGCGTTACAAATGCTTATCGTTTATGATATGGAGCTGATATACATATAACTACTTTAATTTAAGCACTTCTTTGTGTTCAATTTAGCTGGGTATTTTTATAAAAGAAATATCATTTTTTTTAGATTATTAGAAACCATTTTTCCAATTGAGTTTTTTTAAAGGCGATGTAATAGGATTTTCAAACACTTGACCTCCCACTCTTAACACCAATGGATTTGCTATTGACCCAAACACTAACCCCTTTTCCATCGTTATATCATATGTCCCTGAAGTTAGGCAACTTTTGAAAATTTGTTGAGTGTATATGTTGCGAAGAAAAGAGAAACATAAGAATGTCTTTGGTTTTCTAAGGTTTGTAAATGTGGAGGACATGGATGAAGTGGTGAAGAGGATTGTGTTACATTGTTTTTTTAGGACCGTTATCCGTACCCTAACAAACATATTAAATGTAATTAAACATCAATGGACTTAGTTTTCATATGATTAAGGTCTTTTAGAGTCTAGTAAAGCCATTTTAATGTATATAGATTTGTATTGGGTAATTTTTAGAGATTATCATATCGCGTTGCGATACTTAACCGAAATGGGTGTTGGTAACGAACCGGTTAGAAATTGATCAATATGCTTGGATTAGCATAAAATAATGTATTATAAGTGAAATTTATGATAGAAAAGATATAAAAAAACCTATGTTGGCAGTTTTTGTCGTACGTTGTCCAGTAAAACACGTATGTCTTGAATATATTGAATAAAATGGACTTAAAAAATATTAAGCACTTAACATGATTATTTGTATGTTAAATATTATTACATTTTGTGGTAATACTAATTCACAAATATTTGGATAAAACATTTATAATTTAATTAAACTTTTGTAAAAGTTTACAAGTTTTACATCCCTCCCCCACCTTCCTATTTTTGCCAAATCATATGGACCCCACCATTTGTTTTTGCAAATACCACTAGTCTAAATCGTAATGCATACACATATCTTGATCATATCCCAATACCCCCCCCCCCCCCACAAAATCTAATAGAGTATCAATCCTTGATCTCTCATTCATAAGGTAATCAATATATAATACAAGACTTATCCCTATCTTTGGTAAGTGATAAATACATTTAAATACAAATTACAATCTACTTAAAATACATTATCTATTACACCCCCGCAGTCGAAGCGGGAGGAGACCGGATGCTGAGACTGTCCCTGAAGTCTTCGAATAAAACACGTGGTAGACCTTTAGTGAAGATATATGCAATCTGGTAACGGGAAGGCACGTGAAGTACCCTGACGTGGCCGCGTTGAACCTGTTCACGAACAAAGTGGATGTCTAACTCGATGTGTTTAGTACGTTGGTGTTGCACAGGGTTCCCGGATAGATAAATTGCACTCACATTGTCGCAATAGACGATAGTGGCGCGAGATAGAGGATGGTGCAACTCTAGAAGTAAATTGCGAATCCAACAGACTTTGGCCACGACGTTTGCAACACCCCGATATTCAGCTTCGGCGCTTGATCTGGACACTGTGCTTTGGCGTTTGGAAGACCAAGAGATAAGGTTATCACCGAAATAAATACAGTAGCCGCTTGTTGAACGCCTGGTGTCGGGGCAGCCTGCCCAATCTGCATCTGTATATGAAACCAATGAGTGAGTGCGGCTGCCGTGAAGAGTTAATCCCATCGTGGTTGTGCCTTTTAAATAACGAATGATACGTTTAAGAGCGTTCCAGTGATCAAGTCGAGGAGAGTGCATATGCATGCAAACTTGCTGAACAGCGTAAGAAATGTCCGGTCTCGTGAAAGTAAGGTACTGAAGAGCACCGGCAAGGCTGCGATAGAGGGTGGGGTCATGAAACAGCTCGCTGGTGTGGCTACTGAGCTTGCTATTTGTGTCGACTGGAGTGGACACAGGATTGCACGACTGCATACCGGCACGTGCAATAATGTCAGTCGCATAGGACTGCTGGGAGAGAAACATGGTGTCCTTGGTGCGTGACACCGAGATACCCAGAAAATAACTAAGAGGGCCAAGGTCTTTCATTGCAAATTCATTACCCAACTTGGCCAAGAGGAAGTGGCGAAGCTTGTCAGAGGAGGTGACCAGTAGAATGTCATCAACATAAAGAAGAAGATAAGCTGTATGCAAACCCTGCTGGAAAGTGAATAAGGAGGCGTCACTTTTGCTATGATTAAACCCCATGGATAAGACAAAATCAGTAAACCGTTGGTACCATGCACGCGGGGCCTGTTTAAGGCCGTATAACGACTTTTTGAGCAAACATACATGATCTGGAAACTGCTTATTACGAAACCCCATCGGTTGATACATGTAGACTGTTTCATTTAAGTTGCCGTGCAAGAAGGCATTGGTAACATCTAGCTGATGAATGGACCACTGCTTAGAAAGAGCAATGGATAAAACTGTACGTATGGTAGCCGGTTTAACTACCGGGCTGAATGTTTCCCCACAATCAATGCCGACCTGTTGTAGGCGTCCATCACAAACCAATCTAGCCTTATAACGTTCCAGTGACCCATCCAACCTGTACTTGTGTTTAAATAGCCACCAACCACAAAACCCCCACCGAACTTTTATATAATTCCACACCCACATATGATCATCTTCGTGTCTTCGGGTGCCTTTGCTACCCTCTCACCCCGTCCACCACCATCCATAAACTTGAAAACCGTGCTCAACCTTGCGTCTTTCTCGTTATCCTCCTTCCCACAGGGGTTACCGATGCCTTGACTTGCAAACCAAACAGGTCTATATCTGCAGACACGTCAGTTGTAACACCAATCGGTCGTTGTCAACTGGCGCGTCAACGTTTGCAAGTTGATCGGCCAGGACTTTGAGGGCCTGACAATAAGCAGACATATTAGCAAAACCGTCCAAGCGAGTATTAGAAAACTTACCCATAAGGTGTATAGCCCGTGCACTCTTGTTGTCGTGAAACAAGCCTTCGATGGCGACCCAGGCCTCATATGCATTTGATATGTTGTTGATGATAGTATGCAGCAAATCGTTGGAGATGGTGGGTGGAGTTTAGATTCAACATTGATGGTGGGTGTGATGGTAGAAGAATTGCTTGGAGAAGACATGGTAGAGATAGGGGATCGGAAGTATGAAAGAGGTGTAGCAGAAAAAGGAGTCGGCTGCTAGCAGCAGCGCGACGGCAGAAGACAGAAGGTAGGGTAGCAGAAGCGAAGGATCGAGATTTAGGGTTTTGGGTCTCTTGATACCATAATAGAGTATCAATCCTTGATCTCTCATTCATAAGGTAATCAATATATAATACAAGACTTATCCCTATCTTTGGTAAGTGATAAATACATTTAAATACAAATTACAATCTACTTAAAATACATTATCTATAAAAATCTATACATCTACTTATCATCACCATTCTTACCAACACACAACCTATCTCTCACATTTCCTTAGCTATAGCCCCGAACCTGTGACACCGGCATGTTTGGCTTAAACATTTTAGTAACACCTAAGTCTACCTTAGCGAGAAACATTATAAACGGACTTAACCAGGTTAGTTGAGTCGGGTCAGGATAGGATTGTCCAGGGTTCAATGATCTGGAGGATCATTGGGAGTCGTTTTGGGAATACACTAGTACCGGGTCCCGTTATTGGTGAAATTACATAAACCAATTAAGTGTTATGTGTAGATTAATTGTTATATGGTGGATTATATGCAAAGACGTGTTTGAACGATGTGTAGATAATCATCCATGCTTAAATACGTTAAACATAGATTAAGGTTGCATGTTCATGTGTTAGGATGCGTTAAAATGCGTTAGACACGACAAACTAGAAAACTAGAAAAACATAGGTCCAGGTTCGACCACAGCGTGGGGGCGAACCTGGAAAATAATCTTGGTTCGACCATTAGTGAAGGGGCGAACCTGGAATGTGAAAATAGTAGAATTCCATTCGACCAAATAAGGTACATTCGACCCTGTGAAAGGGGCGAATGTGGGTACGTTCGCCCAGGTGAAAGGGGCGAATGTGGACTAGTATAAATACCAAACTTTGTCATTTTTCACCATTTCACAAACCCTAACCGTCTCTAAACACTCTCAAACGATTTTAATCACTAAGGAAGGAGTTTTTGCTCTTATTTTTCATAATCTAATCTATCAACAACATCTAATCAAGAATCCAAGGTGTGTTCCTAATCCTAAACCTTTTTCAAGCATTTTAATTCGTTTTCATCTAACCCTAAATGTCCCGATCTGTTCTAAGGATGTTTTTATCAATAAAAACCTTTTAAACATCTTTCTAAACCAAAACCCTATCATTAAACATAAGTTTTCATATCAATAAACATATGTTAATTATGTGTTATGTGATAGTATGTGTTGTTTGATGATTTGTTGCTGTACTAATGCTAGAAACATTATTTAGGGCTGATATTGATGATAATATAAGATTGTTTATAGTCACAATTAGATGATTAATAATAGCATGTCTAAATTGGGGGTATTAATAAAGCTAGGGCTTGATGCATGCTTGTATGATCAAGAGGTCGAAGGTGTTTTCCAAACGGTCGAACGTAGATTAAAAAGGGGCGAAGGTGGATTAATCTTTCTGGTTCGACCCTATTGATTCAAAAATGAGATTTTTGATACAAACTAAGTATTTTATGCTTGAACCTTGTGTGTAATCTATGTTTACTTGATTAGTTAGGGTAATGAGTCACCAATGGGATGTCAGGTCGGTCTAGTGTGTCGGTTGAACACTTAAACACGTTTTAAAACATAGAGAGAATTACACAGATTGTCCTTTATTTATTAGCGAAATTGCACCCTCTGCCCTTTATATTAATTTTTCACTCATTTTGTCCTTTATTTTCTAAATTTGTTACATTCTCTGTCCTTTAGCCTAACTCCGTTAGAAAAACCTGGTTAACTTTGAAACTAAATTTACATTTTTAGCCCTTATAAAATAATAACATGTCATTTTGCCTAGTTATAGTTTCAATTAAACTAATTATTATTTTATAAGGGTTAAAAGTGTAAATTATCGTTTTAAACAAGAAGTGGCTCAACTCATCAAACGTTACATGAAAATGGTGAGGCCTTTTATGTCATTTACAAAGGCGAAACGGCCAAATACCGAGTTTAACCGGCAGCCGCATTCGTTCTCTGGGAACATGGTGAGCTCTAGAACTAGTCTGCCTTTGGAGATAAATAGAAGTGATAGGAAAAGAGGGGAAGTATTCAGCTCAAGTGTCCATGAGGACATCTCTAACCAACAATGGAATACATCTTGCTTCACGAACTGTGAGTCCAGCCAAAAGCACAAGTAGTGATAGCACCATGGAAGAGTTACAAGCTGCCTTCAAGCTACTATTGCTCATTGTAAGAATTGCATTGCCATTGAAAATAAAGTTCAAGGTTAAAACTAAATACATACTCAAAAAAAACTTGGTTCTTTTTATTCAATTTTCACAGTATAATAACCAATATTCTTGTTAATTGTTGTATATAATAATCTTGTTATATATTTATGTGCAAGTGATTTTATAAATTAAAACGTATCATTATATTTGTTCTGGTAATTATATACATGAACATAAACAATTAAACGAATCAGTTTCAATATTAAATTCGATAAAAAAATAAGGTTTCTAGGATTTGTGTTGGCTGCTAAAGATATTGTTAAAAAGGTAGAACACATGTATATATGTCATTTTTTAAAAGTTATGAACATATTAATATTTTTTATATGAACTGGTATATATGATATTATATTGTAATGCAATATTATTTTCATTCACAACAAATATATCAAAATTTAAAGTGTGGCTTCAACCAAGGCAATATCATGTGTATGTAGAGCCACTATATTATTCAAATTTCTTTTCATATTTTCAGTCAAATTAAATTGTTATTATAAAGATTATAGTATATGTTTTACATTTTTAGCCCTTATAAAATAATAACTAGTTTAAAAGAAACTATAACTAGACAAAATGATATGTTATTATTTTATAAGGGCTAAAAGTGTAAACTTAGTTTCAAAGTTAACCAAATTTTTTAACAGAGTTAGTCTAAAGGATAGAGAGTGTAGTAAATTTAGAAAATAAAGGACATAAGTAGTGAAAAATTAACATAAAGGACATAGAGTGCAAGTTCACTGATAACTAAAGGACAATCTGTGTAATTCTCTCTAAAACATACTTTGTCACGATCTGGACAATCGGGGACTAGATAACCTTATGTTTATTAGTCGGAACACTTATGTGAACATTTTGATAGATCTCCGGTAGTGGGATTATCAAGGGCTTGGCTTTCTTATATTACTGAAGAACGCAACTTAAGGTGAGTTCACGGCCCCACTTTTACTGCTTTAACTTTTGCGGGAGAAAACATGCGCTAAACTATTTTGGTAACATATGTCATACTATAGTATTAACTTTGCATTGTTATACGATTATTGGAAGTCCCGGGGGAAACCATGAATGTGCGGGGATGCACAACGGGGGAAATGTGGATAGATCTATTGGGCGTGACCAGCCCCACTCGACGGCTTGGAGGGCCGGGCGGGTGCATGTTGTCTTGAACTTTGCTAAACGTGCTGAACATTATTCGGGCTGCTTAAACATATGCTATACTTGCTAAACGTGTCCAGTAATGGTTTTCCAATCGTAGTAGTAATAAAACATACACCTAGCTAGCGTACTTGGTAACATTGATATAGTATGGACATGGTAACATTTTGGTAGCACTGGTAATATTTTGTACAAACCTGTGAACTCACTAGCATTATATATGTTGACGTCTTTTTGGCATGTTTTATCAGGTCGCTAAGGTAGCATCGGTTGAACTAGGCGCACGGGTCTGGATTGGCGTCTAGGCTTAGTCGCATATTTTAAATAAGTGTCTTGAATATTTTGGAACAAAATTTTGTGGTTGATTAAATCATTAAATGCTTCCGCTATGGTTTAATGGTTTGATAACCAAGTTTTGAGTTTACGTATTTCATATAGTGTTGTTTATTGTGACCGTTGACTTGGATCCTGGTTTGTCATGCGCCTCGCGGTAAAACTCCGCAAGTGGAAATTTGAGGATGTGACAGATTGGTATCAGAGCCAATGGTTATAGTGAACTAGGACTGCATGTAGAGTCTGGTCTATAGCCGAGTCACACACACTAGATGGTCACATACTTTGAGTCTCTTAGTGGGATACGTACTAACTTTGTCGGGGTGTCCTTACATCATCATCATACTTCTGTGTTACATCATCCGCTTTTACTTGGGTTCTTACCTACTCTTGTCTTCTTCTTTGGGATTGAGGAGGAAGAAGCTGACTTGTTGACTCTAGCACACACATGCTTTCTTACACTTGCACCTATCGTAACACGTTACTAGGCGACGATATTCGGTGGCTGGAGTCTGAACTAGGAGTACATTTGGAGGACCATGTAGAGCAGTTTATCATTTCGGGTGCACACGAAATAATAAACTGAAATGCATGAAAATACCGATGGACTTTGAGTTTAGATGTACAGTCCTGAATTTGTCCCTAAGTTAACTCTTGTAAATTTCTAGTGGTTGACACTAGAAGTGAATCTGAATCCCTCGATTTCTTGATTTGTTAGATCATGTCTGGTGCTCGTGGTGGTGGACGTCGCCATGGCGGTGGCGGCCGTGGTGGCGGCGGTGGTCGGGCTGGCGGCGGTGGTCGTGGTAACATCAACATGACCCAAGCTGAACTGAATGACTTGTTACAGCATCAAGTGAATATGGCTATGGCTACTTTCCAGGCTGGGATTAATGCCATGGGTGGTGAGTTGATTTCTGTCGACCTTGCCTCATTCTCGGTGTCATGTTCTTTCGTTTGTACTTTATCCGTGTATCATGTTTCAGGTATCGCTGTCAATCCACCTCCACCTCAGTGCTCTTATAAGAAGTTTCGAGACTGTCAGCCCCATAACTTCGCTGGAACTGAGGGAGCGGTGGGACTGCTCCGATGGCTGGAGAAGGTAGAATCTGTGTTCGCTATGTGTAACTGTCCCGCCGGGGACCGGGTTAAGTATGCTACTGCGATATTCGAGGGGCCTGCATTGTCGTGGTGGAAAGCTACTGCCCAGAACATGGGATTGGGGGAGGCTATTGCTATGCCTTGGGCGGATTTTGTGCATTTGTTGAGGAGTGAGTACTGTCCAAGGGAGGAAGTACAGAAATTGGAGCATGAGGTCTAGAGTTACAAGATGGTTTGGTCTGAGATCGAGGAGTACACTGTGAGGAGAAAGGAGCTAGCGGTGTTGTGTTTTGATTTACACACACCCGAGTATAGGAGGATTGAGCACTAGGTTTCCGGGTTAGTGCCGGAGATTGCAGGGTTAGTGGCTGCTGGGAATCTTCCCACTCTTGCTGAAGTTGTTCGATCGGCTCATCGAATGACTAATCTGAAGGTGGCAGAAGGTGTTTTGCCTCCTAAGGGTACTACTGCGAAGGGTTCGGAAGGGAACAAGAGGAAATGGGATAATGTGGGGAAGAGTGCTGTGCGAGCGCCATCTCAGCCAGTGAAGAAGTTTGATTCGTTTGGGTCTTCTTCGGGGCAGAAGTCGGGTGGGTATATTGGAAAACATACCAAGTGCAACAAGTGTGGTTATCATCACTCTAGGAGTTGTGACCGAACTCGTTGTCATCGGTGCCACCAGTTGGGGCATCTTGCTAAGGATTGCAGGGTGTCACTTTCCTCGACCCAAACTCCTGCTACTACTCCTGCTCCTGCTGCTCAGGGGATTCCAGGGAAGCAGGGGTGCTATAACTGTGGTGACACGGGACACTTCAAGCGGGAATGTCCTAAACTGAAGCAGGGCGATAATGGGAGGGGCGGGAATGGTAACGGGAACAACGGAGGCGGCGGCAGGACTGCACGTGCTTTCGTTATTGGATCTGCAGAGGCTAGGCAGGACCCAGACACAGTTACTGGTACGTTCCTTCTTAATGATCACTATGTTTCGGTCTTGTTTGATTCTGGTGCCGATAAGAGTTTCGTATCTGTGGACATTAGTCGATTGCTAGATATAGTACCCACACCTTTAGAGGCTAAGTACTTAATAGAATTGGCGGATGGTAAGAAAATAGAAGCGACACACATTCTTAGGGAATGTCGCTTGGAACTGTCGGTTTGTCTTTCCCCATTGACCTTATGCCGGTACCCCTGGGTAGTTTTGATGTCGTTTTCGGCATGGATTGGTTATCGTTGTATCGTGCGGAGATCGTGTGTTTCGATAACATTATTCGGATCCCTCTCCCTGATGGAGAGACTCTTTCGGTTCATGGCGAGAAGGGCGGTGCTCCGCTGAGTATCATTTCTAGCATGAAAGCCCGTAAGTATATACGAAAGGGTTGTTCGGCCATTCTGGCACTTGTTAATGTTTCGACTGATGATGAGAAGAAGATCGAGGATATTCCGGTGGTTCGTGATTTTCCCGATGTGTTTCCTGATGAATTACCTGATCTCCCTCCCCATCGTCAGGTTGAGTTTGGCATTGATCTTACTCCGGGTGCAGCTCCTATTGCCCGGGATCCGTATCGTCTTGCACCTCCCGAGATGCAAGAGTTGTCCAGCCAGTTACAGGAACTCTTGGAAAAGGGTTTCATCCGACCGAGTTCTTCCCCGTGAGGAGCTTCTATTTTGTTTGTAAAGAAGAAGGACGGAAGTCTTCGCATGTGTATTGATTATCGTGAGCTAAACAAAGTGACCATCAAGAATCGTTACCCTCTCCCTCGCATTGATGATCTCTTTGACCAACTCCAGGGCTCTAGTTACTATTCGAAGATTGATTTGCGGTACGGTTATCACCAGTTGCGCGTCCAGGAAGCCGACATCCAGAAGACTGCTTTTCGCACTTGTTATGGCCATTTTGAGTTCTTTGTCATGCCTTTTGGTCTCACTAACACACCGGCGGTGTTCATGGACTTGATGAACCGCGTTTGCAAGCCCTACCTTGATAAATTCGTCATCGTGTTTATTGACGATATTCTGGTGTATTCTAAGAACAAGACGGACCATGAGGAACACTTACGGTAGGTCTTGGAACTTTTGAGACAGGAGCAGTTGTATGCTAAGTTCTCAAAGTGTGATTTCTGGTTACGTGAAGTTCAATTCCTAGGAAATGTGGTTAATGAACTGGGAATTCATGTCGATCCGGCTAAGATCGAAGCTACTAAAGACTGGGAAGCACTAAAGACGCCATCTGAGGTACTTCAATTCCTAGGTCTTGCGGGTTACTATCGTCGTTTCATTGAGGGATTTTCGAAGATCACTCAACCCCTCACCACTCTTACCCAGAAAGACCGAAAGTTTGACTGGGGTGAACCACAGGAATCAACATTTCAGATGCTGAAGCTTAAACTTCGTTCTGCACCTATCTTGTCTTTACCTGAGGGTACGAATGATTTCGTTGTGTACTGTGACGCTTCTATTCGTGGTCTCGGTTGTGTGTTAATGCAACGCGGGAAGGTTATTGCCTATGCTTCTCGTCAACTCAAAGTTCATGAGAAGAACTAAACTACTCATGACTTGGAATTAGGTGCGGTGGTTTGTGCGTTGAAGATCTAGAGACATTACTTGTACGGTACCAAATGCGAAGTGTACACCGATCACAAGAGTCTTCAGCATATTTTCGACCAGAAGGAATTAAACATGCGGCAGCGTCGCTGAGTTGAACTCCTGAACGATTATGACTGTGCTATCAAGTACCATCGTGGCAAGGCGAACGTTGTGGCGGACGCCTTGAGCAGGAAGGAGTCTGTGAAACCTCGTCGTGTTCGAGCCTTACAGCTCACCATTCATTCCTCATTGCCTGACCGAATCCGTTCGGCACAATTGGAAACTTTGAAGGAGGAAAACCTTAAAGCCGAAACTATGCATAGTGCTGATAAGCATCTTGAGCTCAGGCCCGATGGCCTACACTATTTCGCGGGACGTGTTTGGGTTCCCTTGGTCGGGGGATTTCGCGAGCTTGTCTTGGATGAAGCTCACAAATCCCGGTATTCTATTCACCCTGGCTCCGATAAGATGTATCAGGATTTGAAGATACTTTATTGGTGGCCAAACATGAAGGCTGACATAGCTTCATACGTGAGCAAGTGCTTGACTTGTGCTAAAGTCAAGGTGGAGTATCAGAAGCCGTCTGGTCTCCTGCAACAACCAGAGGTTCCAGAATGGAAGTGGGAGCGAATCACGATGGATTTTGTCACCAAACTACCAAAGTCACGAAGTGGTTATGATATGATCTGGGTGATTGTTAACAGGTTGACAAAATCGGCACGTTTCATACCTATTAAGGAAACCGATGGACTCGAGCGGTTAGCTCGACTTTACCTTAAGGAGGTGGTTGCTCGGCACGGGGTGCCTGTCTCTGTTATCTCTGATCGTGATTCTCATTTTGCTTCGCGTTTCTGGAAGGCTCTACACAAGGCTTTGGGTACTCAGTTGGATATTAGTACGGCTTATCATCCGCAAACTGATGGACAGAGTGAGCGAACGATTCAAACCTTGGAAGACATGCTTCGGGCATGTGTTATCGATTTTGGCAAAAGTTGGGAAATCCACCTACCGTTGGTGGAGTTCTCCTACAACAACAGCTATCACTCTAGCATTAAGGCAGCTCCGTTAGAAGCTCTTTACGGACGGAAATGTCGATCACCTCTTTGTTGGGCCGAGGTGGGCGATGAATCTCTCATTGTATCACTAGAAGAGATCAAGGTTGATGATCGTCTTCGCATTGTGGAGGAACCTGTCGAGATTCTTGACTACAAGATTCATAGCCTTCGTCGGAGTAAAATTCGCATCGTTAAAGTTCGTTGGAACTCGAATCGTGGACCGAGTTCACGTGAGAACGGGAGGATCAGATGAAAGCTAAACATCCTCATCTTTTCCGAAACATGCATTCGAATCTAGGCATGTTACTACTGAAGCTGAATGAATCTCGGGTCGAGATTCCATTCAACGTGGGGATAATGTGACACCCGGTAAATTTTCTTTTCGTTTCCTTCTTTCCGTCTCTTCCATTTTTGGGCTTTGTGCAATTTTCGGGACGAAAATTCTTTCAACGTGGGGATGATGTGACACCCGGCATGTTTGGCTTAAACATTTTAGTAACACCTAAGTCTACCTTAGCGAGAAACATTATAAACGGACTTAACCAGGTTAGTTGAGTCGGGTCAGGATAGGATTGTCCAGGGTTCAATGATCTGGAGGATCATTGGGAGTCGTTTTGGGAATACACTAGTACCGGGTCTCGTTGTTGGTGAAATTACATAAACTAATTAAGTGTTATGTGTAGATTAATTGTTATATGGTGGATTATATGCAAACACGTGTTTGAACGATGTGTAGATAATCGTCCATGCTTAAATACGTTAAACATAGATTAAGGTTGCATGTTCATGTGTTAGGATGCGTTAAAATGCGTTAGACACGACAAACTAGAAAACTAGAAAAACATAGGTCCAGGTTCGACCACTGCGTGGGGGCGAACCTAGAAAATAATCTTGGTTCGACCATTAGTGAAGGGGCGAACCTGGAATGTGAAAATAGTAGAATTCCATTCGACCAAATAAGGTACATTCGACCCTGTGAAAGGGGCGAATGTGGGTACGTTCGCCCAGGTGAAAGGGGCGAATGTGGACTAATATAAATTCCAAACTTTGTCATTTTTCACCATTTCACAAACCCTAACCGTCTCTAAACACTCTCAAACGATTTTAATCACTAAGGAAGGAGTTTTTGCTCTTATTTTTCATAATCTAATCTATCAACAACATCTAATCAAGAATCCAAGGTGTGTTCCTAATCCTAAACCTTTTTCAAGCATTTTAATTCGTTTTCATCTAACCCTAAATGTCCAGATTTGTTCTAAGGATGTTTTTATCAATAAAAGCTTTTAAACATCTTTCTAAACCAAAACCTTATCATTAAACATAAGTTTTCATATCAATAAACATATGTTAATTATGTGTTATGTGATATTATGTGTTGTTTGATGATTTGCTGTTGTACTAATGCTAGAAACATGATTTGGGGCTGATATTGATGATAATATAAGATTGTTTATAGTCACAATTAGATGATTAATAATAACATGTCTAAATTGGGGGTTTTTAATAAATCTAGGGCTTGATGCATGCTTGTATGATCAATAGAACTTTTTGAGATGTTTAAACACACGACAAACTGAACACTATTAAGATGGTTATGGATTGATTTTGAAAAGTTTCCAAATTGGGTAAAGAATTCATGCATGATGTGATGTTTTCATAATTTTTGCCATTTTGGGAAAGGTCTAAAATGAACATGTTTTGGGGTAAAATTGGTGGGGTTTTGTGGGGATATGTTAATCATAACCAACTGTTGTGTTTGGTGAGGTTTCACAATGTTTCGGATGTTTTTGAAGCATTTTTGGGAAAAGTATTCTGCCAGGGTCGAACCTGGGCACATTCGACCGATCGGGTGGTCAAATGTGGAATCCCAGGGTTGAACCTGTACAATTTGGTCGAATCAGTTCAAGAGGTCGAAGGTGTTTTCCAAATGGTCGAACGTAGATTAAAAAGGGGCGAAGGTGGATTAATCTTCCTGGTTCGACCCTATTGATTCAAAAATGAGATTTTTGATACAAACTAAGTATTTTATGCTTGAACCTTGTGTGTAATCTATGTGTACTTGATTAGTTAGGGTAATGAGTCACCAACGGGATGTCGGGTCAGTCTAGTGTGTCGGTTGAACACTTAAACACGTTTTAAAACATACTTGGTCACGATCTGGACAATCGGGGACTAGATAACCTTATGGTTATTAGTCGGAACACTTATGTGAACATTTTGATAGATCCTCGGTAGTGGGATTATCAAGGGCTTGGCTTTCTTATATTACTGAAGAACGCAACTTAAGGTGAGTTCACGACCCCACTTTTACTGCTTTAACTTTTGGGGGAGAAAACATGCGCTAAACTATTTTGGTAACATATATCATACTATAGTTTTAACTTTGCATTGTTATACGATTATTGGAAGTCCCGGGGGAAACCATGAATGTGCGGGGATGCATAACGGGGGAAATGTGGATAGATCTATTGGGTGTGACTAACCCCACTCGACGGCTTGGAGGGCCGGGCGGGTGCATGTTGTCTCGAACTTTGCTAAATGTGCTGAACATTATTCGGGCTGCTTAAACATATGCTATACTTGCTAAACGTGTCCAGTGATGGTTTTCCAATCGTAGTAGTAATAAAACATACGCCTAGCTAGCGTACTTGGTAACATTGATATAGTATGGACATGGTAACATTTTGGTAGCACTAGTAATATTTTGTACAAACCTGTGAACTCACTAGCATTATATATGTTGACGTCTTTTTGGCATGTTTTTTCAGGTCGCTAAGGTATCATCGGTTGGACTAGGCGCACGGGTCTGCATTGGCGTCTAGGCTTAGTCGCATATTTTAAATAAGTGTGTTGAATATTTTGGAACAAAATTTTGTAGTTGATTAAATCTTTAAATGCTTCCGCTATGGTTTAATGGTTTGATAACCAAGTTTTGAGTTTACGTATTTCATATAGTGTTGTTTATTGTGACCGTTGACTTGGATCCTGGTTTATCATGCGCCTCGCGATAAAACTCCGCAAGTGGAAATTTGAGGGTGTGACAGAACCCCTCTCCTCCTGTAAGGTTGAAGTTATAGGTTTACGTTTGTCTTGGTTTGATAGGCTTAGTTTGTTGGACTCTATAGTGTACAGGTTTGTAACAAAATATTTTTGTTACAAATTTGATGTTTGATCGAATTTGGCATAAATCTTTTGTGTTAGCTTGAATTTCGGGATTATGGTTGCAAAAGATTTAGAAGGGATTCGAAATTTTTGGTAGCAAAATCTGCTCCAATATTTTCAGATCTCATTAACTAACCTTGGACGTGTGCGACCTAAAAAAATCAAGTGTGAGACTATTGGTTGTATGCCTTCCAAGTGTGAGGACCAAATTCTGGGTATGCAACATTCTCTTGGGCTATTTACAACCCATAAGTTGAGTATGTGGCCCAACTACAGGGTGTATGATCCAATTTTGCTTTATGCGACCCATCTGCTCAGCCCATCAGTTGTGTACAGCCCAATCAGTTAGTGTGCAGCCCAGATCAATTTTTGTGTGACCAAAATAAGTGCATACGGTCCAACCAGTTTGGCCAAATTCATAGTGTGCGACCTGTATGCTTGTGTGCGACTCATTGGGAAGATGTTTGTGGATGATGATGAAATTGGACAATTGGATCCATATTAAACTGTTAACTATAATCATCTTAAATTTTACGAATATCTTATAACTTTTCAGCTTGTGGATTCAATTAATAAACAAATTTGATGAATGATGCTGGAACCATTGAGCAAGAACTTGAAAATTTAATTAGGACAAATAACAGGATCCCTAAGCTGCTGTTGGGAGGATCATTTTCAGAATGGAAGTTTCAATTTATTCAACATATGAAGATAAAAATACAAAAGCTTGGAGGTCTATTTGCAAAGGACCGACTATCGTTACTCATATTATCGATGAGGATAAGGGAAATACTGCAATTAAAATAGAGACAATGTATGATGATGATGATCGTGAAAAGGTTGACATTGATGAGAAGGCACTTGGAATGTTGCATAGTGCTTTAGCTCCTGAGATAGATGTTGGAGTTCGTGAAACGAAGTCTGCAAAGGAATTGTCAGATGCTTTTATTGCTATATGTGGGCATGAAGAAATGAAGGAAAGCAAGAAGGAGATGTTGAGCCAGTGATTTAACATGTTCAACTATTATCCTGGTGAAACACTTGAGAACCAAATTCAAAGGTTCATAGCCTTAGTCAGCGAGATGAGGACTTATGATTTGATGCTCGAGTATTCGGTTGTCAATAAAAAGTTGTTGAATGGTCTCCCTTAGAACTGGGACACTAATGTTACCTTTATTAAAAGTACAAATGACTTAAATCGAATGAGCTTAGCTGAATGATTTCCCTATTGAAGTCCTATGCGATGGATGACCAGTAGAGGTTTTTCAGTCACACCCCTAGCTACAACGCTGGTTCTTCCAACACAGCTTTTGTGTCTTAGTAAGCTAGTGGTTCATTTCAAATGTATCCTACTAGTGGGTCATCTTATCCTATTAGTGAATCTTCCTATCCTGGATTGATGTCTACTGCATCTGGGAAATCAATTGCATTTGTTTTTGCTGCTTCGAGCTCTTCATCAGCTGCCATTGCTCCCGCTGCTCTACCAAAAGATGTTGAGCAAAATTTGGCCTTGTTGACTGGACTCATGAACTACTACAATGCTTTTGCTGTTGGGAAGCTCACTGCTAATGATGTTGGAACTGTAGAGTTGGACGAAGTTCATCCAAATGATATTGATGAGATGGACATAACATGGAAACTTGCAATGGCTGTGTTCGGTGCTAAGAACTTCATCAAGAAAATAGGGAAGAACAACTGGAGAGATAAACAAAGGGGGAAATGCAAACCTGGGATGTAGCAAGTCGAAAATGAGGTGCTACAATTGTCACGAGTCAGCACATTTTTGCTCGTGACTGCAAGCAACTGAAGAGGGAAAGACAAAATGACAACATCATGGTTACAATTCATGCTGCTCCAAGGAATGCTACTGGTACACCAACTACTGTCTATGGTACACCTTCATCTTTAGGGTCTGATGCGTTTGGTTTTAGCAAATTAAAAAGATGTCATTTCCCCGCTGCCAAAAACTTGATGTTTTAAATCCAAAACTTTGGTTGGGGTAAACGACTGATTTTTACTAAACCGGTTTTACTAAGTTTTAAATTTATAAAGTAAACAATAATTACTTTAGAAACTAAAACCAACACACAGGCAAAGAACCTAACGTGTATAGTATAGCTTCTAGGGTAAGTATTGAGTATCGTATTCTAGAGTTCACACTTTCCCCTACTTAACCTTTCATCAATTAACTGATCGGGTTTTAAAACGAAAATAAAACAGAGGGGTTCTTTAAAAGAAAGTAGTTTTGAAAAAGGTTTTGGTTTTTATAAAAGAAAAAGATAAAAATAGTAGAGAGATCAAACATGCATATCTTGGGACCCTCCGGATAAGTAGTTAAGTTTATTATTACGGTTAATAGTTAAGTTTAATTATTTGTGAGGAGGAAAAGAGTGATCTTGAAGTGTTGACTCCATTATAGAGAAGCGGGGCCACTACTGAGTAAAATGCAAAACCTCTCAAATTTGTGTCCACATGAGGGTACTCCGCCAAGGCCTCGCATATAGCGGGCTCCTCAAACTGCGGTCAAGTCTCGGATCCTCAGATTTATCTTCTTCTTGAATTGGAGGCTTCACTTCCGATCAGGAACACCGTACACCTCTCTTAGTTCTCGCGTTCTGTACCGAAGGGTCTCTCCTTAGAGTCAATCCCGAGGATTACCAACAGCGTATCCCCTAAGTAGGTTAACGATCATGAAGATCGAAGGATCTCTCTTACAGTTGACTCAGACGACTGGTACCCCCATTGGCTAATGGCATTGTACTAACGAGAAATAGAAACAGAATCTTTATTTTATTTATCTTTACTTACACTTTAATATTTATAGGCCTGATAAATATAAAGTTGGTTTGATGATTGGTGACTTAATTAACCCAACCCATAACCTCCCGAACTGAATAAAACCCTTGATAAAGGTGGCACATAATCTTAAAGGTGTGCAATCCGAAGATCATTGGTGCGCCTATAGGGAAACCGCCCTATAACAAGAATATCATTCAATCATCTAAATACCAGAAATAAGAATATCATTCAATCATCTGGTAAGTACCAGAAATGTGTCACTCAGATCTAATCCACTTCAGAAGCCATTTCTTAGAATCCGGTTTGGATATCAGAAGCCCGAAGGATCTGTCTCACTACCGGTTTCCTCGCCTTAGATCTAGATCTAGGCCACCAGAAGCTGATTATGCATGTAGTTAATTAATTAAGTTAAAGTATTTTATAGGTTTATTAAGTTAATCAACATTGTAAACCTTTCAAAAGATAAAGAAATAAAGATTAGGAGAAGATAACACAACAAATAACTAAAATACACAACAAATAACTAAAATAAACTACTACTACTACTACCACTACCACTACCACTACCACTACCACTACCACTACGACGACCACGACCACTACCACGACCACTACCACCACCACCACCACCACCACACCACCACCACACCACACCACCACCACCACCACCACACCACCACCACCACCACCACCACCACACCACACCACCACCACCACCACCACCACCACCACCACCACCACCACCACCACCACCACCACCACCACCACCACCACCACCACCACCACTACCACTACCACTACTACCACTACCACCACCACCACCACCACCACTACCACTACCACTACCACTATCACTACCACTACCACGACCACGACCACAACCACGACCACGACCACGACCACTACCACTACCACTACCACTACCACTACCACTACCACCACCACCACCACCACCACCACCACACCACCACCACACACCACACCACCACCACCACCACCACCACACCACCACCACCACCACCACCACCACCACCACCACCACCACCACCACCACCACCACTAATAATAATAATAATAATAATAATAATAATAATAATAATAATAATAATAAAAGTCTACATATCAAAATAATAATAGAAAGATACAACCATATCGAATGATCAACCCAAGATTATGGCTGCTCAGAGATAAGCCCTCCATCTTCAAGTGCTATGCATCTAATAACTTCATGACCATCGATGGTTTATTGCATTTGAACTACTCTACGATCCTCTTCTTGGCCAAGTTGATCAAGGTAGGTCGAGGCCTAACCATTGAGGGATGTTAGGAGGGCCATAAGGCCTCCCAAAGGACCCCAAGATCTCTGGGAGAAGCTTGGAAGTCGGCACCAAGAGAGCACAAGAAGGGATGAACAAATGGTGGGATTAGCTTGCTATTTATAGAGCTCCAGAGGAGCACGGGTGTACACACTGTCATAGGTACGTTCTGTTGCTGCAGTTCTGTCTTGTCTGTACTTTTTGTCTGAGCATGGGCGTGCCAAGTGCATGAGCACAGGCGTGCAACCCAGAATGTTATCAGATTTTGTCGGTTTAAGCCTTAGGGAACACGTTTCAAAGAGCATGGGCATGCCAAGTGATGTGGCACGGCCATGCAAGTGTCTTTAGTACGTTTTCTTGTTCTCCATGTTTGTTGCATTGTCTCCTAGCGTGCAGGGCCTCTGTGCAAGTGTGCAGGGGCGTGCTTGGTCACTCCCGGACTGGTTTTTATCACTGTTTAAGTCCCGAGTTTGTCTTCCAACATACATGGAACATGCTGCAAGCCTCGTATCTTCAGGAATCTCCATTTTTTGCTTTTTTTTTTTTGCCAGAAATCCTCTGTTTCTGTCTTGGAGCTTTAGTTTCCTGAGAAATACAAATAGGAACGAAATAAGCATCAAATATCAATAATATAAGCCTAATTGTATCCTATTATGAGACTGTTTATGCGTGTTTTATATGTTAAAATCATGACACATCAGGGTCCAACTCAAACAATACACTCATTGCTCAAGAAGGAGGTGGATTTGAGTGGTCTGCTCAGATGAATGAATTGCAGATCACGGAGCACAATGTCTATCATGCTTTCATGGCTCAGATGGATGACTATACTCTGACCCATAATGAGGTATTTTGTGATGATATTTGTTATACTAATTCCTGCAAGGAAAAGGTAAAGGGTTATAAAGAACAGGTAAGCTCTTTAGTTATGCAACTTCAACTATCTAAAATAGACTTATATCAGATTAAAAAGAAATTAATGGATACAAGGATATGGTGGAGACGCGAAAGCATGATATCCGAAAGTTGTAAAAAGATTTAAGTGAAGAAAAATGCAGACATCTCCATTTTAAAGAACTTAAAAAAAAACTTAACTGATGAACTTGTAGCTATAAAATCAGAAGTTGCTTTTGTAGAATTTAATTTTCGTAAATTTGATTGTTCAAGTGAAAAGGTTGAAAAAAATGATAAACAACCATTTAAAATTCAATAAAATGGAAGTGAGGAATTAGGGTTTAGGATTTGTAAGTATAGCTCCACCACACAATCATTCCTATACCATTATTCCCATGACTAATGAGGAGATAGTTGCTTTTACTGATATGGAGTATGGAGGGGGGGTCAAGGATGTGTATGCGCGTAGGATCGTCAAATCTACAAAGATAATGATCAAACAATTTTGATTCAGGTGCGGAATCCCTGAATCAATAACAAAATGATAACAATACTAACAAAACGCAGAAATCATCTTTAAAAGCTTCATTTCATTCATAAACAAACTCAATTACACGTTATAATAAGCTTTACAATCAAAATAAGACGTGAATTAAGTATACACAAAACCCTAGGGAGAGACTCAAACAGGAGGGAAACAAAAAATGACAAAAACTTTACATTCAAAATGAACTTGACCTTTATATAGGCCTGCACATTCGCCCACTTTGCTTGGTCGAATGTGCAGGTTCGCCCAATCACTATGGTCGAACCAAGCAATACATTATCATCTAAACTACCTTCGACCTCCTTCTCTCCTTCGCACCTTCAGTCTCCTTCGACCATACAAAAACTCTCCTTCGCCCATATCATTCTACCTTCGACCAAACGACTAATCCCATAAACATATGTTAATTGTAATCCAAAGCATTAGTCGCACAAAATGCATCTACAAACTCCCCCTCGACTATTGCTTGGATTGTTTACGCTCTTGGTCCATCCTTTTGTTCATAAGCTTTATGTGCAATTGTTTCTTCTGTTCTAGAGTCATCACCGGTGCATAAACTTGTTTCGGCTTTTTCTTCTTGACATCAGGAACATCTTGATTCTTTACGAACTTACCAAGCTTCTTGTCATATTCACATCCAACATTTATGTCATGAGCAAAGCACAGAAATACCACACGCTGGTATTTACTTGCTTGTTCAGCATCCTTCACCTCACTCTATATCGGATTGTAATACAACATAATGATATCCTCATGTGAACAATTAACCAACCACATAGGATTAAATATGTGTATCTTCTTGAAATTCTTTTCTCCGTCCTTCAAAACAATCACAGCCTCTGCAATCTTCCAATCATAATACCACCAGATAAAATCTTTAGCAAAGTGTTGTGGAATCTGCAATAATGGAATGTGTTTCAACACTTTCGGTGGTTTGTACTTCAAAGTCACTTTGGGCAAACCTGTAATAGTATCAATATCTTTCTTGTGATCAATTCGCTTCGGATACTGAGGTTCAAATAAATTCCATCTCGTCCTGCTTTCCCTCGCCATTCGATCAACAAAATAAGCAATGTGATCATTCGAAGATCCAGTCAACCGATGTCTACATATATCACGAATAGCCCAGTACGGGAGAGTCTTCAGATCATGAAATCTATCAAAATAAAGTATCCCCTTCTCCCACTTAATAGCAACACATTTCAACTGTTTTATAAACTTCCATCCTAACACTCTTCCTTTAAACATCTCGTTGTGTAGCTTATAAAAACTTCCCTGGATCTCTGATTTTGGACAATTTGCTTCTTTCTCTTTTAATTTCCTCAGTAACTCCTTCAAACTGTCTGATTGTTCAATATTCGGTTTATCATGCCCCTTGAAAACTTCTTCAACAAACTTCTCACTCTTTTCTTTAGCAAGTTTCTCGTCTTCTTTCAGTAACTCATCAGTGAACTCAACAAATCTAGAATCTTTATCTTTCTTGAAATATTCTGGATACTCCACTGGTTATATCTTCTATCTCTATCTCCTCAAATGCAGGTACATCACGGTCATCAGAATGATTACGGCTTCCTTTTCAGGTATATTGGGAATCTGATTATCAGCCAATAGTTCTTCCAAAGTTTTCCCAACCTGCTTTGCTAAACCTTCAAGAATCTTTCTCGACATAGCCCCGAAACTTCACCATCCTCCAGATCTGGATCATTATATTCCAATTCAAGCATCCTATCACTGGATTCAAAGATCTTAGAAAATCTACTGGTCATGTCTATCGTCCAGACTCGATCAGTTAGCATTTGGCGATACATCAGTTTATCATTCTCAGACAATGACCTCAACTTCTCATTCCAAAGGATCGTATCATCATCAACAGATCCTCCAGGAGCTTTAGAGCTGGATTCACCTCCTTTTCTAGATCCACGTTTCTCACATTTGTACTTATCGGTATTATCATCATCATCGTCATCACTATCAAAGCTTGCAGAGCTGTGTCCTTCACCAGATTCACCATCCGAACTATCATCATCTCCATCATCTTTCTTTTTCTTCTTTTGAGGAGCATTTCCAGCATCTTCATCTAGATCCTCATCTTCCTCCTCCTCATTATCTGACAGTTCAAAATCAACCTGCTCCTCATCTTGTTCTTTGTCCTCTTCACCTTCTTTTAGTTGAGGAGCTCGAGAGTACACGTCTTTTATCAAGTTGTCCATGTTCTTGTTACTCTCTTTTAGTTTCTTGTTCTCTTCTTTCAAAGCAATGTATCGTCTGGTGTTTCTTTGCTCATGTTTCAATAACTTCTTATTTTCTTTACTGAGTCGTTTAATCTCAGCTTCAAGTGCTTCCTGATTGTCATGAGATGTTTCAACAACGTCTAGCATCTTCTGATCGTTGTTTTTCAATTGCTCAATCTCTGCTTGCTGCTAATTGATTATCTTCATCATATCAGCTAGCTTCCGGTTCACAGCGTTCATCACATCACTATCAACTGTGACCTTTGGTGTAGAAGCTTCAGCAACAGTAGGCAACTTTCGTTTCTTAATCTTCTTTTGCACTCTATCCAGTGCATCATTAAATTTATCAACAGGTAAATCAGTCTCTTTCTCAGTTCCTGAAGTCGTCTTCTGCTTCTTTGCAGCTGGACTAGCAACCGGTGATTTTGAGCTAGATGCTGGTGGAAGTTTCTTTCCAGCAATCAGTGATTCAATTTCTCTAGCTCTCTTTTCCATAGGTTTCAATACCTTCTCCTTCTTCTTGAATTGGGGTTTCTTCTGTTTCTCCCCTTGCATTGGCGATCTAGGAAAATCTCCTGATCCCAAGCCTAATCCCTCATCAGCTTCATCTAAATGAATTGGGCTTCTAGTTCTTTGTTCCTCCAACGACTTATTGAGACTGACAGACTCACCAGCCACAGTGGCCTTGGGCGTGGTGCTCTTCACTGTCTCTGCGTCAGAATCCCATCTTTCATCTTCATGCGTCTCCTCTGAATCAACAGACGCCTCATCCACCAAGTGCAATCCCTTCTTCGCCATACTCTTTTGTCGTCTTGAAACTTTCTTCTTAGCGGGTTCAGCTTCTGCTTTGTAGATGCATTTTGTGCGACTAATGCTTTGGATTACAATTAACATATGTTAGTGTGTTTTGACGAATGGGCGAAGGAATATTGAATGGGCGAATGAGAAGTTATAAAGGTGCGAAGGAGAGAAAAAGGTGCGAAGGAGAGATAGGAGGTCAAAGGTAGATTAGATGTTAATGTATAGCTTGGTTCGACCATGATGAATGGGCGAACCTGCACATTCGACCAAGCAATATGGGCAAATGTGCAGGCCTATAAATAGGTTAAGCTCATTTTGAATGTAGTTTTGGTCATTTTTGTTTCCCTCCTGTTTGAGTCTCTCCCTAGGGTTTTGTGTAAACTTAATTCACGTCATATATTGATTGTAAAGCTTATTTTAACGTGTAATTGAGTGTTTTTATGAATGAAATGAAACTTTTAAAGATCATTTCTGTGTTTTGTTGATATTATTATCATTTTGTGATTGATTCAGGGATTCCGCACCTGAATCAAACTTGTTTGATCACTATCTTTGTAGATTTGACGATCCTACGCGCATACAAAGTGGTATCAGAGCCATTATGGATCAAACGACCACAAATTGATAATTTTACTACTGATTTGGACCCTATTTTGATTAGAAACTTTCTATTTTCATTGATAAAACTGAATTGATGATAATTTGATTGATTAGAGCTTGTTTTCATGGATAAAATGCATAATTCTCTTTGATAAACTTGTTCCAAATCAAATCCGAAGCAAAACCTGATTAGAATCATCAAATTCTTTCAACTTTTGAAAAATTTGATCAAAATTAACTGATTTTCAAAGAATAACCGTTTTTGAAAGTGCAGGGTCGAACCTAGGGAGGATGGGCGAACGTGTGTGTTAATTTGGTCAAACCAAAGGATTTTTGGTCGAAGGTGGTGTTTTAACTGGTCGAATCTAGAGTTTGTTAGTGTATTGGTGTACATTCGACCATATTTGTCTCATTCAACCATTCGGATGGTCGAAGGTGAAATTCAAACGGTCGAAAGAGAGTTTAAACGGTCGAAAGTGATTTGTGTTTGTCATACTTCTCATTCGTATCTTTTCAAACGGTCGAAGGAGAACAATTTGACTCATTCGACCACTCGACATATACGAAGGAGGAATCTGTTTTAAACTTTTCTAATCTTTTCGTGTTTAATCATTTTCAGATCAAGATGTGGAACTTTCCTACTACACCACGACCTAACACGACACCACAACAGTAGACAACCATGGATCTTTGGTCGGTTGCTGCCCAAAAGTCTAGTCAACCATCACAACCTATCAACTACATGGCAATGACTAGTACTATTCCTCAACACGTTGCGCAACCACAACCGCAACCGATTGGTGACTATTGGGGAGTAGCAGCAGCAGTGGTTCACTCACAAACGACTAATGCCATATCAACTCTTATCCAAGACTTGTCCTCGGGGAGTGGAAAACGTCCACCTAAGCTTATGGAGATGGTCGACTACAACACGTGGAAGACCAAATTCAAGATCCATTTGGAGGGTATGGGTTTAAAGGGAACTGAGGCATGGCAGATGATTGCGAAAGGCTATGTTGCTCCGATTTTGGAGAACACGGGTGAGCCTATTCCATTGGAAAATCTAGCAGATGATGAAAAGAAGAAATTTGCTATTGAGAAGAAGGCGTTTTCTCAACTGTCTCAAGCTATCAACGCTGATTTGCTTCATCAGTTTGGTTCTTGCACAACTTCTAAACAGCTGTGGGACATGTTGAGGAACAGGCATGATGGAAATGAGAAGACTAGGAAGCTAATGATGGAAGAGCTTCGAAAAGAGTTTGAGAATTTTAGTTACATGGGTAACGAGACATTGAAAGAGTTGGTCCCAAGGTATTGCCACTTACTCACAGAGCTTTCAAGCTATGAGATTAGCTTACCTATGTCCGAATTGGTGGACAAGTTTGCCGATGCATTGCCACCGTATTGGAACCAACATATTGAGGTGTTAAAAGAGAAGGATGCGTATCAGTATTGGACGATAAATGAATTCATTCAGAAACTGGAAAACAAGGAGATGGAGGAAAAGAGGAAAGCAAAAAGGGCTCAAATTCCTCAGAATCCGGAATTGTATCTTCGTGGTACATCTACTTCTCATTCTACATCCAGTTCTACTTCTAATGTTGCTCCACACATCGCGTGCGTATCTAACATTGTTGAACCACCCAAAACACCAATCAATTACCTTGCTCAAACATCTTCATATACCTCACCATCATTTCCAACAACTACTTATATTCCACCATTTTCACCCATGCAACAAGCAGCATGTTACTCTGCTAGCCAACCTCAACAACAACAACAACCATACAATCCTCAAATGAACCAGATGCAACTTAATCAAAGTGAATCTAACCAAAGCCCGATTGTGTTGGAGACATCAAATCTAAACAATGTTACTGTTGAGATTGCCCAACAACATGTAGCATTAGTTTCAGCAATGGTAGCATCATACAATGGCTTGGTTGCTAGTCAAATTGGGAACAACAACTTGACCAATGAGGACTATGCACAGATTGACAAGGAAGAAATGGAGCTGATGGATATTCAGTAGGCCTTTGCAAGTATCATGAGAAGAGCCACTGATTTTATTCAAAAGACCGGGAGAACTAATCTTTCAACTTCTCCTAACACCACTTATGGCTTCAACAAAGCCAAAGTCACTTGTTTCAACTGTGGTGAAAAATGTCATTTCAAAAGAGAGTGCACACAGCCAACACAACAAGGTAATAGAAATCCATTCAACTCTAACTACCAAAGCCGACAAAACCAAAATCAAATCAGGTATCATACCAAAGTCCCAACATTTCAAGTTTTCAACCTCAAAACAACTATCAAAACCGCCAAAATACCCAACAAAATAACAATGCTAGACAATCCACATCACAAAACCAAACCCAACAGACTTCAAACTGAACAATCATTCCTATTTCTACACCAAACACACAAACCCAAACCGAGAACCCAAATCAAGCTTTGGTGATACAGATGGATGAGGGTTTTGATTGGACCGGTATGGAGTTAGGTGTTGAAGAAATCACAGCTGGTAATGTGGCTTGTGTGGCACAGAAAATGAATTTGGATGGGCCGGTGGAGGCTGAAGAAGAGATTGTAACTGAGAAGATGACTGAGTTAAAGATTGAGGAGTTGACTGAAGAGATGAATGTTGGTTGTGTAGAGAAGAAGTCCAGAATGATTCTTGATTAAGTTACTGATATTCCAGAGCAGTTTGATTCTACTTATTCTGATGAGGAGAGTGAGTCTGACTCTGAATCTAGTGTTAACTCACTGGATGATGACATTGACCAGTTGCTTGCTGAAGCTGACTTCTTGGTGACCCGGAAATCATGCATTGTGGATGACGCTTGCACCAGAATTGATTATTCCAAGTTTTTTTGCTAGGAAGGAATCACACTTTGCACTGATAGCCATGACAGAACCTCCTAAACAGGTAAGTACTGAATCTACTGTTAATTCAAATTCAACTTGTGTTAAACATTGCAAAGCTTGTGATAAATTGACAGATGAGAATAAGCAACTCAAGGTTCAACTTGAGAGTGCAAAAATCAACTGTCAATCATATCAAAAAGAATCAAAAGAATTCAACAGAGTACTTGATGGCTATAAGAAAGACGTTTTAGAATTGAAAAAGACTTTGTCTTTAAAACAAATGGCCATAAATAACTATATCAATGATTTAGAAAACACAAAATTGGAAATGGCCACCATCAAGTGATTTGCAGAGAAAGTAAACAAAAAGATTGAAAGTTATAAGCACATCGCTTATGTTGATGATCACATTATAGAAGAGCCTTCACAGCATAGTAGTGCAAACTACAAAGCTGTCCCAGCTCCGGTGTTGTTTGAAAACCATAATTTGCACTCAATAGCACCGGAGAGCTCAGTTAAATCTGACTCTACATCGGATAACGAGTCAAACACATCTAGTGTGGGAGATCCGTATTCTGATGTTAGACCTGTTCTGGGAAATAATGAGGGTGTGGTTGCTGCTGATGATTCTGATGAAGAGGATGAACAGTCTGAGACGGTTGTTGAAAAGGTGAGTGATATTCCTGATGAAAATCACATTATCACTACTGAACCTGTTTCACCATCTCAGATTGTCATCCCATAGCTAACGATCATAGGAAGAATCAATCAGTGAAACCTGTTGAAAAGAAAGTTGAAAAGAATGTTGAAAAGAAAGTTGAGACGAAAATTGAAAAGAAAATTGAAAATTCAAATGATGAGATAAATGAATCGTGTGATAAACCTGTTAAAGTTTTCTATCGGATGCAAGGTTCCGATAAGATCATTTCTGATGAAGAATATCCGATTCAATTTGCAAATTATTCAAAATTTGAAAAGATCTGACAGGAAAGTACCATTTCGTTCCCGAAACATGAGCGAACAAATGATATTCCTCCAGCAATTTTAAAGAAAATTCATTCGGATATTCCTAAAGATCCAAAGGTCAATGTCACACAATTTGTTAAACCAAAAGATAAGTCAAATGGTTTTCTTGAGCCGACTTACTCAAAGGACCCCGCTCCTGAGAGTTTAAGAAGAAGGTGTATGGATGATCAATATCCTATCGCTAGTTATTCTAAGTCGAATGTCAAGGAAAATTATGAAGAGTACCGTGCGTGTTTTAAGTGCGGGGAGAGAGGGCATTTACTTGCCGACTGCCCGTATGTAAGACACAAGAGGCACGAGGTGGAGATGAAGCAAAAGTATGAATGTCCGGTCGATAATCACTGTTATCCACAGAGACGGTTTGTCCCTCAACCAACACCTTTTTATAACCAAAGCAATTATTTCAAAATGAGGGAAAATCGTCCGATGACATATGATAGACGCAACCGGATTGCCACTGAGAAACCATTGAAGAAACCAATGGTGAATGCAACTGTTGACAATAAAAAGGTTCCTGTTAAACCTAATGTCAAACTAACAGTTGGACCTGTCTCTATTAAATCAGAGAAGGTAACCAAGAAGGTATCATTCAAGGATGAAGTAAAGAAACCGGCTGAGACTCCAAAATCTCAGATCCGGATCTTGAAAAGATCTGAACAATCTTGGTCGCCAAAAGGGATCTGAAGGTGCTTCAACTTCACAACAAAATGTGAAATCTGAGAATGAGAAAGATTTGTGTGATAAGAAAAAGATTGATAAAAATCAAGATGTTTGTAAAAAATCTGAATCTTTGAAACAAAATGTTCAAAGACCCAAGACCAAACAGGCTTGGGTCCCCCAAAAAATCTAACTTCTTTACTTGATATGTGCAGGGAGCTTCAGCTGGCCTTGTGAGCAGTCTTTGGATTGTTGACAGTGGAGCTTCTGGTCACATGACAGGGGATCTTTCGCTACTATTTGATATTAGAAACATCAATGGAGGTTATGTAGTGTTTGCAGGTAACAAAGGAGGATATATTACCATGGAGGGTAGTGTGAGCAATGGAATTGTGAGTTTTGAGAGAATTTCTTATGTGAAGCAAATAGATTACAATCTGCTCAGTGTTAGTCAGATATGTGACAAACAATTTTCTGTGTGCTTTGACGACAAGTCTTGCTATATACTCAAGCCGGGTTTTGAGTTACCGAAAGAGTGGGTGATGTTAAAGGCGTCGAGAGTGAACAACTTATACATTCTCGATATGTCGAAAGCAATGACCACCCAAGGCCAAGTCACGTGTTTCCTCTCCAAGGCTACAGAAAAAGAATCCATTATGTGGCACAGGAGAATGGGACACATTCACCTAAGAAAGATGAATTAATTGGTGAAGAATGAACTTGTCACAGGCGTGAATGTCAAACATTTTCACTTAAATGACAAGTGTGTGAGTTGTAAAAAGGGTAAGCAGCACAAACAATCCCATAGGCCAAAGAAAGTCAATTCCGTTGAACTGCCACTTGAACGTTTGCACATGGATCTGTTCGAACCGGTCAAGCGTAAGAGTCATGCTGGGGAGTTATACTGTCTTGTGGTGACTGATGATTTTTCAAGATTCTCATGGGTTATGTGATTAGACCGAAAGAGCGACACGTTTGATAATTTGAAAGTTCTGTTCACTCGTCTGGAAAATATCTATGGTCTCATGATCAAGAGGATTAGGAGTGATAATGGGACGGAGTTTAAAAATGCACAGATGGACGATCTTTGTGAAAACAAAGGAATTCATCATGAATACAGTGCTCCGTATACCCCACAACAGAACGGTGTCACAGAACGTAAAAACATGACTCTAATTGAAACGGCGAGAACAATGCTTACGGACTCAAATCTTCCAGTAATGTTCTGGAACGAAGCAATTTACGCAGCTTGTTATACTCTTAATCGTGTTTTAACGGTGAAGAAGTTTGGCAAAACTTCTTATGAGCTGTTGAATCGTTGAAAACCGAATTTAGAGTATCTAGAACCGTTTGGAGCTCCTTGTACTATGCTTAATCCATCTGAGAAGTTCGCACCGAAGGCTGAGGAAGGATACTTTGTTGGATATGCAACCCCGCTCAAACGGGTATTCAACAAAAGGACCCGTCAGGTCGAGGAGTGGGCTAACGTTGAAGTGCAACGGTATACTCAGAATTTACAGGGAAACGGTCCAGACTGGATGTTTGATTACAAAGATTTCTTTGAATCATTCAACCTAGATAGCTTGGTTGAAGAGGTTGTATTACGTCTATATTACGAGGTCGAAAACGCAGTGACATCACCGTTGGTGCGTCCGATCACCGTAAATCCTCAAGCAACTTCTAATGATACCAATGTTCCTGTCGTTGAAGAAGAGGTATTTCAAGAAGCTTCCACAACGTTGAATTCATCAGAATCAGAAGATGACGACGATGAGGTTACAAGTGAAGCTATCTTAGATCATGCTACAGTGACACCACCAGTGAACCCAACTACAAATGATGCTTCAACATCGAATGTGGATAATGATCTGGTTTCTGCAGGAACTTAACTACTCAGACGGGAGTCCAAGTACCAGATTATCCGGAATCTTGGATGTAACATCACACAATTTTTTTTATATATATATAGAACTCCCTCGTTTATTCATCCGATTCATGTTTACATTATCTTTCCCATCCATTTTATTATTTTTTTTTGTTTAAATAATGACTTATAATCAATATTAAATTGGATTTTATTAAATTCTGATTTGAAAACGTTAAAAAAATGTTTGCCTGAGCCAGGATTCGAACCCGAGTCCCTGGCGGGCTAAACCTTAACCACACCACACAAACCACTACACCATTTGGTGTTTTGTGATGTTAATTAAAACCAATTAAACTTAAACCCTTTCAAGGTCCCATAGTCAAACCTGAAAAGTCAAACGTAGTCTCTTAGTCAAGTCAAGTCAAGTCAAAGTGTTAGTAAATAGGGTCTCCTAGTGAAGTCAAAGTGTTAGTAAATATGGTCTTCTAGTCAAGTCAAAGTTGTTCCTAAATTCTAGCCTAGTCAAAGTAGTCCCTAATTACAACTCTAATTTCTACACAATAAATACAATAGCCTATCATTCAACTCTTTATAACATTCAATAAAAAAAAAACATTATTATCCCATCTCCCACATACTAAAGTTTCCATCCATCATTTTCTCCTCTAGTTAGTTCCGAGTTTTCCAAGGCATTATTACTAAGTGTTTGCACGCTCAAGAAAACTCACAAACTCATTAAGCACCTAAGGTGAGTTTACATAGCCCCTTTTTACCATTTTACTATTTTGGGGTGAAACATGTTACAACATCAATTTACAATTCAACATAAGTGTCTATATGTTATTCTATGTTGCATTATGTCTTAAACATTACTATGGTAAGCACAATTATTCTAGCATAATCATTAACTCCGTACAAGCCAACGATACACAATAATAGATCTATTGGACTGACAACCCCACCCGGATACGTTACCTCCTACATAGGTAGCGTGGGTGATTGTTATCGCAACATAAACGAGTGAACCATATGCGTATGGGATGGACCACAATATTCTAGTCACAAGGTTTGATTATGCCCACAATTTACCGGGGAGTATTGTTTTCACATATGGACTAGACTTGTCATGACACTCGAATTGTACAAGTTTTATTCAATATTCAAACCTATGTAATTCTCACCAACTTTTGTTGACCCAAAATATTTTCAAACTTAACATGTTTCAGGTTATAGCTTGTTCGAAGATTTGAGTTAATGCTTGAAGATGCGTAGCTAGTATTTTTTTCATTTTGATGTACAAATTCTTGTAGAACAATTGTATGTAATGTATTTAAATCAATTATTGAAATTTATTATTTACCATGAGCTACTGAACAATCATCAATACGTGACATCCCGATGTTTCCGCCATCGGTTGGGGTGTTACATCGGATACATCGAATTCACCCGATCGAGCAAGTTATTGGTGATCCTGGTAGCAGTGTGATGACAAGAGGCCAATTGAGGAATGCTAACTCACCGGAAAACCTTGGCAATCTTGCTTTATATGCCAAAATACAAAAATCTGGTTTTCAGAATGACTGGTCTTTTGCTTGTTATGTTTCGCAGTTTGAGCCGCGAACTTACAAGGATGCTCTTTTGGACGACGCTTGGGTAGAAGCAATGCAAGAGGAGTTGTTGCAGTTTCAGAAAGTTGGCATTTGGACATTGACAGATTTGCCCCCGGGAAGAAAGAAGATTGGAACGAAGTGGGTTTTCAAATGCAAAAAGGATGATAGAGGAGTGATCATAAGAAACAAAGCTCGTTTGGTTGTACAAGGATTTCATCAAGTGGAGGGAATCGATTACAACAAAATCTATGCACCAGTTGCATGCTTAGAGGCAATACGAATGTTTCTGGTGTTTGCATCATTCAAGAAATTTAAGGTGTATCAAATGGATGTCAAGAGCGCGTTTCTCTACGGTGTGGTCAAGGAGGAAGTATACGTAGGTCAACCACCAGGCTTTGAAGATCCTATTCACCGGGATAAGGTCTACATTTTGAACAAAGCTCTTTACGGGTTGCACCAAGCTCCAAGGCAATGGTATGAGGAGCTGAGCACGTATCTTCTTTCAAAAGGATTAAAGCGAGGTTTGGTAGATTGCACACTGTTCACTAAACGAACAGGAGATGACTTGCTTCTAGTCCAGATTTATGTTGACGATATTATATTTGGGTCTACTAACAAACTTCTGTGCAGAGAATTTGAACGTGTTATGCAGGAAAAGTTCGAGATGAGCACAATGGGAGAGATGCAGTTTTCCCTAGGCTTGCAGGTGGAACAAAGACCAACGGGGATCTTTATTCACCAGACGAAATACGTTTCTAAAGTCTTGAGCCGATTCCAGATGGATGATTCGAAGTCGATGGATACCCCAATACAACCTAATCACGGGATCGGAGTTGACGCTAAGGGGAGCTAACTGATCCTTTTAGATACAGAGCAATCGTCGGATCTCTGATGTATCTTACCGCCTCCAGACCTGATATAATGTTTGCCACATGTCTCTGTGCACGTTATCAATCGAAGCCGAAACAGAGTCATCTTGCAGCTGTCAAACGGCTGGATGCCAGTTTATGGGGAGCAGGCTCGTGACCTGGCAGTGCAAGAAATAGACCGCAGTTGCATTATCCACATGTGAAGCAGAATACGTTTCAGCATCGAGCTGCTGCTCACAGGTTCTTTGGATCCAACAACAGATGGTGGACTACGGTTTGCAATTTCTTAAAACCCCTATTTACTGTGATAATGAAGCCGCAATCGCATTAACAAAAGACTTAGTAAATCACTCAAAGGCTAAAGATATCCGGATTAAATACCATTTTATCCGTGATTGTTATGCTAAAGTGTTGATCGACATGGTCAAAATCCACACTGATTACCAACGCGCAGACCTTTTTACCAAAGCTTTTGATAAATCAAGATTTGAATATCTTTTGAAAGCTAACGGTATTAAAGAAAAACAAGACTGATCACCACCTCAGTTTATCGCTTTTTAGTTTAGTTTTACTGTTTTTCAGAAAAATTCGAAAATCCACAAACATTGAAAATTTTCTTTGCTGACTGCTATATCTTCTTCCCTTAGATTAATGCCGTCAAATTTCTGTGAACAAACGATATCTGGGCAGTCACATATTTGAAATGCTCCAGCTTATCCTTGGGAACAGTAAATTCAAAAATTTATAAAAATCAGAAAAACCAAAAATGATTTCCTAGAGAAAAAGGGGAAATGATAGTAAATCAGTGGGGATCTGACACATTCTAAAGAAATGTAATGCTATATAGAGCGTGTGTCTGAGTCTGTGTGATGTGCTGATAGGCTTCGTAGACCTATTACTGCGTGCCTGATACATACATATCAAACGAATTGTTGTGTGGATGAACTCATCATGGGCATATGGTCTTAGTACCGAAATTTCGTTTGATAGGGTATTTGTACAAAACTCGGAGGTTTTGGGTCGTTATGTTATTAGTTGTCTGGAGATAGCCTCTCTGATCTTCTGCTGTAAGTCATTACGGACCTAGATCAGATAGGGTGTCTTTATAAAAGAGCTTTATGCCAAATCCTAAAGTTACCGAATTGAGGAACTTTCCATGTTTTATGATAATCAAAGATTATCTATTACATCGTATTAATCACTGATGCAAATCATGATTAATATCAGTCCTCAACCTGGTAGAGTGCACATGTTACTTTGCTGCATTAATTTGCTGACCTGTATACCTCTGTGCCTCATACCTTGTAAATTACAGACGACGAAAGCATAATCACGCTTTACAATGAGTCTTTGTGCATTTACTTCTTGATACGGGAGTATGTCGTGTGCGTGGGAACCACAGACAATTATGTTTATACTATACATAATCGTATCAGTTTAAAGCACTGCACAAAAGTCTGCATGTGAGTTTATGTGGATCACAATATCAGCAGTTGCCAGATCACACTTTAATGATAATAATAAAAAAGATCAACGGTGTGATTAGATTTCTCAATAACTGATATGATCCCTTTACCGAAATCCCAAAACATTTACTGCTTTATCTTTACATTTCCGCATTTTATATTTCTCGTCAAAAATTGCAAAACTCAAAAAGATTTTAGGTGTGTTTTAACATAAACTTTAGAAAATCCAAAAAGATTTTACATTTCTATCTTATTTTTGATAGCTGATGGTGGTTGATGACGATTTTCTAAACCTTGATGAACCATTTGAGCTTTGTAATCTTTAAATGAGAAAATATGATTGTCGGATGCTTAAAAGTTGGAAAATATTTTGAACAGGACTCGATTTTGAGATTTGGTAAAATTTTCAAAAATTCCTGTTCACTTTCGCCCCTTCGTTGGGTCGAAGGAGGATTTTTTTTGTTCATTCGTACGTTTAAATTTGGGCGAATGTGAGAGTTCTTAAGACATTTTCTCTTTCGAACCCTTATGTCTCATTCGTACCTTTAATTAGGGGCGAAGGAGACAAAAGCTTCACATTCGACCGGCATGAACGGGCGAAGGAGCAGCCTATAAATACCCTTATCTGCACATTCGACCCATTCGAAAAAATTTTCAAAAATTCTGACCTTAACTCCACTTATTGCTTTTTGATTTTAGATCTTTCCATTGTCTTCGTCTATTGTCACTGATCATTTTCCACCAATTTTTACAGGTTTTCATCATGATTTGAATGCTTAATATTTGCATTTTCAGTCCAAGCCCTAACTGTTATCAAACAGGGATTTAACAACGATAATTGGACATATTTTTTTAAGGATTCATTGATTGAGTGTTTTAGTGGGAGATTATTCAAAAACCTAGGGTGTTAAAACATCAAAATGATCAATTGATTAATAAAAATGTTTCGAACCCTAGTTTTTATTAGAAAACACTAAATCAATGGTTGTTTGTTAAAATTGATGATTAGGAAAGCTTTATCGGAGGTTTTAGGTGTTAGATAAATCAAAATGACAAGTTAAAACAGTCTGGATATCAAAATTGAAATTTGAAATGAAGAACTGACTCTTTCGCCCTTTACGAACGGTCGAACGTGCAAAAACGGGCGAAGGAGAAGGTTTGTCTGGGCGAAGGAGAAGGTTTCAAAAACTTTTCGCGAATGAAACATTTTTCAAAAACTTTTCACATACGAACCCTTGAAACTCCACATTCGCACCTAAGTTTTCTCATTTGAACCTTTAAACGGGCGAATGTAGAATTTAAAAAACAAAATTTTCAATTTTTGTTTATTTTGTTTGTTTTTAACGCGTTTACTTGATTTGTTTTGCAGTTTTAACCATGTCTGAATAGGAAGATACGAGTGTTCCTGCTGGATCATCCTCACAGGCTGCCGAGACAACGAAGACTGATATTTTACCGTTCGAGAATGCACACAACTGCTGTGCATATCTTGAAGACGTGAAGAAGCACACAAAGTTTACTGGGATTATAGAGTTTCTGAAGAGGAGCCGGGTGATTGATGCGATTGCTACACCCGCTATTATTTACAGAGATTTGTTACAGGAGTTCTGGACAAACGCGAAAATGGACTTCTGGGAAGGTGAATCTTCTCTGGTCAGCAAAATCCAAGGAGTGCTGATTATTGTGTCAGAGAATGATATCAGGGAAGCGTTGAAACTTGAAGACGTAAAGACGGATCCCAGAGAACTTAGCTGGACTGAACAAAGGAAGTGCTTTCTCAGAATGAAGTATAACGGACCGATTACTGATGGTTCGTTACACAAAGGAAAGCTCTGTCCTCGGTTCAAGTATTTAGCACATGTGATGATACATGTCTTCGGGTCAGCTGCTGGTGGTCATGATCTGATGAGGAAAAGCATAAGCTCGTTGATGGTAGCACTTATATTGAACAAACCGTTCAATGTATCTGGAATGCTTATGGAACACCTGTTGGAACCAGTGAGAGGTACAAGGACTAGGAAGTTTTTGTTATATACTAGATTCCTTCAGATGATTTTTGATTTGAAGTATAAGAATTTGAAGAGAGACCCGAAGCAAATTATTGTTAAGGAGCATATGAACATTAATACTCTTGCCAGAATGAAAGCATATAAAGGTTTATCTGTGAATGAAAGACCACCAGTGAGACGTTTATTTGGTCACTTAGTCAAGATTGATTATGTGGATCCTAGTCAAGATAAGCTGAGACATGCTGATAGTGCATCGGACGAAGACAATCCGTTACATCCTGTTGACCCTGAAGCAAAACGAAAGCGTCAGGTAGTGAATGTGGGAGCAAAGAGTGGTAAAGGAAAAGAGAAAGAGATTAGGATTGAAGTTCAGACTGAAACTGAACCAGCAAAGAAGAAAAGTGCGTCAAGAAGGCACAAAAGTATGGCAAAGAAAGGTTTACATCTTGTGGATGAAGCGTCGGTTGATTATGAGGTGACGCAAGAAGACGAGCGATGGGATTCTGATGAAGAGACTGTAAAGAGCACCACGCCCAAGGCCACTGTGGCTGGTGAGTCTGCTAGTCTGAATAGATCTTTGGAAGAACAGAGAAACAAGAGTCCTATTCGTTTAGATGAAGCTGATGAAGATTTAGGCTTGGGATTAGGAGATATTCCTGGATCGCCAATGCAGGGGGAGAAACAGAAGAAGCCCCAATTCAAGAAGAAGGAGAAAGTGTTAAAGCCCATGGAGAAGCGAGCTAGAGAGATTGAATCATTGATTGCTGGAAAGAAACTTCCACCAGCATCTAGCTCGAAATCACCGGTTACAAGTCCAGTTGCGAAGAAACAGAAAACATCATCAGGAACTGAGAAAGATACCGACCTACCTGTTGATAAATTCAATGATGCACTGGACAGAGTGTTAAAGAAGATTAAGAAAGGAAAGCTGCCTGCTGATGCTAAAGCTTCTACTCCAAAGGTCACAGTTGATAGCGATGTGATGAACGCTGTGAACCGGAAGCTCTGTCCTCGGTTCAAGTATTTAGCACATGTGATGATACATGTCTTCGGGTCAGCTGCTGGTGGTTATGATCTGATGAGGAAAAGCATAAGCTCGTTGATGGTAGCACTTATATTGAACAAACCGTTCAATGTATCTGGAATGCTTATGGAACACCTGTTGGAACCAGTGAGAGGTACAAGGACTAGGAAGTTTTTGTTATATACTAGATTCCTTCAGATGATTTTTGATTTGAAGTATAAGAATTTGAAGAGAGACCCGAAGCAAATTATTGTTAAGGAGCATATGAATATTAATACTCTTGCCAGAATGAAAGCATATAAAGGTTTATCTGTGAATGAAAGACCACCAGTGAGACGTTTATTTGGTCACTTAGTCAAGATTGATTATGTGGATCCTAGTCAAGATAAGGTGAGACATGCTGATAGTGCATCGGACGAAGACAATCCGTTACATCCTGTTGACCCTGAAGCAAAACGAAAGCGTTAGGTAGTGAATGTGGGAGCAAAGAGTGGTAAAGGAAAAGAGAAAGAGATTAGGATTGAAGTTCAGACTGAAACTGAACCAGCAAAGAAGAAAAGTGCGTCAAGAAGGCACAAATGTATGGCAAAGAAAGGTTTACATCTTGTGGATGAAGCGTCGGTTGATTATGAGGAGACGCAAGAAGACGAGCGATGGGATTCTGATGAAGAGACTGTAAAGAGCACCACGCCCAAGGCCACTGTGGCTGGTGAGTCTGCTAGTCTGAATAGATCTTTGGAAGAACAGAGAAACAAGAGTCCTATTCGTTTAGATGAAGCTGATGAAGATTTAGGCTTGGGATCAGGAGATATTCCTGGATCACCAATGCAGGGGGAGAAACAGAAGAAGCCCCAATTCAAGAAGAAGGAGAAAGTGTTAAAGCCCATGGAGAAGCGAGCTAGAGAGATTGAATCATTGATTGCTGGAAAGAAACTTCCACCAGCATCTAGCTCGAAATCACCGGTTACAAGTCCAGTTGCGAAGAAACAGAAAACATCATCAGGAACTGAGAAAGATACTGACCTACCTGTTGATAAATTCAATGATGCACTGGACAGAGTGTTAAAGAAGATTAAGAAAGGAAAGCTGCCTGCTGATGCTGAAGCTTCTACTCCAAAGGTCACAGTTGATAGCGATGTGATGAACGCTGTGAACCGGAAGCTAGCTGATATGATGAAGATAATTAGTCAACAGCAAGCAGAGATTGAGAAATTGAAGAACAATGATTAGAAGATGCTAGACGTTGTTGAGACATCACATAACAATCAGGAAGCACTTGAAGCTGAAATTAAACGACTTCGCAAAGAAAACAAGAAGTTGTTGAAACACGAACAAAGAAACACCAGACGATACGTAGCTTTGAAAGAAGACAACAAGAAGCTAAAAGAGAGTAACAAGCACATGGACAATCTGATAAAAGACTTGTACTCTCGAGCTCCTCAACTGAAAGAAGGTGAAGAGGACAAAGAACAAGATGAGGAGCAGGTTGATTTCGAACCGTCTGATAATGAGGAGGAGGAAGATGAGGATCTTGATGAAGATGCTGGGAACGCTCCTCAAAAGAAGAAGAAGAAGGATGATGGAGATGATGATGGTTCGGATGGTGAATCTGGTGATGGAGGCAGCTCTGCATTTGATGATGATGATGATGAGGATGACGATACAGATAAGTATAAGTATGAGAAACGTGGATCTGGAGAAGGAGGTGAATCCAGTTCTAAAGCTCCTGGAGGATCGGTTGATGATGATACGATCTTTTGGAATGAAAAGCTGAAGTCATTGTTTGAAAATGATAAACAGATGTATCGCCAGATGCTAACTGATCGAGTCTGGACGATCGACATGACTAGTAGATTCTCTGAGATCTTTGAATCTAGTGACAGGATGCTTGAATTGGATTATAATGATCCAGATTTAGAAGATGGTGAAGTTTCTGCGGCAATGTCAAAGGAGATTTTAGAAGGTTTGGCGAAGCAGGTTGGGAAAACGTTGGAAGAACTATTGGCTGATAACCAGATTCCTAATCTACCTGAAAAGGAAGGTGGAAATCATTCTGATGATCGTGACGTACCTGGGTTTGAGGAGATTGAAATTGAAGATATAACCAGTGAAGAGTATCCAGAATATTTCAAGAAAGATAAAGATTCTGGATTTGCTGCTTTCACTGAAGAATTACTAAAAGAAGCCGAGAAACTTGCTAAAGAAAAGAGTGATAAGTTTGTTGAAGAAGTGTTTAAGGGGCATGATAAACCGAATATCGAACAATCTGATAGCTTGTAAGAGTTACTGAGGCAATTGAAAGAGAAAGAAGCCAATTGTCCGAAAGCAGAAATCCAGGGAAGTTTTTATAAACTCCACAACGAGATGTTTAAAGGAAGAGTGTTGGGTTGGAAGTTTATAAAGCAGTTGAAGTGTGTTGCCGTTAAGTGGGAGAAGGGGATACTGTATTTTGACAGATTTCATGATCTGAAGACTCTTCCGTATTGGGCTATTCATGATATTTGCCGACATAGGTTGACTGGATCCTCAAACGATCACATTGCTTATTTTGCTGATCGAATGGCGAGAGAAAGCAGGACGAAGTGGAATTTGTTTGCACCTCAGTATCCGAAGCGGATTGTTCACAAGAAAGACATTGATACTATTACCGATTTGCCCAAGGTGACTCTAAAATACACACCACCGCAAGTGTTGAAACATATTCCGCTATTGCAGATTCCACAACACTTTGCGAAAGATTTTATCTGGTGGTATTATGATTAGAAGATTGCAGAGGCTGTGATTGTATTGAAGGATGGTGAAAAGAATTTCAAGAAAATACACATATTTGATCCTATGTGGTTAGTTAATTGTTCACATTAGGATATAATTATGTTGTATTACAATCCGATATTCAGTGATGTGAAGGAAGCAAAACAAGCAAGTAAATACCAGCGTGTGGTATTTCTGTGCTTTGCTTATGATATAAACGCTGGATGTGATTTTGATAAGAAGCTTGGGAAGTTCGTGAAGATTCAAGATGCTCCTGATGTCAAAAAGAAAAAGCCAAAACAAGTGTTTGAACCGGTGATGACAAAAGAACAAAAGACGTTATTGCATATAAATCTTATGAACAAAAGGATGGACCAAGAGCGTAAACAATCCAAGCAATAGTCGAGGGGGAGTTTGTAGATGCATTTTGTGCGACTAATGCTTTGGATTACAATTAACATATGTTAGTGTGTTTTGACGAATGGGCGAAGGAAGATTGAATGGGCGAATGAGAAGTTATAAAGGTGCGAAGGAGAGAAAAAGGTGCGAAGGAGAGATAGGAGGTCGAAGGTAGATTAGATGTTAATGTATAGCTTGGTTCGACCATGATGAATGGGCGAACCTGCACATTCGACCAAGCAATATGGGCGAATGTGCAGGCCTATAAATAGGTTAAGCTCATTTTGAATGTAGTTTTGGTCATTTTTGTTTCCCTCCTGTTTGAGTCTCTCCCTAGGGTTTTGTGTAAACTTAATTCACGTCATATATTGATTGTAAAGCTTATTTTAACGTGTAATTGAGTGTTTTTATGAATGAAATGAAACTTTTAAAGATGATTTCTGTGTTTTGTTGATATTAGTATCATTTTGTGATTGATTCAGGGATTCCGCACCTGAATCAAACTTGTTTGATCACTATCTTTGTAGATTTGACGATCCTACGCGCATACATGCTTCAGTTTCTTTTTCTTTACCTTTTCCACTTTTTGCTTCTACATTCACCACCTGACGCTTTCGTTTTGCCTCAGGGTCAACTGGATGTAAAGGATTGTCTTCGTCAGATGCACTGTCAGCATGCCTCACCTTATCTTTACCAGGGTCTACATAGTCTATCTTGATCAGGTGACCAAATAGACGCCTCACTGGTGGTCGTTCGTTCAAAGCCACACGCCTTCATTGTAGCAAGAGTATTAATGTTCATATGCTCCTGAACAATAATCTGCTTTGGATCTCTCTTCAATTTCTTATACTTTAAATCAAAAATCATCTGAAGGAATCTAGGATATAACAGAAACTTCCTAGTCCTTGTACCTCTCACTAGCTCCAATAAGTATTCCATTAGCATTCCAGACACATTGAACGGTTTGTTCAATATGAGTGCTACCATCAATGAGCTAATGCTTTTTCTCATCAAATCATAACCACCAGATGCTGACCCGAAGACATGTATCATCACGTGTGCTAAATACTTGAACTGGGTACATAGCTTTCCCTTATGTAACGAACCATCAGTAATCGGTCCGGTATACTTCATTCTAAGAAAGCACTTCCGTTGTTCAGTCCAGCTGAGTTCTCTGGGATCCGTCTTGGCATCTTCAAGCTTCAACGCCTCTCTAATATCATTCTCTGAAACGATTATAAGCTCCCCTAAATCTTACTAACCAATGAAGATTCGCCATCCCAGAAGTCCATCTTTGCATTTGTCCAGAACTCCTGTAACAGATCTCGGTAAATGATAGCGGGTGTAGCAATTGCGTCAATCACCCGGCTTCTCTTCAAAAACTCTATTATCCCAGTAAACTCTGTGTGTTTCTTCACATCGCCTAAGTATGCACAACAGTTGTGTGCATTCTCAAACGGTAGAATAGCAGTCTTCTCTGTCTCGGCAACCTGTGAGGATGATCCAGCATGAACACTCGTATCTTCCTGTTCAGACATGGTTAATACTGCAAAACAAATCAAGTAAACACGTTAGAAACAAACAAAATAAACAAAATCTGAAAATTTGGTTTTTAATTTCTACATTCGCCCAATTGAAAGGATCGAATAAGAAATTTTGGGTGCGAATGTAAAGTTTCAAAGGTTCGTCCATTTATCCTTCATTCGCCCAGTTAAACTTTCTTCTTCACCCAAATTTGCACGTTCGACCGTTTGTTGATGGGCGAAGGTGTCAGTTCATCAGTTCAAATTTCAATTTTGAAATCCAGTGTGTTTTAAACTGCCATTTTGATTTGTCAAGCATCTAAAACCTCCGATTAAGCTTTCCTAACAATCAATTTTAACAAACATTCATTGATTCAGTGTTTTCATATAAAAACTAGGGTTCGAAAAAGGTTTCATAATCAATTGAACATTCTGATGAATTAAAACCCTATGTTTTTGAATAATCTCCCCCTAAAACACTAAATCAATGATTCCTGAACAAATACCAGTCCAAATAACATGTTTAAATCCAAGTTCTAAGTTAGTTTGGGGTCGGTCTGAAAATCATCGATAAAACAGTGATTAATGGATGAAAACCTGTAAGGATAAGGGCAAAATTGTTCAGTAACAACAGACGAACACAATGGTATGATCTAAAACAACGAGCAACAAATGGAATTTATCTCTGAAAATTTGAAAAAATTTCAAATGTGGTCGAATGAGGAGATAAGGGTTTATATAGGCTGCTCCTTCGCCCGTTTATACCGGTCTAATGTGAAACTTTTGCTTCCTTCGACCCTAATTAAAGGTTCGAATGTGGCAAAAGGGTTCGAAAGTGGACTTTTGTCATGAACACTCACATTCACCCAATCCTAAACATACGAATGAGCAGAAAATTCCTCCTTCGACCCAACGAAGGGGCGAAAGAAATCTGGAATTTTTTGAAAATTTTACCAAATCTCAAAATCGAATCCCGTTCAAAATATTTTCCAACTTTTAAGCATCCGACAACCATTATTTCTCATTTAAAGATTACAAAGCTCAAATGGTCCATCAAGGTTTAGAAAATCGTCATCAACCACCATCAGCTATCAATGTAGATGCATTTATGCGACTAAAGCTTTGGATTGTACAATAAACATATGTTAATAATATGAGTCGAATGGGCGAAGGAACTTCATGATGGGCGAAGGAAGGTTTTTAGAGGTGCGAAGGAGAAAGTTTTGTACGAAGGAGAGACAGGAGGCGAAGGAAGTTTTAGTTTGTTATGTATTGCTTCATTCGACCAGGTTGTTTGGTCGAATGTGCACATTCGCACCTACACGGTGGGCGAATGTGCAGCCTATAAATCGGTCAAGCTGATTTTTTAATGTAGTTTTTAGTCATTATTGTTCCCTCCATTTTCAGTGTGTCTCTCTAGAGTTTTGTTAAGCTTAATTCACGTTGTGTCTTTAATGTTTTGATTATATTAACGTGTAATTGAGTTGTTTATTAATGAGAAAAGCTTTGAATGATGATTTGTTTGTTTTGATCTGATTGATTATCATTTTGTGATTGGTTTAGGGTTTCCGCACCTAAATCAAACTTGTTTGATCATTTCTTTGTTGATTTATCGATCCTTTTAGCACATACAAAGTGGTATCAGAGCCATTCTGGATCAAACAACTACAAATTGATAGTTTCTCAGTTGATTTGGACCCAATTTTGGTCAAAAAGTTTATGTTTTCATAGAACAAACTGATTTGATGAGTTTTTGATTGATTAGAACTTGTTTTCATGGTTAAAATGGATAATTCTCTTTGATAAACTTGTTCCAAATCAATTCCGGATCAAAACCTGATTAAAATCATCAAAATCTATCAACATTTGATAAACATGATCAAAATTAACTGATTTTCAAAGAATAACCGTTTTTGAAAGAGCAGGGTCGAACCTAGAGAGAACGGTCGAATGTGTGAGTGATTTTGGTCGAACGAGTGAATTTTTGGTCGAAGGTGTTGATTTTGTGGTCGAACGTAGAGTTTCATAGCTTATTGTTGTACATTCGACCATCAGAGTTTCATTCGACCAATCGAACGGTCGAAGGAGGGAACAAACGGTCGAAAGAGAGAACAAACGGTCGAAAGAGTTTGTGTGTTGTCATAGTCCACATTCGTACCTTTCCAAACGGTCGAAGGAGAAGAATTTTCCTCATTCGACCATACGTTAGTGCGAAGGTAAAACCTGTTTTAAAATTTTTCTAATCTTTTCATGTTTGAACATTTATAGGATAAGATGTAGAACTTTCCAACTACGCCAAGACCTAATCCAGCACCACAGCAGCAGACAACTAGAGATCCATGGACAGTTGTAGCCCAGAAGACTAGTCCACCATCTCAGCCAATCAACTACATGGCTATGACTAGTTCTACTCCTCAGCAAGTTGTGCAACCATTACAGCAACCAATTGGCGACTATTGGGGAGTAGCAGCAGCTACCGTTCACTCACAGATGACCAATGCCATATCTACACTCATTCATGATCTATCATCCGGCAGTGGAAATCGTCCTCCAAAGCTCATGGATATGATTGACTATAACACATGGAAGACAAAGTTCAAGATACATGTGGAGGGACAAGGCTTAGAGGGAGCCGAGGCATGGCAGATGATAGTGAAAGGTTATGTTGCTCCTATTTTGGAGAACACTGGTGAACTTATACCATTGGAGAACTTGAGTGATGATGAGAAGAAGAAGTTCGCGATTGAGAAAAAGGCGTTTTCTCAAATATCTCAGGCGATCAACACTGACTTGCTACATCAGTTCGGATCGTGTACTACTTCAAAACAGTTGTGGGATATGCTGAGAAACAGATATGATGGTAACGAGAAGACTAGGAAGCTGAGAATGGAAGAGCTTCGCAAAGAGTTCGAAAATTTTAGTTACATGGGTAATGAGACTTTAAAAGAATTGGTTCCAAGGTATTGCCACTTGCTTACAGAGCTCTCGAGCTACGAGATTAGCATACCTATGTCTGAACTGGTGGATAAATTTGCTGATGCTTTACCACCATATTGGAACCAACACATTGAAGTGTTGAAAGAAAAAGATGCATACCAGTATTGGAGTATCAATGAGTTCATACAAAAACTGGAGAACAAAGAAATGGAGGAGAAGAGGAAAGCAAAGAGAGCACAAATTCCACAGAACCCAGAGTTGTATGTGAGTGGTACATCTACTTCTCTTTCTACTTCTAGCTCTACTTCAAGTGTTGCACCTCATATTGCTTGTGTATCTAATGTTGTTGAACCCACCAAAGCACCAATCAACTATCTTGCCCAAACTTCATCATATACACCACAATCTTATCAAACACCTAATTTCATCCCACCTTTTTCACCTATGCAACAAGCTGCCTGTTACACTGCCAGACAACCTCAACAACAACCATATAATCCTCACATGAACCAAATGCAGTTCACTCAAACACAATCAAATCAAAGTCTGATTGTGTTAGAGACTTCTAACCTTAACAATGTTACTGTAGAGATTGCTCAACAGCATGTAGCATTAGTATCTGAAATGGTTGCATCATACAACGGTTTAGTTGCTAGTCAGATTGGAAACAACAATCTAACCAATGAGGACTATGCACAAATCGATAAAGAGGAAATGGAGCTTATGGATATACAGTGGGCGTTTGCTAGCATCATGAGAAGAGCCACTGATTTTATTCAGAAAACAGGGAGAACTGACCTTTCGACTTCTCCAAACACCACTTATGGCTTTAACAAAGCCAAGGTCACATGTTTTAATTGTGGTGAGAAGGGTCATTTCAAGAGAGAGTGTACACAAGCGGCTCAACAAGGTAATCGAAATCCGTTCAACTCAAGCTACCAAAATCGACAAAACCAAAACCAGAATCAGGTATCATACAACAGTCCCAACATTTCTAGCTTTCAACCTCAAAACAACTACCAGAACCATCAAAACACACAACAAAATACCAATACTAGACAATCCACATCTCAAAGTCAACCACAACAGAATTCAAACCGAACCATTGTTCCCATCTCTACACCTAACACTCAAACCTAAACCCAAACTGAAAACCAAAACCAAGCACTTGTGATCCAAAAAGATGAAGGTTTTGATTGGACGGGTATGCAATTAGGAGTGGAAGAGATTACTGCAGGAAATGTGGCTTGTGTGGCACAAAAGATGAGTTTGGATGAACATGTGGAGATTGAAGAAGATGTTGTGACAGAAAAATTGACGGAGTTGAAAATAGAAGAGTTGAATGAGGATGTGAATGATGAGTGTGAAGACAAGAAATCTGGAATGATTCTTGATTTTGTCACAGATGTTGGAGAACAATATGATTCGGCTTACTCGGACATGGAAAGTGATTCTGACTCGGAAGCTAGTGTGAACTCACTAGACGATGACATCGATCAGTTGCTAGCTAAAGAAGATTTCCTTATGACCCGCAAGTCGTGCATGGTGGATGATGCCTGCACAAAGATTTATTACTCAAAATTCTTTGCAGGGAAGGAAGCTCATTTCGCACTGGTGGCAATGACAGAACCACCTAAACCGGTAAGTACTGAATCTCAATCTAAATCTCATGTTTGTGATAAATGTTCCATTTTTTATAGTTTGACAGAAGAAAATAAGCAACTCAAAGTACAACTTGAGAGTGCTAAAATAAACTGTCAAACTTATCAAAAGGAAGCAAAAGAATTCAACAAAGTACTTGATGGTTACAAAAAGGATGTTTCTGAATTGAAAAAGACTTTGTCTTTAAAGCAACTTACCATTAACAACTATATAAATGAAATGGAAAACACAAAGTTAGAAATGGCAACCATCAAGTGCTTCGCTAAAAAAGTTAACAAAAAGTTAGAGAGCTATAAGCACATTGCTTATGTAGTTGACCACATCATCGAAGAACCTTCACAGTCGAGTAGTGCAAACTACAAAGCTGTCCTATCTCCGGTGTTGTTCGAAAACCATAATTTGCATGTGATAGCACCGGAGAGCTTAGTCAAAACTGACTCTACATCAGATAACGAGTCCAACACATCCAGTGTCAGAGACCCGTATTCTGATGTTAGACCTGTTCTGGGGAACAATGAAGGTGTGGTAGCTGCAGATGATTCTGATGAAGATGATGAACAGTCTGAGACGGTTGTTGAGAAAGAGAGTGATATTCCTGATGAAAATCATATCATCACTACTGAACCAGTCTCACCATCTCAGATTGTCCATCCCATGGCTAATGCTCACAGAAAGAATCAACCAGCAAAGAATGTTGCTAAGAAAGTTGAGCAGTCTGTTGATAAAAATGTTGAAAAGAAAGTGGTTAAGAAAGTTGAGAAAAATGTGGTTAAATCTATTGAAAAGAAAATTGAAACTAAAACTGAGAAATCAAATGAAGAGAACAACGAATCGTGTGATAAACCTGTGAAAGTTTTCTATCGGATGCAAGGCTCCGATAAGAATATGTCTAATGACGAATATCCAATTCAATTTGTAAACTATTCTAAAATTGAAAAGATCTGACAGGAAAGTACAATTTGGTTTCCAAAACATGAACGAACCAATGATATTCCTCCAGCCATTTTAAAGAAAATTCATTCAGATAACTCTAAAGACGCAAAGGTCAATGTCACACAATTCGTTAAACCAACAGACAAGTCAAATAGTTTTATTGAGCCAACTTACTCAAAGGACCCAGCTCCTGAGAGTTTAAGAAAACAGTGCATGGTTGATCAATATCCCATTGCAAGTTTTTCTAAGTCGAACATCAAGGAAAACTATGAAGAGTACCGTGCGTGTTTTAAGTGCGGGGAAAGGGGACATTTACTTGCCACCTGCCCGTATGTATGACACAAGAGGCACGAGGTGGAGATGAAGCAAAGACATGATTATCCGGTTGATAATTACAGTTATCCACAAAGACGGTTTTTCCCTCAGCGAGCACCTTATTATAACCAAAACAATTTTTTCAAAAAGAGGGAAAATCGTCCGATGACTTATGACAAACGCAACCGGATAGCCACTGAGAAACCATTGAAGAAACCATTGGTGAACACAACTGCTGAAAACAAAAAGGTTCCTGCTAAACCTAATGCCAAATCAGCAGTTGGTCCTGTCTCTGTTAAATCAGAGAAGGTAACCAAGAAGGTAGCATTCAAGGACGAAGTAAAGAAACCGGCTGAGACCTCAAAATCTCAGATCCGGATCTTGAAACAGACTGAACAGTCTTGGTCATCAACGGGTTCTGAGGGTGCTTCAACTTCACAGAATGTGAAATCTGAAAAGGCAAAAGTTGAGTGTGAAAAGAAAGAGGTTGTTAAAACCCAAGATGTTTGTGAAACAAATGAATCTTTGAATCAATCAGTTCAAAGACCCAAGACCAAACAGGCTTGGGTCCCCCGAAAGATCTAATTGTTTTACTTGATATGTGCAGGGAGCTCCAGCTGGCCCTGTTAGCAGCCTCTGGATTGTTGACAGTGGAGCTTCCGGACACATGACAGGGGATCTCACGCTACTTTTTGATATCAAGAACAGAAATGGAGATTATGTGGCGTTTGCGGGGAATAAAGGAGGCTACATTATGATGGAGGGTAGTGTTAGCAATGGGGTAGTGACATTTGAGCGGATATCGTATGTGAAGCAGATAGATTACAATCTACTCTGTGTCAGCCAAATCTGTGATAAACAATTCTCTGTTTATTTTGACGACAAATCTTGCTACATCCTGAAACCGGGTTTTGAACTTCCAAAAGAGTGGGTGATGCTAAAGGCACCGAGAGTAAACAACTTGTATATTCTCGATATGTCCAAAGCTATGACCACCAATGGCCAAGTCACGTGTTTCCTCTCTAAGGCTACAGAAAAAGAATCTATCATGTGGCATAGGAGAATGGGACACATTCATTTGAGAAAGATGAACCAGTTGGTGAAAAATGAACTTGTCACTGGAGTTAATGTGAAACATTTTCATTTGTAGATGCAATTGTGCGACTAGTGCTTCGGATTGAACAATAAATATGTTTTGTGAAATGTCGTTAGTGCGAAGGAGTGTTATAAGGTACGAAGGAAGACTTTAGTTGGTGCGAAGGAAGATCAGAAGGTGCGAAGGAGGAAGTTTTGGTCGAATGTGATTAATGTTTATGTATAGCTTGGTTCGACCAGTTGGTTTGGTCGAACCTGCACATTCGCATGAACAAAGTAGGCGAATGTGCAGTCTATATATAGTCAAGCTTGATTTTTGAATGTAACTTTTTGTCATATTATTCCCTCCACTTTCTGATATTCTCTCTAGAAGTTTATTTAGTTCTTTTCACGTTCTTACCCTGTTTGTATCAATCTTTAAACGTGTAATCGAGTTTATAATTAATGAAAAGCTTTTGAAATGATGATTTACTTGTTTTGATCTGTTTGACGATTATTTTGTGATTGTTTTAGAGATTCCGCACCTAAAACTAACTTGTTTGATCATTCTTTGTTGTTATACGATCCATACATACACATACAAAGTGGTATCAGAGCCATTCTGGATCAAACAACCACAAATTAATAGTTTCTCAGTTGATTTGGACCCAATTTTGATCAAAAAGTTTCTGTTTTCATTGAACAAACTGAATTGATAAGATTTTGATTGATTACAACTTGATTTCAAGGTTAAATTGGATAATTCTCTTCATTAAAGTTGTTCCAAATCAATTCCGATTCAAAACCTGATTTAGATCATTAAAATCCATCAACATTTGATAAACATGATCAAAATTAACGGATTTTCAAAGAATAACCATTTTTGAATTAACAGGGGTCGAACGTAGAGAAAGTGGTCGAAAGTGGAATTTGTGTTGGTCGAAAGAGAGATTTTGTGGTCGAAGGAGGTGTTTTAGTGGTCGAAAGTAGACTTTCATTGCTTATTTTTGTTCATTCGCCCGTTGGTGTTACATTCGACTGATCGAACGGTCGAAGGAGAAGGAAAACGGTCGAACGAGAGAAGAAAGTGGTCGAAAGAGATTTTGTGATATTAGTCCACATTCGTATCAATCAAAACGGTCGAAGGAGAAGAATATTTCTCATTCGCACGTTCGATAGTACGAAAGAGTTTCCTGTTTTAAAACATTTCTAATCTTTTCGTGTTTAAACGTTTACAGGTTAAGATGTGGAACTTCCCAACAACGCCAAGACCTACTCAAGCACCACAACAGCAGACAACACAAGATCCATGGTCAGTTGCAGCCTAGAAGACTAGTCCACCATCCCAGCCAATCAATTACATGGCTATGACTAGTTCTGCTCCTCAACAAGTTGTGCAACCATTACAACAACCAATTGACAACTATTGGGGAGTAGCAGCAGCTGCCGTTCATTCACAGACGACCAATGCCATATCCACACTTATTCATGATCTATCATCAGGAAGCGGCAATCGTCCACCAAAGCTCATGGACATGAAGGAGTACAACACATGGAAGACAAAGTTCAAGATACATGTGGAGGGACAAGGACTTGAGGGAGCCGAGGCATGGCAGATGATAGTAAAGGGTTATGTTGCTCCTATTCTGGAGAATACTGGAGAACCGATACCGTTGGAGAATTTGGCTGATGATGAGAAAAAGAGGTTTGCTATCGAGAAGAAGGCGTTTTCTCAGTTATCCCAGGCGATCAACACTGGTTTGCTGCATCAGTTTGGATCGTGTACAACATCCAAACAATTGTGGGATATGCTGAGAAACCGACATGATGGTAATGAGAAGACAAGGAAGCTGAGAATGGAAGTGCTTCGGAAAGAATTTGAAAACTTTAGTTACATGGGCAATGAGACTCTAAAAGAATTGGTTCCACGGTATTGCCATTTGCTCACAGAACTTTCGAGCTATGAGATCAGCATACCGATGTCAGAACTGGTGGATAAATTTGCTGATGCTTTACCACCATACTGGAACCAACACATTGAAGTGTTGAAGGAAAAGGATGCATACCAGTATTGGACTATCAACGAGTTCATACAAAAGCTGGAAAACAAAGAAATGGAGGAGAAGAGGAAAGCCAAGAGAGCGCAGATTCCACAGAATCCAGATCTGTATCTGAGTGGTACATCTAACTCTCTTTCTGCTGCAAACACTACTTCAAATGTTGCTCCTCACATTGCATGTGTATCCAATGTTGTAGAACCCACAAAAGCACCAATCAACTATCTTGCCCAAACTTCATCATACACACCATCATACACACCACAATCTTATCAAACACCAAACTTTATTCCACCTTTTTCACCATTACAACAAACTGCCTGTTACACAGCAAGTCAACCTCAACAACAACAACAATATACTCCTCACATGAATCAGATGCAGATTACTCAAGCACAATCAAATCAAAGTCCGATTGTGTTAGAGACTTCTAATCTTAACAATGTGACTGTTGAGATTGCTCAACAGCATGTTGCTTTAGTTTCTGCTATGGTTGCATCATACAACGGTTTGGTTGCGAGTCAGATTGGAAACAACAATCTCACCAATGAGGACTACGCACAAATCGATAAAGAGGAGATGGAGCTTATGGACATACAGTGGGCATTTGCGAGCATAATGAGGAGAGCCACTGATTTTATCCAGAAGACTGGAAGAACTGACCTTTCAACTTCTCCAAACACCACTTACGGCTTCAAAAAAGCCAAGGTTACATGCTTCAATTGTGGTGAGAAGGGTCATTTTAAAAGAGAGTGTACACAGCCAGCACAGCAAGGTAATCGAAACCCGTTCAATTCAACCTACCAAAACAGACAAAACCAAAACCAGAATCAGGTATCATACAACAGTCCCAACATCTCAAGCTTTCAACCCCAAAACAATTACCAGAACCGTCAACACACACAACAAAATACCAACACTAGACAACCCACAACTCAAAACCAACCTAAACAGAATCCAAACCGAACCATTGTTCCCATCTCTACACCTAATACCCAAAACCAAACTGAAAATCAAAACCAAGCACTAGTGATTCAAAAAGATGAAGGTTTTGATTGGACGGGTATGCAATTGGGAGTGGAGGAGATTACTGCTGGAAATGAGGCTTGTGTGGCACAGAAGATGAGTTTGGATGAGCATGAGGAGATTGTAGAGGAGGTTGTGATTGAGAAAGTGTCGGAGTTGAAAATAGAGGAGTTGAATGAGGAGGTGATTGTTGAGAGTGAAGACAAGAAATCTGGAATGATTCTTGATTCTGTCACAGATGTTGGAGAGCACTATGATTCAGCTTATTCCGATATGGAGAGTGATTCTGATTCGGAAGCTAGTGTGAATTCACTAGATGATGACATTGATCAATTGCTAGCTGAAGCTGATTTCCTTATGACCCGCAAGTCGTACATGGTGGATGATGCGTGCACCAAGATTGACTACTCCAAATTCTTTGCAGGGAAGGAAGCTCACTTCGCGTTGATGGCAATGACAGAACCTCCTAAACCGGTAAGTTCTGAATCTCATTCTAAAGTTTGTGTTAAATGTGCTGATTTTGATAAATTGACAGAAGAAAATAAGCTTCTCAAGGTACAACTTGAGAGTGCCAAAATAAACTGTCAGATTTATCAAAAAGATTTAAAAGATTTCAACAAAGTTCTTGATGGTTATAAAAAGGATGTGTCTGAACTTAAAAAGACTTTGTCAATTAAACAACTTGCCATTAATACCTATATTAATGAAATGGAAAACACCAAGTTAGAAATGGCAACCATCAAGTGCTTCGCTGAAAAGGTGAATAAGAAGTTGGAGAGTTATAAACACATTGCATATGTAGTCAACCATATCATAGAAGAACCTTCTCAGTCGAATAGTGCAAACTATAAGGCTATCCCATCTCCGGTGTTGTTCGAAAACCATAATTTACATGCAATCCACCGGAGACTTTAGTCAATTCTGACTCCACATCAGATAACGAGCCCAACACTTCCAGTGTCGGAGACCCGTATTCTGACGTGAGACATGTTTTGGGAAACAATGAGGGTGTGGTCGCTGCAGACGATTCTGATGAAGAAGATGAACAGTCTGAGATGGTTGAAAATAACAGTGATATTCCTGATGAAAATCATATAATCACTACTGAGCCAGTCTCACCATCTCAGATCGTTCATCCCATGGCAAATGCTCATCGAAAGAATGTTGTTAAGAAAACTGAAAAGTCTGTTGGTAAAAGTGTTGAAAAGAAAGAGGTAAAGAAGGTTGAGAAAAATGTGATTAAACCGTTTGAAAAGAAAACTGAAACTAAGTCTAAGAAAAATGTGGTTAAACCGGTTGAAAAGAAAACTGAGATTAAATCTGAGTAACCTAATGAAATGAGCAACGAATCTTGTGACAAACCTGTGAAAATTTTCTATCGGATGCAAGGTTCCGATAAGATTTTGTCTGATGATGAATATCCGATTAAATTTGTCAATTATTCCAAAATTGAAAAGATCTGGCAGGAAAGTACAATTTGGTTTCCAAAATTTGAACGAACCAATGACATTCCTCCATAAATTTTAGAGAAAATTTATTCGGATAAAGATGCCAAGGTCAATGTCACACAATTTGTTCGGCCAGTTGATAAAGCAAATAGTTTCATTGAACCGACTTACTCGAAGGAACCAGCTCCTGAGAGTTTAAGGAAACAATGCATGGTTGATCGATATCCCATTGCTAGTTTTTCCAAGTCGCCGATCAAAGAAAACTATGAAGAATACCGTGCGTGTTTTAAGTGCGGGGAAAGGGGACATTTACTTGCCGCCAGCCCGTACGTACGACACAAGAGGCACGAGGTGGAGATGAGGCAACATCATGATTATCCGGTTGACAACTATAGTTATCCACAAAGACGGTATTTCCCTCAGCAAGCACCTTATTATAATCAAAACAATTTTTACAACAAAAGGGAAAACCGTCCGATGACTTATGATAAGCGCAACCGGATAGCTCTTGAGAAACCGGTAAAGAAACCTGTGATGAACTCAACTGCTGATAACAAAAAGGTTGTTCCTAAACCTAATGTAAAACCAGCAGTTCGACCTGTCTCTGTTAAATCAGAGAAGGTAACCAAGAAGGTTGCATTTAAAGACGAAGTAAAGAAACCGGCTGAGACCTCAAAATCTCATATCCGAATCTTGAAAAGGTCTGAACAATCTTGGTCATCTAAGGAGTCTCAGGGTGCCTCAACTTCACAAAATGTGAAAATTGAGAAAAAGAAAGTTGAGAGTGAGAAGAAAGGGGTTGAGAAAACCCAAGATGTTTGTGAATCGAAAGAATCTTTGAAACAACCCGTTCAAAGACCCAAGACCAAACAGGCTTGGGTCCCCCGAAAGATCTAACTGCTTTACTTGATATGTGCAGGGAGCTCCAGCTGGCCCTATTAGCAGCCTATGGATTGTTGACAGTGGAGCTTCTGGTCACATGACAGAGGACCTCACGCTACTCTTTGATATCAAGAACATAAACGGAGGTTATGTAGCGTTTGCAGGAAATAAAGGAGGCTACATTACAATGGAGGGTAGTGTAAGCAATGGGGTCGTGACATTTGAGCGGATATCATACGTGAAACAGATAGATTACAATCTGCTCAGTGTTAGTCAAATCTGTGATAAGCAATTTTCTGTGTATTTTGACAACAAATCTTGCTATATCTTGAAACCGGGGTTTGAACTTCCAAAAGAGTGGGTGATACTGAAGGCACCGAGAGTAAACAATTTGTATATTCTCGATATGTCCAAAGCTATGACCACCCATGGCCAAGTCACGTGTTTCCTCTCTAAGGCTACAGAAAAAGAATCTATAATGTGGCACAGGAGAATGGGACACATTCATTTGAGAAAGATGAACAAGTTAGTGAAGAATGAACTTGTCACGGGAGTTAATGTGAAACATTTCCATTTGAATGACAAGTGTGTTAGCTGTAAAAAGGGAAAGCAGCACAAACAGGCCCATAGACCAAAGAAAGTCAATTTTGTTGAACTACCGCTTGAGCGTTTGCACATGGATTTATTCGGTCCAGTCAGGCGTAAAAGTCATGCCGGGGAATTGTACTGTCTTGTGGTGACTGACGATTATTCAAGATTTTCATGGGTTATGTGCTTACACCAGAAAAGCGACACTTTTGACAACTTGAAAGTTCTGTTTACACGTCTGGAGAATATCTATGGTCTGAAGATCAAACGAATCCGGAGTGACAATGGGACGGAATTTAAGAACGCTCAGATGGAGGATCTTTGTGCAAAGAAGGGAATTCATCATGAATATAGCGCTCCGTATACACCCCAGCAGAACGGTGTCGCAAAAAGAAAGAACATGACTCTAATCGAGACGGCGAGAACTATGCTTGCGGATTCAAATCTTCCAGTCATGTTCTGGAACGAAGCTATTTACGCAGCATGTTACACTTTAAACCGTGTTATAACAGTGAAGAAGTTTGGCAAAACTTCTTATGAGCTGTTGAACCGACGCAAGCCGAATCTGGAGTATCTAGAACCATTTGGTGCTCCATGTACAATGCTTAATCCTTCAGAGAAGTTCGCACCAAAGGCTAAAGAAGGTTATTTTGTTGGATATGCAACCCCACTAAAAAGGGTATTCAACAAAAGAACTAGAAAAGTCGAGGAGTGGGCTAATGTCGAAGTACAAAGATACACACAAAATGTACAAGGTGGAGGTCCAGATTGGATGTTTGATTACAAAGACTTCTTTGAATCATTCAATCTAGATAGCATGGTTGAAGAAGCTGTACTTCGCTTATATTACGAGGTCGAAAACGCCGTGACTTCACCGTTAGTGCGTCCGATCACTGTAAATTCTCAAGCAGCTTCTAATGATACCACTGCTCCTGTGATGGAAGAAGAGGTGTTCCAAGAAGCTTCTACAACGCTTAATTCATCCGATTCAGAAGATGAAGACGATGATGCAACAAGTGAAGCTATTCTGGACAATGCTACAGTGACACCACCAGTGAACCCAACTACTACTGATGCTTCAACATCGAATGTGGGTAATGATCTGGTTTCTACAGAGAATTTGACGACTCAAACGGGAGTACAAGTACCTGATTATCCGGAATCTCGGATACATCGGATACACCCGCTTGAACAGGTTATTGGTGATCCTGGTAGCAGCGTTATGACAAGAGGGCAATTCAGAAATGCTCAAGCACCAGAAAATATTGGCAATCTTGCTTTATATGCCAAAATACAGAAATCTGGTTTTCAAAATGACTGGTCTTTCGCTTGCTATGTTTCGCAGGTCGAGCCGCGGACATACAAGGAAGCTCTTTTGGATTATGCCTAGGTGGAAGCAATGCAAGAAGAGTTGTTACAATTTCAGAAACTCGGTGTATGGACGCTGACAGATTTGCCCCCGGGAAGAAAGAAAATTGGAACCAAATGAGTGTTTAAGTGTAAGAAGGATGATAGAGGAGTCATAGTGAGAAACAAAGCTCGTTTGGTCGTTCAAGGTTTTCATCAGGTTGAAGGAATCGATTACAATGATATCTATGCACCGGTTGCACGCTTGGAAGCTATCCGAATGTTCCTAGCGTTTGCATCATGGAAGAAATTCAAGGTGTATCAGATGGATGTAAAGAGCGCATTTCTTTACGGTGTGGTCAAAGAGGAAGTTTACGTAGGTCAACCGCCAGGCTTTGAGGACCCTATTCACTGGGATAAGGTTTATGTTTTAAACAAAGCTCTCTACGGGTTGCACCAAGCTCCGAGACAATGGTATGAGGAGCTGAGCACGTATCTTCTCTCGAAAGGATTCAAACGCGGATTGGTAGATTGCACTCTGTTCACGAAACGAACAGGAGATGACTTGCTTCTTGTGCAAATTTATGTTGATGATATTATTTTCGGGTCTACTAACGAACTTCTGTGCAGGGAATTTGAAAAAGTTATGCAGGAAAAGTTTGAAATGAGTGCAATGGGAGAAATGCAGTTTTTCCTAGGCTTGCAGGTGGAACAAAGACCAACGGGGATCTTTATTCACCAGACGAAATACGTTTCTGAAGTCTTGAGCCGATTCCAGATGGATGATTCGAAGCCGATTGATACCCCGATACAACCTAATCACGGGATTGGAGTTGACGTTAAGGGGGAGCTAACTGATCCATTTACATACAGAGCAATCGTCGGATCTCTGATGTATCTCACCGCGTCTAGACCGGATATAATGTTTGCGACATGTCTTTGTGCAAGATATCAATCGAAGCCGAAACAGAGTCATCTTGCAGCTGTCAAGCGTATCCTTAGATATCTGAAGGGTTGTCCATCGAAAGGACTTTGGTACCCTCATGATGATAATTTTGACCTAATCGCTTTTAGTGATGCAGATTGGGGCGGCTGTGACAAAGACAGCAAATCCACAACGGCTGGATGTCAGTTTATGGGGAGCAGGCTCGTGACCTGGCAATGCAAGAAACAAACCGCAGTTGCACTATCCACATGTGAAACAGAATACGTTTCAGCATCGAGCTGCTGCTCATAGGTTCTTTTGATCCAACAACAGATGGTGGATTACGGTTTGCAATTTCTTAAAACCCCTATTTACTGTGATAATGAGGCCGCAATCGCATTAACAAAAGACTTAGTAAATCACTCAAAGGCTAAACATATCCTGATTAAATATCATTTTATCCGTGATTGTTATGCTAAATAGTTGATCGATATGGTCAAAATCCACACTGATTACCAACGCGCAGATCTTTTTACCAAAGCTTTTGACAAATCCAGATTTGATTATCTTTTAAAAGCTAATGGTATTAAAGAAAAACAGGACTGATCACCACCTCAGTCTATCACTTTTTAGTTTAAATTTTTACTGTTTTTCAGAAAAAATTTCGAAAATCCAAAAACATTGAAAAATTTCAAAATCCATAAAAATTAGAAAATTTCTTTGCTGACTGCTATATCTTCTTCCCTTAGATTAATGCCGTCAGATTTCTGTGAACAAACGATATCTGGGCAGTCACATATTTGAAATGCTCCAGCTTATCCTTGGGAACAGTAAATTCGAAAACTTATAAAAATCAGAAAAATCAAAAATGATTTCCTGGAGTATAAAGGGAAATGATAGTACATCAGTGGGGATCTGACACATTCTAAGTAATGTACCGCTATATAGGGCGTGTGTCTGAGTCTGTACGATGTGCTGATAGGCTTCGTAGACCTATTACTGCGTGCCTGATACATACATATCAAACGAATTGTTGTGTAGATGAACTCCTCATGGGCATATGGTCTTAGTACCGTAATTTCGTTTGATAGGGTATTTGTACAAAACTCGGAGGTTTAGGGTCGTTATGTTATTAGTTGTCTGGGGATAGCCTCTCTGATCTTCTGCTGTAAGTCATTACGGACCTAGATCAGACAGGGTGTCTTTATAAAAGAGCTTTATGCCAAATCCTAAAGTTACCAAATTGAGGAACTTTCCATGTTATATGATGATCAAAGATTATATATTACATCTTATTAATCACTAATGCGAATCATGATTAATATCAGTCCTCAACCTGGTATAGTGCATATGTTACTTTGCTGCATTAATTTGCTGACCTGTATACCTCTGTACATTATATCTTGTAAAATTACAGACGACGAAAGCATAATCACGCTTTACAATGAGTCTTTATGCCTTTACTTCTTGATACGGGAGTATGTCGTGTGCGTGGGAACCACAGACAATTACGTTTATACTATAAATATCAGTATCAGTTTAAAGCACTGCACAAAGGTCTGCATGTGAGTTTATGTGGATCACAATATCAGCAGTTGCCAGATCACACATTGTCTTTAATGATAATAATTCAAAAGATCAATGGTGTGATCAGATTTCTCAATAACTGATATGATCCCTTTACCGGAAATCCCAAAACATTTACAGTTTTTCATTTACATTTCTGCATTTTATTTTCTCGTCCAAAGTTACAAAACTCAAAAAGATTTTAGGTGTGTTTTAGCATAAACTTTAGAAAATCCAAAAAGATTTTTCTTTTCCATCTTATTTTTGATAACTGATGGTGGTTGATGTCGATTTTCTAAACCTTGTTACATCATTTGAGCTTTGTAACTTTTTAAATGTGAAAATTTGAATGTTGGATGCTTAAAAGTTGGAAAATATTTGGAACGGGACTCGTTTTTGAAATTTGGAAAATTTATCAAAACTCCCAATTCTCATTCGCCCATTCGGTTGGTCGAATGTGGGATTTTTCATGTTCCTTCGTATGTTTTAAACGGGCGAAGGAGAGTGTTCTTGAACATATGTTTCATTCGAACCCTTTTGGCTCATTCGAACCTTTAGCTAGGGTCGAAGGAGACAAAAGCATCTCATTCGTACGAATAAAACGGGCGAAGGAGTGTGCCTATATAAACCATTTCAGACTCATTCGAACCTATTCAAAAAAATTTCAAAAATTTCACTATAACCTCACCTTGTTGCTCTGTTATTTTGAATCATATCATTGTGATCGTTACATTCTACTGATCCTTTTCCACTATTTCTTACAGGTTAAGATCAAGGATTCATGGTTTAATCACTGTTTTGTTGTTTCGAGCCCTAATTCTTAAAAATTGATATTAATTAGTTAATTGTTACAATTGATTGTGGGGATTCATTATTTCTGTGTTTTAGGGGTAGAATATTCATAAACCAAGGTTTCAAAAATAGTAGATTGTGCAATTGATCAGTATTTTAGTTCGAAACCTAGGTTTAATAAGAAAACACAGAGATAATGAGAATTTGATAAAACTGTTGGTTTTAATTGGTTAATCGGCATTGTTAATTGTTGTTCAAATCAAAAGAACATGATCAGAAACCATTAATTTCAAAATTGAAAATTCAAAATAAGAACAGACTCCTTCGACCCTTTCGAATGGGCGAAGGAGATAACAAACTGGTCGAATGAAAAACTTATGGGCGAATGAAATTTTTAACCAAAATTCATACATTCGTACCATCAAAATTTCTCATTCGCCCTTGTTGTTTCTCATTCGCACCCCCGTTTGGGCGAATGAGACTGTTAATTACCAAAATTTTCAAAATTTGAATTTTTGTCGATTTTTAACATGTGTCTTTGTTTTGTTTTGCAGAATTAACCATGTCCGAGCAGGAGAAGACGACTGAGCAAGCTGGATCATCCTCACAACCTGCCAAGACAATTCCTGAAGTGCTTTTAGCCTTCGAAAATGCGCATAATTGCTGTGCGTATCTCGGAGAAGTGAAAAAGCACACGGAGTTTGTTGGAATCATTGAATTCTTGAAGAGATGCAGGGTGATAGATGCAATTGCTACACCGACGATTATTTACAAAGATATGATGCAAGAATTCTGGTCAGGAGCGAAGCTTGATTTCTGGAATTGCGAGTCGTGCTTGACTAGCAAGATCCAAGGGCAGAGGGTTATTGTGTATGAGCAGGATTTACGAGAAGCGTTGAACTTACAAGATGAGAAGACAGATCCTAAGGAGTTTAGTTTCATGGATCAGCGAAAGTGTTTCCTGAGAATGAAATACAATGGACCAATCACTGACGGTTCATTGCACAAAGGAAAATTGTGCCCTCAATTCAAATATTTGGCACACGTTTTGATACATGTCTTCGGATCTGCAGCTGGAGGATATGACTTGATGCGCAAGAGTATCAGCTCTATGATGGTAGCTCTGGTGTTGAACAAACCGTTCAATGTTTCAGGCATGCTGATGGAACACTTATTAGAGCCTGTGAACGGCACGAGGAATCTGAAGTTTCTGCTATATCCTCGTTTCCTCCAGATGGTGTTTGACAACAAGTATAAAGACTTGAAAAGGGATCCTAAGCACATAGTTGTTCAGGAACATATGTCGCTTAATACACTTGCTAAGATGAAGGCGTATAAAGGATTGTCAGTCAATGAACGTCCACCAGTAAGGCGTTTATTTGGACATCTAGCAAGAATAGATTATACAGATCCAGGTGAAGGGCTTGTGAGACATGCGAACAGTGATTCTGATCCTGATAACCCATTACATCCTGTTGATCCTGATGCGAAGCGCAAAAGACAGGTTGTGAATGTCGGTGCCAAGAGTGGAAAGGTTAAGAAGAAAGAGATAAGGTTAGAGATTGTGTCTGAACCTGAGAAGAAGAAAAGCACACCAAGAAGAAATAAGACGATGGCAAAGAAAGGTTTGCATATTGTAGATGAAGCGTCGATTGATTCAGAAGAGACACAAGAAGACGAACATTGGGACTCGGAGACTGAAACGCTAAAGGCCACCACGCCCAAGGCCACTGAGGCTGGTGAGTCTGCTAGTCAGAATGTTGAAGATCAAGGGAATAAGAGTCCAATTCCTGTTGATGAAGATGAAGTGATTCTGAATATAGATGAAGATTTTCCTGGTTCATCTGTACAAGCTGATAAGTCAAAGAAGAAGAAACCAGAGAAACCAAGTCTAAAGAGAAAGAAGGAGATTGAATCGCTCATAGCTGGTAAGAAACTACCACCAGCTTCTAGTTCTAAGTCACCGGTTACTGCACCAGTTTCAAAGAAGCAAAAGACTGCGACTACTTTGAGCACACAACAGAGTGATGATATACCTGTTGATGAGCTTAATGAAGCTTTAGATAACGTGCTCAAGAAGATGAGGAAAGGCAAACTGCCTGAAGTTGCAGAAGCACCTGTTAAGAAGAAGGTTTCTGTTGATAGTGATATCATGAATGCTGTGAATCAAAGATTATCTGAGATGATGAGTATTATCAACAAACAGCAAACAGAGATCGAGCAATTAAAATCGAATGATCTAAAGATGTTGGAGGTCGTAGTCACATCCCATGATGATAATGAAGTTCTGAAGAAAACAATCAAGAAGTTGAAAAGAGAGAACAAGAAGTTGCTGAAGCACGAGCAACGAAACACCAGAAGGATTATTGTCTTGAAAGAGGAGAATAAACAGCTAAAGAAGAGTAACAAGCATATGGATGATTTGATCAAAGACTTGTACTCTCGAGCTCCTCTACTTCAAGCTGGTGAAGAAGATAAAGAAAAAGAAGAAGAGCAGGTAGATTTTGAACCATCTGACGAAGAAGAAGATGAAGAACTTGATGAAGATGCTGGAAATGATACTAAAAAGAAGAAGAAGAAAGATGATGGAGATGATGGAGGTTCAGATGGTGGATCGAGTGATAGAAACAGCTCTGCTTTTGATAGTAGTGATGATGATGATGATGATAACGCTGAGAAGTTTACTTATGAGAAGCGTGATTCAAGTAAGGGTGGAGAGTCGAGCTCTAAGACTCCAGGTGAGAATGTTGATGACGATATCTTCTGGAATGAAAAACTGCAATCATTATCTGAAGAAGACAAGAACATGTATCGCCAGATGCTCACAGATCGAGTCTGGACGATTGACATGACTAGCAGATTTCCAGAGATATTCGAGTCGAGCAATAAACTGTTTGAGTTGGAGTTTGATGACCCTGATCTTGAAGATGGAGAGGTTTCTACGGCGATTTCTAAAGAAATACTTGAGGGTTTAGCCAAACAGGTGGGAAAGACTTTGGAAGAGTTGCTCGCTGAAAATTACATTCCAAATGTCACACCCTCAAATTTCCACTGCGGGGTTTATACCGCGAGGCGCATGACAAACCAGGATCCCATAGCCATAAGTCACATGAACGAACTCTAAATGCCCCAACCATTTAGTTCGTTTTTAAAAAAAACCAAGTTTAGTTAAGCTGCGGAAGCGTAAACCAAATAAAACCATGCGCAAAACAATGCACCCAGATTAAAACCATACGAAAGCATAATATATAATTTATGTGTATGCCCAAGACCCCAAATGCAGTGACGTGTACAGTGCTTTCTAATCCTGGCACCGGAAGCTAACTACCTGCAAAAGCATGTAAATCGTGTGTCAACATAAAGCTGGTGAGTTCACAAAGTAAAGTAATTTAATATGCAAATGCGCTGGTTTCCAAAACCACGTAAGTAAGTAAGTTGAGTTGGTGCCCCGCACCGTGTAACCACTAGTTCATCGCATGTCAAGGGTAGCTAACCCATTCATGATAACTAACCGAATATACCGAACTGCTATGTACTTGTAGCCACATAAGTGTGTCGCATGCTTGACATCATTGTCTATCCACAATGATAAAGTTTCGTTAAGTTATAGTTCACCCCCGCGCTCCCCGAGCCGGTGTGAGGTTTGTAAGACCTAATAGCGCTATCAACTAATAACCCGCTTGCCAACCCTGGCAACTCATTCGGTACGTGAGGACTTACAAATGATAGAAATGGTTTAGTTTATCAAGGACACAATTGCGAACTAGCAAAGTAACCGACCCTCATAAGGATCCATGGCATCCCAGCCCGGGATGTGTAAGTAGTCCTAAACCGGACTAGAAAATGTTAAGTAAAGTGTCTCAAACCTGAGACGCATGCTTTTGAGAAAAAGAGTAGTAAAACTCACCTTAGGTCGCAAGTGAAAATCCAAATTCCACGAATAGTAACGTGCTACCGACTCCCTATTACAAATGTCACTAGGTGAGTATACGTGCGTAACCAACACACCATGTAACTCGTTTATCCAAGACTTTTAAAAGTTCAAAACCGTGTAGTGACACCTAATGACTCTACATGCTCAAGTATGTCCTAAATATCCCGTTGGTGATCATAGCAATTATTATCAGTTTAATACATCAAATACATCTCATACAAGTTTCCACACAAGTACATGTCAATTACATACCACATAGAACTCCAATTAGTCATTTAAAGACCCCGTACACAATCTGCGTTTTTAGGACAGATTGTGCGCTGTGAAAAACAATTTATTTAAAATACTTAACGAATGAATTAGAGTCCCAAATTTTTACTGAATTTTATTTGGGATTCACTTGACAATACCTATTTTTGTTTTGTCTTAATTCCAAACACAAAAATTATAAAAATTCGTACAACACAGCTGTGTCCAGAAAATTTCCTCAACAGGTCAGTTTAGTAGGAAAATTCTTAAAAATTGTGTATTCATCCAAACGAGATGAATCCACATGGAAAAGCTCTATTTTTCCAGTATTGACCTACTGTAAAAATTTCATAACCTAAATCCTTGTAAATCTCAAGTTATGACCATTTAAAGTTAGCCCAATTTACAAATCCGAAAATCTAATATGACCCCTAATCAATTAAAATTCCAAAAACGACTCAAACGATGTCCAAATTCGATGGTTTTGTCCATTATGAAAAGCTAAGACCCTGTACATTACAATCATGCAAAGAAATCATCAAAACAATCGATTTACCAACCCGTTACAGCCCCTACAACACGTTCAAACGAATCTGCCAGAGTCTTAAACTTGCATCCCAAGTAATCTACAAACCCTAATTTTTCATGAACATCCCTAATACATGTATAACACCTATAGTACTGATTAAACACCATATTAATCATAGCAAAACACATATGTTATCATGTGAAAACCCTAATCATGGCTACTAATAACAATCATCATCAAATCATCAAGAACATCCAAGAACTCCTACACATACATACATGCGATTCTACATATATTATTTTTAGAGTTTTTAAAGTTTTTCAATCATTATAATTCATCAAAAATCATAAGAATGTATACCTTGCGAAGGATTAAACTCCCTAGGGCCTTGAAATCAAACCCGAACTAGCTTGATTAGGTGAAGGATTACTTGATTGCTTAGAAAAACCAAGAGGGGATGGGGGTGGGGGTTCGCACGGCGCAAGAGGGACAAGGAGGTAGGGTTTTTATCTTTTCCTTGCCTCCTAATTATAAAAGGGCTTTGCTTGTTCCCCAAGCAATTGGTATTAGGGCCCTTCTAGTCCATTAACTTGACCCGTTAACCATGTTCTAGCCCAATAACGGACCCAATATTATTAACCATTCTAAATTGAATAAAAACCATTGTTTTTATTATTACATAGCATATTATTCATGTTGCGCACGTAATTTACATAATCTACGTATTATCTTTCAGTTAGGCGATCATTCACAAAAACATGTAATTCACATAAGCACGTACTTCATGTTCACCATAATTCAATTGTACGTATTACTGCTATGTATGCCACATAATTCACCAACGTTTGGGATACAGGACTCATGTGTGTGTTTAACAAGGATTTTTCTACTTATAACATATGTTAGCATCTTCTAACACATGTTAACCTACTTAACTAACCCTAGTTAAGTATCTAGCCATGTATGAACATGTAAGTTTACTAGAGTTCAGTAAAAGTATTTAACCTGAAAATGCGGGGTGTCACATCATCCCCAAGTTGAAAAGAATTTCGTCCCGAAATTCAGCAAGTAAATAATAAAGCCAGCTATAAAAATGTGTGCTTGGTTCCCGGATGTCACATCATCCCCAAGTTGAAAGGAATTTCGCCCCGAAATTCACTTTGAAAGGGCTGCTTTATGTTCCGCGTTTGATCTATGTACGATTTCAGGTTCAGTAAAGAGGTGTGGGTATTTGAGCCGCATCTGATCTCTGCGCTCCCACGTGTATTCCGGTCCTAGACGGGAATTCCACCGTACCTTAACAATAGGTATAGTGCTTTGTCTGAGTTTCTTGACGCCCTGCTCAAGAATCTCCACTGGTTCTTCCACGAACCGTAGCTGATCGTCCACCTGGATCTCCTCCAGTGGCACTACCAGTGTCGTATCGGGTAAGCATTTCTTCAAGTTTGAGACGTGGAATACATTATGCACTCCACTGAGTTCATCTGGTAAATTCAGCTGGTAAACTACCGGACCAATCCTTTTAACAATCTCGAAAGGTCCAACGTATCGGGGATTTAACTTCCCTCGTTTCCCAAAGCGTATCACTCCTTTCCATGGTGACACCTTTAACAAAACCTTGTCCCCAATCTGGAACTCCAAAGGTTTTCTACGTTTGTCAGCATAACTTTCCTGTCGATCCCGAGCAGCAGCCATCCGATTTCTAATTTGCACTATCTTCTCAGAAGTTTCGTGCACTAGTTCGGGACCTGTTAGTTGGCTATCCCCAACCTCAGTCCAACAGATAGGAGACCTACGCTTGCGCCCGTAAAGTGCCTCGAAAGGCGCACACTGTATCGAAGTGTGGTAACTGTTGTTGTAAGAGAATTCGATTAAGGGCAAGTGCTTATCCCAGTTATTACCAAAGTCCACTACGCACGCTCGTAGCAGATCCTCTAATGTTTGGATGGTACGTTCACTTTGTCCATCCGTCTGTGGGTGATAGGTTGTGCTCATATCAAGACAAGTTCCTAGAGCATCTTGGAGAGTAGTCCAGAAACGAGAAGTGAATCGTCCATCGTGATCAGATATAATGGAAGTAGGCACCCCATGCCTAGAGACTATCTCCTTGATGTATAGGTTTGCCAGCTTCTCTAAAGAATCCGTTTCTTTTATTGCCAGGAAGTGGGCCGATTTGGTTAAACGGTCCACGATAACCCAAATCATGTTATGGCCCGTTGGCGTTCTAGGAAGCTTTGTAATGAAGTCCATGGAAATTCCATCCCATTTCCACATCGGAATCTCTGGTTGTTGGAGTAGGCCTGAAGGTTTTTGATATTCAATCTTAACCTTCGCACAAGTCAAGCACTTACTAACATAAGTGGCTATCTCGGCTTTCATGTTTGGCCACCAGTATAGAGTCTTAAGATCTTGGTACATCTTGTCTGAACCAAGATGTACCGAATAGCGAGAGGTATGTGCTTTATCGAGCACCAGTTGTCTGAGATCCCCAAATCGTGGTATCCAGACTCGATCCATGAAGTACTGCAGACCGTCTGTTCTCAGTTCTAAGTGCTTATCTGCACCATGTAGGGTCTCAAGCCCGATGTTTTCTTCCTTCAATGCCTCATCCTAGGCTTCACGTATCTTATCAGGAAGGTTAGAGTGAATGGTGAGTTGTAAGGCTCGCACTCTTTTGGGTTTTGTTTCCTTTCGACTGAGGGCATCAGCTACTACGTTAGCTTTCCCTGGATGATACTTGATGGCACAGTCATAATCGTTCAAAAGTTCAACCCAGCGACGTTGTCGTATGTTCAGCACTTTCTGATCGAATATATGCTGAAGGCTCTTGTGATCAGTGAAAATTGTGCACTTTGTTCCATAGAGGTAGTGCCTCCAGATTTTGAGAGCGAAAACCACCGCTCCTAGTTTCAAATCATGAGTGGGGTAATTCTTCTCATGGATCTTCAGTTGCCGCGATGCATATGCAATTACCTTATCACGTTGCATCAGTACGCACCCTAAACCTTGGATAGACGCATCACAATATACTACAAAGTCCTCTGTACCCTCAGGCAACGATAATATCGGTGCGCTGCAAAGTTTGGACTTTAGTAGCTGAAAGGCGGATTCTTGGGCATCTCCCCATTTATACGTAATACCTTTCTGCGTTAGGGCGGTGAGAGGTTGAGCGATCTTAGAAAATCCCTCAATAAATATGCGATAACAACCAGCGAGACCAAGAAATTGGCGCACTTCAGTAGGGGTCCTAGGAGCCTCCCACTTTTTGATGGCGTCAATCTTGGCTGGGTCCACATGTATTCCTGCCTCGTTGACCACATGCCCAAGGAATTGGACCTCTCGAATCCAAAAATCACATTTAGAAAACTTTGCATACAGCTGCTCATTCCTCAGTAGTTCCAAGATTAACCGCAGGTGCTGCTCGTGCTCCTCCCTGCTCTTGGAATAGATCAATATGTCATCTATGAACACTATGACGAATTTGTCCAAGTAAGGCTTGCACACACGATTCATTAGATCCATGAACACCGCAGGTGCATTAGTTAGCCCAAATGGCATAACCAAAAACTCATAATGTCCATAACGGGTTCGAAACGCCGTTTTCGCCACATCCTCTTCTCGGACTCTCAGCTGATGGTACCCCGACCTCAAATCAATCTTAGAGTAGAAGCTCGACCCTTGCAGTTGGTCGAACAAATCATCAATACGAGGCAAAGGATATCGGTTCTTAATCGTTACCTTGTTCAACTCCCGATAATCTATGCACATACGAAAGCTCCCATCTTTCTTCTTAACAAACAGAACTGGAGCTCCCCATGGCGAAGAACTAGGCCTAATGAAACCCCTATCCAATAGCTCTTGGAGTTGGGTAGATAGTTCTTGATGCTCCCCTAGTGCTAAACGGTACGGTGCGCGTGCAACTGGCGCTGCTCCAGGTGCAAGGTCAATCTGGAACTCCACTTGACGAACGGGTGGAAGTCCAGGTAATTCCTCTGGGAACACATCTTGGAAGTCTCGGACCACTGGGATGTCCTCAATTCTAGTTTCAGTTTCAGCTCGAGCATCAGATATGTTAGCCAAAATGGCCGGACAGCCCTTGCGAATACACTTCTGGGCCTTCAGATAGGAGATGATGCCTACCATTGCACCACCTCGATCACCCTGAATGGATAAAAGTTCTCCACTTGGGAGAGGAATGCGAACAATTTTCTCCTGACAGAGAATTTCCGCGTGTTGCTTGGACAGCCAGTCCATGCCAACCACGAGATCGAAGCTACCTAGGGTGATAGGTAAGAGGTTGATGGCAAACAATTGCCCGTTCAACTCGAGCTTACAGTCACGATGTATATGGGTTACCTCGACAGGCTTCCCATCAGCCAGTTCAATAGAGTATGGGGTATCTAGAAGAGTAGGAACCATCCCTAATTGTTTACTCGGTTTGATAGGAGAAAACTATAGTCCGCACCGCATCATATAAGATTAAAGCAAGAGTGTCATACTCGTCACGGCATTGTTATCAGTCCTAGCTTCCCCAATGCCAATCACGAATGCTTTCCCACGAACCCCATTGTTGTTGCTACCGTTACGGTTGTTGCTGTTGCAGGACTTATACCTCACACTATCCCACGTTCTCTTGCTATCACCAACTGTAGAAAATGAAGCACCATGCTTCAGAAAAGTACCATGATCGGCAGTCTCATCAGTGAGTTTGCGAGTCAAGTGAAAGATTTGTAGGTGAGCTACAGTGGCCAAGCCACGAATCTGAGGGGCCCACCCTTTCGGTACAAAGTTCGATCCATTTGTAAGGTAGATTACATAGATTTGAGCCTATAGTGGTTATCTCCTGTAGCTTGGTAGTGTAGGCGTCGATCTCAGACCCATCCGTCTTTATATAACAAAATTTCTAGATTTCACCACAGGGTGTTACGTTCTCCTTCCAGGTATTTGTAACTCGTCGAGTGTGCATGTAGCATACATTACCCCATCCTGCCTGGGGCAAATGCACATGGCAGAGACTTATACTATTGAAGCAATCAAACGGTCTCCTTCAGTTCCGTTGGAGTTATCAATGAAAGGCTTGAAGATATGATGGCAGGTTGTTGTTGTGGCATGTGCGTTCGAGGAATAAGAAAGTTCAAATGTGGAAGTCAGAGGAAAATAACGATTTAGCAAAATAGATCTTTACTGGCTTGGAAAGATGCGAGGGCCTCAACCACCCTATCGTTGATCATAAAAACTCAGTCTTATCTAAGTTAACAAGGGAAAAGAAAAGAAAATACAGGTAAGAAAAAGGTAAAAGCCAATCGTCTCCACGCTCCGACTAGATAATAGAGCCTTCATCTTCACTTCCATATGCTCGTCCTGCTCAGGTTCCCCTTCTTCCTCCTCTTTCTTAGTGTCAGTGTTATATGGTTCTCATCACGTACAATCTCCTTCTCTAGTCCTATGTGAACCAGTTTAGTGGTAAGCTGTACCACTCGTTCCTCCAACCGTGGCTATCAGCCATTAGTAGGTTTCATCCTCCCTTGTGATGTTGCATTACATCGCAGGCTTTACGTAACTCCCCAAGAGTGTGTGTAACAAGTCCCGATCTAATGTGTTCCCATGAATCTACCATATACTTATGAGAAAACAAGGATATGCAGTCATACGTTCGCCCGCTCATACTAGGCGTAAGGTACTAAGGTAAGAAATAAGTTCTACTTGTGTATTCCAGTCCCGTCTGTGTTACGAATGGAAGTAAGAAGGATCAAGTAACAAGGAACAAAAACTAATTGTCTCCTTGCTAGGTGACAAAAGATAAGTCTCAGCATTCGAATTCCTTCATAGTTGATTTAATGGTACCACGTCATGCGCATCGTGCAGCTTCCCGTGTACGTGCGCCACAACGCTCGCAAGGGCTCCCTCCCTTGTACTTGTGTTGTTTCCTCATTCATGAGGTTTGTTAGAAAACTACTCCCAGTAGTACGTCACCTGGTGTAACCCTGGGTTCCCACCATTGACGTGTTTAGAATTAGGTCTAGAACTAGGAGATAACATACCTCCTGAAATCATATGTTGTAGGTAGGAGTAGCTAAAAGCTAGTTGTGCACTTAAGTTGTGAGTGTACTTATGCTATAATGGTTATAGACTAGACTCAACATGCAGTCCTAGTTAACTATAACCAATGGCTCTGATACCAATCTGTCACACCCTCAAAGTTCCACTGCGGGGTTTATACCGCGAGGCGCATGACAAACCAGGATCCCATAGCTATAAGTCACATGAACGAACTCTAAATGCCCCAACCATTTAGTTCGTTTTAAAAAAAAACCAAGTTTAGTTAAGCTGCGGAAGCGTAAACCAAATAAAACCATGCGCAAAACAACGCGCCCAGATTAAAACCATACGAAAGCATAATATATAATTTATGTGTATGCCCAAGACCCCAAATGCAGTGACGTGTACAGTGCTTTCTAATCCTGGCACCGGAAGCTAACTACCTGCAAAAGCATGTAAATCGTGTGTCAACAAAAAGCTGGTGAGTTCACAAAGTAAAGTAATTTAATATGCAAATGCGCTGGTTTCCAAAACCACGTAAGTAAGTAAGTTGAGTTGGTGCCCCGCACCGTGTAACCACTAGTTCATCGCATGTCAAGGGTAGCTAACCCATTCATGATAACTAACCGAATATACCGAACTGCTATGTACTTGTAGCCACATAAGTGTGCCGCATGCCTGACATCATTGTCTATCCACAATGATAAAGTTTCGTTAAGTTATAGTTCACCCCCGCGCTCCCCGAGCCGGTGTGAGGTTTGTAAGACCTAATAGCGCTATCAACTAATAACCCGCTTGCCAACCCTGGCAACTCATTCGGTACGTGAGGACTTACAGATGATAGAAATGGTTTAGTTTATCAAGGACACAATTGCGAACTAGCAAAGTAACCGACCCTCATAAGGATCCATGGCATCCCAGCCCGGGATGTGTAAGTAGTCCTAAACCGGACTAGAAAATGTTAAGTAAAGTGTCTCATACCTGAGACGCATGCTTTTGAGAAAAAGAGTAGTGAAACTCACCTTAGGTCGCAAGTGAAAATCCAAATTCCACGAATAGTAACGTGCTACCGACTCCCTATTACAAATGTCACTAGGTGAGTATACGTGCGTAACCAACACACCATGTAACTCGTTTATCCAAGACTTTTAAAAGTTCAAAACCGTGTAGTGACACCTAATGACTCTACATGCTCAAGTATGTCCTACGTATCCCGTTGGTGATCATAGCAATTATTATCAGTTTAATACATCAAATACATCTCATACAAGTTTCCACACAAGTACATGTCAATTACATACCACATAGAACTCCAATTAGTCATTTAAAGACCCCGTACACAATCTGCGTTTTTAGGACAGATTGTGCGCTGTGAAAAACAATTTATTTAAAATACTTAACGAATGAATTAGAGTCCCAAATTTTTACTGAATTGTATTTGGGACTCACTCGACAATACTTATTTTTGTTTTGTCTTATATCCAAACACAAAAATTATGAAAATTCGTACAACACAGCTGTGTCCAAAAAATTTCCTCAACAGGTCAGTTTAGTAGGAAAATTCTTAAAAATTGTGTATTCATCCAAACGAGATGAATCCACTTGGAAAAGCTCTATGTTTCCAGTATTGACCTACTGTAAAAATTTCATAACCTAACTCCTTGTAAATCTCAAGTTATGACCATTTAAAGTTAGCCCAATTTACAAATCCGAAAATCTGATATGACCCCTAATCAATTAAAATTCCAAAAACGACTCAAACGATGTCCAAATTCGATGGTTTTTCCCATTATGAAAAGCTAAGACCCTGTACATTACAATCATGCAAAGAAATCATCAAAACAATCGATTTACCAACCCGTTACAGCCCCTACAACACGTTCAAACGAATCTGCCAGAGTCTTAAACTTGCATCCCAAGTAATCTACAAACCCTAATTTTTCATGAACATCCCTAATACATGTATAACACCTATAGTACTGATTAAGCACCATATTAATCATAGCAAAACACATATGTTATCATGTGAAAACCCTAATCATGGCTACTAATAACAATAATCATCAAATCATCAAGAACATCCAAGAACTCCTACACATACATACATGCGATTCTACATATATTATTTTTAGAGTTTTTAAAGTTTTTCAATCATTATAATTCATCAAAAATCATAAGAATGTATACCTTGCGAAGGATTAAACTCCCTAGGGCCTTGAAATCAAACCTGAACTAGCTTGATTAGGTGAAGGATTACTTGATTGCTTGGAAAAACCAAGAGGGGATGGGGGTGGGGGTTCGCACGGCGCAAGAGGGACAAGGAGGTAGGGTTTTTATCTTTTCCTTGCCTCCTAATTATAAAAGGGCTTTGCTTGTTCCCCAAGCAATTGGTATTAGGGCCCTTCTAGTCCATTAACTTGACCCGTTAACCATGTTCTAGCCCAATACCGGACCCAATATTATTAACCATTCTAAATTGAATAAAAACCATTGTTTTTATTATTAAATAGCATATTATTCATGTTGCGCACGTAATTTACATATTCTACGTATTATCTTTCAGTTAGGCGATCATTCACAAAAACATGTAATTCACATAAGCACGTACTTCATGTTCACCATAATTCAATTGTACGTATTACTGCTATGTATGCCACATAATTCACCAACGTTTGGGATACAGGACTCATGTGTGTGTTTAACAAGGATTTTCCTACTTATAACATATGTTAGCATCTTCTAACACATGTTAACCTACTTAACTAACCCTAGTTAAGTATCTAGCCATGTATGAACATGTAAGTTTACTAGAGTTCAGTAAAAGTATTTAACCTGAAAATGCGGGGTGTCACACCAAAGATACCTGAAAAGGAAGCCGGGAATCATTCTGATGACCGTGATGTTCCTGCTTTTGAAGACGTTGAAATGGAAGACATAACGAGTGAGGAATATCCACAATATTTCAAGAATAATCAAGATTGTGGATTTCCTGGATTCTCGGATGATGTGCTAAACCAAGCCGAGAAACTGGCGAAAGAGAAGAGTAAAGTATTTGAAGATGAAATTTTCAAAGGGCATGACAAACCACAGTTCAAGCAATCTGAGAGTTTGAAGGAGTTTTTGAGGAAATTGAAAGAGAAAGAAAATAATCGACCGAAAGCTGAAATACAAGGAAGCTTTTACAAACTTCATAGTGGAATTTTCAAAGGTCGTGCATTGGCCTGGAAGTTTGTAAAGGAACTGAGATGCATAGCAGTGAAGTGGGAGAAGGGGATCTTATATTTTGATAAGTTTCATCATTTGAAGACTCTTCCTTATTAGGCAATTCGTGATATTTGCCGTCACCGTTTAACGGGAGCGTCAAATAGTCAGATTACCTACTTTGCTGAAAAGATGACGAGAGAAAGCCGAACCAAGTGGGATTTATTTGAACCACAATATCCGAAATGAATTTTTCATAAAAAGGATATTGATCAGATTACTAATATGCCCAAGGTGACGTTAAAGTATAAACCACCGCGAGTGTTGAAAAAGATTCCTTTGTTGCCGATTCCACAACACTTCGCTAAAGATTTCATTTGGTGGTATTACGATTGGAAGATAGCAGAGGCTGTGATTGTACTGAAAGACGGAGAGAAGAACTACAAGAAAATACACATTTTTGATCCCATGTGGTTAATCAACTGTTCACATGAGGATATAATAATGTTGTTTTACAATCCGATCTATTCTGAAGTGAAGGATGCTGAGAAAGCATGAAAATACCAACGTGTGGTATTTCTGTGCTTTGCGTATGACATTAACGCTGGTTGTGACTATGACGAGAAGCTCGGGAAGTTTGTTGAGAAGCAAAAGGTGCCTGAATTGAAAAAGACGAAGCCAAAGCAATTTCAGGAACCGGTTTTGACTAAAGAACAGAAGATTCAACGACATATCAAACTGATGAACATTAGAATGGACGAACAACGTCGACAGCAATCCAAGCAATAGTCGAGGGGGAGTTTGTAGATGCAATTGTGCGACTAGTGCTTCGGATTGAACAATAAATATGTTTTGTGAAATGTCGTTGGTGCGAAGGAGTGTTATAAGGTACGAAGGAAGACTTTAGTTGGTGCGAAGGAAGAACAGTAGGTGAGAAGGAGGAAGTTTTGGTCGAATGTGATTAATGTTTATGTATAGCTTGGTTCGACCAGTTGGTTTGGTCGAACCTGCACATTCGCATGAACAAAGTGGGCGAATGTGCAGTCTATATATAGTCAAGCTTGATTTTTGAATGTAACTTTTTGTCATATTATTCCCTCCACTTTCTGATATTCTCTCTAGAAGTTTATTTAGCTCTTTTCACGTTCTTACCCTGTTTGTATCAATCTTTAAACGTGTAATCGAGTTTATAATTAATGAAAAGCTTTTGAAATGATGATTTACTTGTTTTGATCTGTTTGACTATTATTTTGTGATTGTTTTAGGGATTCCGCACCTAAAACTAACTTGTTTGATCATTCTTTGTTGTTATACGATCCATACATACACATACATCATTTGAATGACAAGTGTATTAGTTGTAAAAAGGGTAAGCAGCACAAACAAACCCATAGACCAAAGAAAGTCAATTTCATTGAACTACCGCTTGAGCGTTTGCACATGGATTTATTTGGTCCAGTCAAGCGTAAAAGTCATGCTGGGGAATTGTACTGTCTTGTGGTGATTGATGATTAATCAAGATTCTCATGGGTTATGTGCTTACACCAGAAAAGCGACACGTTTGACAACCTGAAAGTTCTGTTCACTCGTCTGGAGAATATCTATGGTCTTAAGATCAAAAGGATCAGGAGTGATAATGGGACGGAGTTCAAGAATGCTCAGATGGATAATCTTTGTGAAAACAAAGGAATTCATCACGAATACAGCGCTCTGTATACACCCCAGCAGAACGGTGTCGCAGAACGTAAAAACAGGACTCTAATCGAAACGGCGAGAACAATGCTTGCGGACTCTAATATTCTAGTAATGTTCTGGAACGAAGCAATTTACGCAGCATGTTACACTCTAAATCGTGTTTTAACAGTGAAGAAGTTTGGCAAAACTTCTTATGAGCTGTTGAACCGACGAAAGCCGAATCTAGAGTATCTAGAACCGTTTGGAGCCCCTTGTACAATGCTTAATCCTTCGGAGAAGTTCGCACCAAAGGCTGAAGAAGGCTATTTTGTTGGATATGCAACCCCACTCAAACGGGTATTCAACAAAAGAACTAGAAAAGTCAAGGAGTGGGCTAACGTCGAAGTACAAAGATACACTCAGAATGTACAGGGAGTCGGTACAGACTGGATGTTTGATTATAAAGATTTCTTTGAATCATTCAACCAAGATAGCATGGTTGAAGAAGCTGTACTCCGTTTATATTACGAGGTCGAAAACGCAGTGACTTCACCGTTAGTGCGTCCGATCACCGTGAATCCTCAAGCGACTTCTAATGATACCGCTGCTCCTGTGATGGAAGAAGAAATGTTCCAAGAAGCTTCAACAACGCTTAATTCATCAGAATCAGAAGATGAAGACGATGATGCTACAAGTGAAGCTATTCTGGACAATGCTACAGTGACACCACTAGTGAACCCAAATCTAAATGGTGCTTCATCATCAAATGTGGGTAATGATCTGGTTTCTACAGAGAATTTGACGACTCAAACGGGAGTGCAAGTACCTGATTATCCGGAATCTCGGATACATCGAATACACCCGCTTGAACAGGTTATTGGTGATCCTGGTAGCAGTGTTATGACAAGAGGGCAATTGAGGAATGCTCATGCACCAGAAAATATTGGCAACCTTGCTTTATATGCCAAAATACAAAAATCTGGTTTTCAAAATGACTGGTCTTTCGCTTGTTATGTTTCGCAGGTCGAGCCACGGACGTACAAGGAAGCTCTTTTGGATGATGCTTGGGTGGAAGCGATGCAAGAAGAGTTCTTACAATTTCAGAAACTTGGAGTTTGGACGCTGACAGATTTGCCCCCGGGAAGAAAGAAGATCGGAACCAAATGGGTTTTTAAGTGTAAAAAGGATGATAGAGGAGTTATAGTGAGAAACAAAGCTCGTTTGGTTGTTCAAGGTTTTCATCAAGTTGAGGGAATCGACTACAATGAAATCTATGCACCTGTTGCACGCTTGGAAGCTATACGAATGTTTCTGGCGTTTGCATCCTGGAAGAAATTCAAGGTGTATCAGATGGACGTAAAGAGCGCATTTCTTTACGGTGTGGTCAAAGAGGAAGTTTACGTAGGTCAACCACCAGGCTTTGAGGACCCTATTCACCGGGATAAGGTCTATGTCTTAAACAAAGCTCTCTACGGGTTGCACCAAGCTCCGAGACAATGGTATGAGGAGCTGAGCACGTATCTTCTCTCGAAAGGATTCAAACGCGGATTGGTAGACTGTACACTGTTCACGAAACGAGCAGGAGATGACTTGCTTCTTGTGCAAATTTATGTTGATGATATCATATTCGGGTCTACTAACGAACTTCTGTGCAGGGAATTTGAAAAAGTTATGCATGAAAAGTTCGAGAAGAGCGCAATTGGTGAAATGCAATTTTTCCTAGGCTTGCAGGTGGAGCAAAGACCAATAGGGATCTTTATTCACCAGACCAAATACGTTTCTGAAGTCTTGAGCCGATTCCAGATGGAAGATTCGAAGCCGATGGATACCCCGATACAACCTAATCACGGGATTGGAGTTGATGCTAAGGGGGAGCTGACTGATCCATTCACATACAGAGCAATCGTTGGATCTCTGATGTATCTCACTACGTCTAGACCGGATATAATGTTTGCAACATGTCTTTGTGCACGATATCAGTAGAAGCCGAAACAAAGTCATCTTGCAACTGTCAAGCGTATCCTTAGATATCTGAAGGGTTGTCCATCGAAAGGACTTTGGTACCCTCATGATGATAATTTTGACCTAATCGCTTTTAGTGATGTAGATTGGGGCGGCTGTGACAAAGACAGCAAATCCACAACGGCTGGATGCCAGTTTATGGGGAGCAGGCTTGTGACCTGGCAATGCAAGAAACAGACCGCAGTTGCACTCTCCATATGTGAAGCAGAATACGTTTCAGCATCGAGCTGCTGCTCACAGGTTCTTTGGATCCAACAACAGATGGTGGACTACAGTTTGCAATTTCTTAAAACCTCTATTTTCTGTGATAATGAAGCCGCAATCGCATTAACAAAAGACTTAGTAAATCACTCGAAGGCTAAACATATCCGGATTAAATATCATTTTATCCGTGATTGTTATGCTAAAGAGTTGATCGATATGGTCAAAATCCACACTGATTACCAACGCGCAGATCTTTTTACCAAAGCTTTTGATAAATCGAGATTTGAATATCTTTTAAAAGCTAATGGTATTAAAGAAAAACAAGACTGATCACCACCTCAGTTTATCGCTTTTTAGTTAAATTTTTACTGTTTTTCAGAAAAATTTAAAAATCCATAAAAATTAGAAAATTTCTTTGCTGACTGCTATATCTTCTTCCCTTAGATTAATGCCATCAGATTTCTGTGAACAAACGATATCTGGGCAGTCACATATTTGAAATGCTCCAGCTTATCCTTGGGAACAGTAAATTCAAAAATTTATAAAAATCAGAAAAACCAAAATTGATTTCCTGGAATAAAAGGGGAAATGATAGTACATCAGTGAGGATCAGACACATTCTAAGAAATGTACTGCTATATAGGACGTGTGTCTGAGTCTGTGCAATGTGCTGATAGGCTTCGTAGACTTATTACTGTGTGCCTGATACATACATATCAAACGAATTGTTGTGTGGATGAACTCCCCATGGGCATATGGTCTTAGTACCGTAATTTCGTTTGATAGGGTATTTGTACAAAACTCGGAGGTTTAGGGTCGTTATGTTATTAGTTGTCTGGGGATAGCCTCTCTGATCTTCTACTGTAAGTCATTACGGACCTAGATCAGACAGGGTGTCTTTATAAAAGAGCTTTATGCCAAATCCTAAAGTTACCGAATTGAGGAACTTTTCATGTTTTATGATGATCAAAGATTATCTATTACATCGTATTAATCACTGATGCAAATCATGATTAATATCAGTCCTCAACCTAGTAAAGTGCACATGTTACTTTGCTGCATTAATTTGCTGACCTGTATACCTCTGTGCATTATACTTTGTAAATTACAGACGACGAAAGCATAATCACGCTTTACAATGAGTCTTTGTGCATTTACTTCTTGATACGGGAGTATGTCGTGTGTGTGGTAACCACAGACAATTTTGTTTATACTATACATAATAGTATCAGTCTAAAGCATTGCACAAAAGTCTGCATGTGAGTTTAGGTGGATCACAATATCAGCAGTTGCCAGATCACACATTGTCTTTAATGATAATAATTAAAAAGATCAACGGTGTGATCAGATTTCTCATAAACTGATATGATCTCTTTACCAGAAATCCCAAAACATTTACTGTTTTTCATTTACATTTCTGCATTTTATTTTCTCGTCAAAAATTACAAAACTCAAAAAGATTTTAGGTGTGTTTTAACATAAACTTTAGAAAATCCAAAAAGATTTTACATTTCTATCTTATTTTTGATAGCTGATGGTGGTTGATGCCGATTTTCTAAACTTTGATGAACCATTTGAGCTTTGTAATCTTTTAAATGTGAAAATATGAATGTTGGATGCTTAAAAATTGAAAAATAATTGGAACGGGACTCGTTTTTGAGATTTTGAAAATTTGTCAAAATTCCAGTTTTCGTTCGCCCATTCGTTTGGTCGAACGTGGAATTTTTGTTGTTCTTTCGTACAAATTAATTGGGCGAATGGGAGTGTTCTTGAGTCACATACACATTCGAACCCTTTTGCTTCCTTCGAACCTTTAAATAGGGTCGAAGGAGTCAAAAGCTTCTCATTCGACCGATGACAGTGGGCGAAGGAACATGTCTATAAATATCAGATTTGTCTCATTCGACCCCTTATCAAAAATTTTCAATTTTTTCTCTCTGAAGTCCACTTGTTGCCCTGTTGTTTTGCCATATACCATTGTGTTCGTCTTTTATTACTGATCATTTTCCACTATTTGTTACAGGTTAATACTTCAAATTCAGGGATTAATCGACCCATTTCTATTTCGAGCCCTAGAAATCACATTTGATAAAAAAAAAACCATGTTCATAGTTTAAATTGTTGATCAGGGTTCATTCTATCAGTGTTTTAGGGGGAGAGAATCCAAAAACTAAGGATTCTAATCCAACTGATTGATCATTTGATCATCATTTTCATTCGAACCCTAGTTTTAAGTAGAAAACACTAATATAATGATTGATTGATAAAATTGTTTGATTGGAAACTTTAATCGGTGATATTACTTGCTTAATGAATCAAAATAACAAGTGAAAATCAACTGATTCTCAAAATTGAAAATTTAAATTTGCAGACAGTTTCTTTCGCCCATTTCGAATGGTCGAAGGAGCATAATTTGGGCAAAGGAAATATTTGTCTGGGCGAATGTAGTTAAAACGGTCGAATGAAATAATTAGTCAAAAACTTTTACATTCGTACTTACAATTTCTCATTCGCACCTCCGTATGGGCGAATGAGAAGTTAAAATACCAAATTTTCAAACTTTGATTATTTTGTCGATTTTTAACATGTATATTTGTTTTGTTTTGCAGATTGAACCATGTCTGAACAGGAGAAGCCTACTGAACAAGCCGGATCATCTTCACAGCCTGCCAAGAAAGTAACTGAAGAGCTTTTACCATTCCAGAATGCGCATAATTGTTGTGCGTATCTTGGAGAAGTTAAGAAGCATACGGAGTTCATAGAGATCATAGAGTTCTTGAAGAGAAGTCGGGTGATAGACGCAATCGCTACACCTGCTATTATCTACCGAGATATGATACAAGAATTTTGGACTGAAGCAAAGATGGATTTCTGGGAATGCGAATCGTCTTTGATAAGCAAGATCCAAGGAAAGATGGTTATTGTTTCTGAGAAGGATATTAGAGAAGCCTTGAATCTTCAAGATGAAAAGACTGATCCCTGAGAGCTTAGCTTTATGGAACAACGAAAGTGCTTTCTAAGGATGAAATACAATGGGCCGATTACTGATGGCTCGTTGCACAAGGGAAAGTTGTGTCCACAATTCAAATACTTGGCACATGTGTTGATTCACGTCTTTGGTTCAGCTGCTGGAGGCTATGATTTTATGAGAAAGAGTATCAGCTCAATGATGGTAGCATTGATATTGAACAAACCGTTCAATGTATCAGGAATGCTGATGGAACATCTGTTGGAACCTGTCAATGGCACGAGGAATCTGAAGTTTTTGCTGTATCCTCGATTCCTTCAGATGGTTTTTGATCACAAATATAAAGAGTTGAAGAGGGATCCGAAACACATTGTAGTTCAAGAACATATGTCAATCAATACACTTGCTAGAATGAAAGCTTACAAAGGCTTGTCAGTGAATGAACGTCCACCTGTTAGACGTTTATTTGGACATTTGGCGAGAATTGACTATGAGGATCCAGGTGAAGGTCTAGTGAGACATGCTAACAGTGATTCAGACCAAGACAATCCATTACATCCTGTTGATCCAGATGCAAAGCGAAAGCGACAGGTTGTTAATGTGGGAGCAAAAAGTGGAAAGGGAAAAGAGAAAGAAATCAGGATAGATGTTGTTCCTGAACCCGCTAAGAAGAAGAGTACACCGAGAAGAAATAAGACAATGGCTAAGAAAGGATTGCACATTGTTGATGAAGCGTCGATTGATTCTGAAGAGACTCAAGAAGATGAACACTGGGATTCTGAGACTGAAACGTTGAAGACTACCACGCCCAAGGCCACTGTGGCTGGTGAGTCTGCTAGTTTGAACAGATCTGTAGAAGAACAGAGGATGAAGAGCCCTATTCGTTTGGACGATGAGGATGAGAGTTTAGGTCTGGGAACAGGAGACTTTCCTGGTTCGCCAGTTCAGGGGGAGAAACCAAAGAAGCCCCAATACAAGAAGAAAGAAAAGGTTGTGAGACCTGCAGAAAAGAGAGCTAGAGAGATTGAAACATTGATAGCAGGAAAGAAGTTGCCACCTGCTTCTAGCTCAAAATCTCCAGTTACTGCTCAGCCTCAAAGAAGCAGAAAACCACTACAACTTCAGGTACTGAACAGGAAGTTGATATACCTGTTGATGCATTCAATGAAGCATTAGATAATGTACTGAAAAAGCTAAAGAAGGGTAAACTGCCAGAAGTTGCTGAAGTCTCTACTAAAAAGGTTACAGTAGATAGTGATGTGATGGATACTGTTAACCGGAGACTTACTGAAATGATGAATTTGATAAACAAGTAGCAGACTGAGATTGCCCAATTGAGACAAAACGACTCAAAGATGCTTGATGTAGTTGTCACCTCACATGAGAATAATGAGGATTTGAAAAAGAAGATCAAAAAGTTGCAGAAGGATAATAAAAAGCTGTTGAAACATGAGCAGAGGAACACTAGACGAATTATAGCTTTGAAAGGAGAAAACAAGAAGCTGAAAGGGAGTAACAAAAACATGGATAATCTGATCAAAGATTTATACTCTCGAGCTCCTCAGCTGAAAGAAGGTGAAGAAGATAAAGAGTTAGAAGAGGAGCAGGTTGATTTTGAACTATCTGACGATGATGAGGATGATGATGATGAAGATTTGGTAAAGCTCCTAAAAAGAAGAAGGATGATGATGATGATGGTTCAAATGATGGTTCTGGTGATAATAACAGCTCTGCATCTGATGATGATGATGATGACAATGATGATGACGATACAGACAGATATAAGTATGAGAAGAGAGAATCTGGAAAAGGAGAAGAATCTAGTTCGAAAGCCCCTGGAGGATCAGTGGATGATGATACGATCTTCTGGAATGAAAAGCTGAAGTCTAGTCTGAAGTTGATAAGAAGATGTATCGCCAGATGCTCACTGATCGAGTCTGGACGATTGACATGACCAGCAGATTTTCTGAGATCTTTGAATCTCGTGACAGGGTGTTTGAATTAGAATATGAGGATCCAGATTTGGAAGATGGTGAAGTCTCGGCGGCGATGGCAAAAGAGATCTTTGAAGGTCTGGCGAAACAGGTTGGCAAAACTGTTGAAGAATTGTTAGCTGATAACCAGATTCCTGATCTAACTGAAAAGGAAGCTGGAGATCATTCTGATGATCGTGATATACCTGGTTTCGAGGACATAGAAGTTGAGGATGTAACGAGTGAAGAGTATCCAGAATATTTTAAAAGAGACAAGGATTCTGGATTTACTGCTTTCACTGATGAATTGTTAAAGGAAGCCGAGAGACGTGCAAAAGAGAAAGTGATATGTTTGTTGATGAAAAATTCAGAGGGCATGAGAAACCGTATATCAGACAATCCGATAGCTTGAAAGAGTTATTGAGGGAGTTAAAAGAGAAAGAGGCTAATCGTCCTAAAGCTGAGATTCAAGGTAGCTTTTATAAATTCCACAACGACATGTTCAAAGGAAAAGCATTGGGATGGAAGTTTATAAAGCAACTGAAGTGTGTAGCAGTGAAGTGGGAGAAGGGGATTCTATACTTTGATAGATTTCATGATTTGAAGACTCTTCCATATTGGGCAATTCGTGATATTTGTCAACACAAGATGACTGGAACGACAAATGATCAGATTGCATACTTTGCTGAGAAGATGGCCAGAGAGAGCAGGACGAAGTGGAATCTCTTTGAACCTCAATATCCAAAAAGGATTGTTCATAAGAAAATCATTGATGATATAACTGATTGTTCTGAAGGATGGTGATAAGAGTTTCAAGAAAATACACATTTTTGATCCCATGTGGTTGGTTAATTGTTCACATGAGGACATCATAATGTTGTATTACAATCCTATCTTCAGCGATGTTAAGGATGCTGAACAAGCTAGTAAATACCAGAGAGTGGTATTTTTGTGTTTTGCTCATGATATCAATGCTGGATGCGACTATGATAAAAAGCTCAGCAAGTTTGTTAAAGCTCAAGAGGTTCCTGAAACGAAAAAGAAAAAGCCGAAGCAAGTGTTTGAGAAGGTGATGACGTTAGAAGAAAAGAAACTTTTGAGGATCAAGCTGATGAACAAAAGAATGGATGAGGAACGAAGGGTTAAACAATCCAAGCAATAGTCGAGGGGGAGTTTGTAGATGCATTTATGCGACTAAAGCTTTGGATTGTACAATAAACATATGTTAATAATATGAGTCGAATGGGCGAAGGAACTTCATGATGGGCGAAGGAAGGTTTTCAGAGGTGCGAAGGAGAAAGTTTTGTACGAAGGAGAGACAGGAGGCGAAGGAAGTTTTAGTTTGTTATGTATTGCTTCATTCGACCAGGCTATTTGGTCGAATGTGCACATTCGCACCTACACTGTGAGCGAATGTGCAGCCTATAAATAGGTCAAGCTGATTTTTGAATGTAGTTTTTAGTCATTATTGTTCCCTCCATTTTCAGTGTGTCTCTCTAGAGTTTTGTTAAGCTTAATTCACGTTGTGTCTTTAATGTTTTGATCATATTAACGTGTAATTGAGTTGTTTATTAATGAGAAAAGCTTTGAATGATGATTTGTTTGTTTTGATCTGATTGATTATCATTTTGTGATTGGTTTAGGGTTTCCGCACCTAAATCAAACTTGTTTGATCATTTCTTTGTTGATTTATCGATCCTTTTAGCACATACAATCAAAAATAAGATAGAAATGTAAAATCGTTTTGGATTTTCTAAAGTTTATGCTAAAACACACCTAAAAGCTTTTTGAGTTTTGCATTTTTGACGAGAAATATAAAGTGCAAAAATGTAAAGATAAAGCAGTAAATGTTTTGGGATTTCCGGTAAAGGGATCATATCAGTTATTGAGAAATATGATCACACCGTTGATCTTTTTGATTTATTATCATTAAAGACAATGTGTGATCTGGCAACTGCTGATATTGTGATCCACATAAACTCACATGCAGTGCTTTAAACTAATACGATTATGTATAGTATAAACGTAATTGTCTGTGGTTCCCACACACACGACATACTCCCGTATCAAGAAGTAAATGCACAAAGACTCATTGTATAGCGTGATTATGCTTTCGTCGTCTGTAATTTACAAGTTATGAGGCACAAAGGTATACAGGTCAGCAAATTAATGCAGCAAAGTAACATATGCACTCTTCCAGGTTGAGGACTGATATCAAACATGATTGAAAAGACTTAATCAAACTTGTTGAATTACACGGTTTCAACAATTCCTTTTTATCTCTGGAGAGATGAAAGGCATCATCATTGATGCGTCTTTTAAGAAAGATCTTCGAATTATATTCTAATAACTCTTTCTTTGGTAATGATTCAATTGACATTATCATCTATAAAAATCTTACTGACTATTTGATTGATGATTGACTGCATTATTTATCGCTAACCATTCTTTGACTTAAGATTCTTATGATAATGCGTCACTTATTCTTTCTCAAAATCGTGATTATCATTCGGGATTTAAATACTTATTGCATTAAGTATTTCTATAAAATTCTTTCTTAATACTATTTCGGGATTCATTGACACTCTCGATAAATATTCTATAATTTCTTTTCACAAAATATTCTTTATAAAATTCTAGTCGTTTTATCGGGTAATTTCTTTTAATATATATATATATATATATATATATATTTTTATTCTGGTATTTATTTCTTCTGGCATATCGGATGCCTTCTGATAATATTTGGCACTTCGATTGCCTTTTCATGATATCTGGCATTTCCAATGCCTTTTTATTATTCAGACATGTCGGATGTCTTTTCAAATTGTAATTTTTTTTATTTATCGATTTATATTCTTTTGTTTATCGATTTATATTCTTTTATATCCAAGAGAATACTGATAATCGTTTATAGGAAGACATTATAAATTTGTCATTTCTGTGATATATACTTGCTTGGAATAGTTCTTTCTTATTTATATATTCAGTTAAAGTCTATATTTTCAGTGTCTGAAAACACTTTCTGATAAACTTATATATAGGCAATGTATCATATCTTCTTAATCCAACTTATTATAAGCGGGGCTTATTTCGTCGGATATTCGTATAGATAGTTCTTGCCAGAATAGTAATTTCTTAGATTATCTCTCCCAACCTTTAACTAGTGAGATACCCGTCCGTTGGGACGGGTCCCAATAATGTCTTATTCAACTGGGATTAGTAGGCGCAAAAGTTGGTTTATTTCCGTACATATTATTTAGTTGGGCTAAATTTAACATCTTTGCTTCATTCAGTACTATATAATCCATAAATTTTTAAGGAAAAAATAAACCATAAGGAAATAGCTTCAAACAAATATTGGCATATTCTAATTCAAAATTTTGTATCAAACGATAACAGATTTCTTGCATATGAATATATCATTGTTTATTATAAGATTTGTAACAATTCTTATTAAAAACCCACTTAGAACTTAAAACTCAAAGAGGTTTATTATAACCATTAACTACTCGCATGGGCCGCCAGCAAGTATAACCGTACAAACCCACTAATGTTAACATATATTCATTAAATATCATATTGATAAGTTCCTCGTTACATTCTATTAGGCCCTGGTTAGCCCTTTCATGGTTCTAATTGATTTTATGTATGTCTGGGAATTATGAGTGTCATAATATGTCTAATAAAGAGTAGAAACATGTTGAATATTTCATCGAAACGATTCATATTTATATGTATACCATGCCTAAAACATGGCAAAGCAAGGTTAGAGGCGAGCTTCCGATGTTAACCCGTCATAATAATCGGGTTTTTAATGTTGTAATGTTGTAACTATCTTTGTTTGTTTTTTAAACGATAATAAGCATCAATATTTCTCTAGAATGTTATTGATCATCTCTGAAGATGTATGCTCTCTCAATGAATGATATATACACTGCTAGTGCTTTGGCTTTACTCACCTGACATATTTATATGGGGTCTTACCAACAAAGGATTGGCTATTTCGAAAAAAATATTATTTATAACAATACCGATATCGGAATGTCATCATCCTACCAAATAAAGATAGATAAAAACTAAAAAGCAACACAAATAGTGCTTGAGAAGGGACAAATAACAGTAACAACATTAAAAATCTTTTTTACCAGCTTAACACCCTCCAAAGCTTGTGGAATACAAGAAGCAAAAATAAGCAATTCCATAGCATCCTCCGCAAGGTGTCCAGCTGTACATGCAAATTCTCTTAAGCATGATAGAGGCATTTTGAAACCACTTATACGACCTACCAACTAAACCACCACTAACAGGAAGATAAAATAAACCACCACTAACAGAAAGATAATGATTATTAAAGAAGTCCTCCATCCTATGATACAAAGAGTATGGATACATTAGATTTGTTTAGAAGAAATTCAGCCCAAGAAACATATGAGAAAGACTGTTTTACCCTCAATATATGAGATATCATTTACAATCTAATGCATGTACAATCTGGTGTAAAAGACGTAAAAGACAAGCAGGAAATACTTGAGGCTCAGCTGCAGCTATCACAAGTGAAAATTTCCAAGCCTGAGAAGCAGCCGGAACCCCAGATTGTTGGACATATGGAATCTTTACAGCAGCAGGCTGGAGCAGCATCGGCTCCACTGCAGTCTCATCAGCAGCTTCCTCCGCTACCCTTCCTCAGCCACACTCGGCTACTCTTCCGTACGCCCCACCACCTCCCAACCCACAGCCAAACCAATTTCCTCAGAACGTCATGCCCATGCCTGTCTCCCACAGTGATTCTTACTACCCACCGTTTGGTCAAACAACAGAAGCACCACCACCACCACCTCCACCTCAGCAGTACCAGATGCCGCCACCTCAACAGCTTTAGCCGCCTATGGCATCACCGCCATCACCACGGCCTCAGTATCAACAACCTACCCAAATCCAATATTCTCAACCACCTCCCATGTCTCTGCAACAGCCGAATCCTTCTCAAAGCGAACCTCCATCAAGCCACCTTTCAGAAAAAACGGGCTTATATGACACCCCAGAATTATCCACCGAGTGCTCGCCAACCTGGTGGTGGCCCTCCTGCACAGCAATTTCATGGGAACCCGTCCCAAATGTACGAACCACCACCATCCGTTAGGACTGGTCGTGGATTTCCCAACCAGTATGGGCCGTCAACTGGGTTTGGCGAACCTTACAATTATGGTGGTTCTCAGTATGGAAGCGGGTCACCTGTGAAATCCCAACAACATTCTTCTCCTAATATGGGTCATGGTGGCGGAAGTGGCTACCCACCATTATTCTGCAAAACTTATTTCATAAGCCATGAAATCAAATAGAATATCTCAATTTTTTTTTCTGTACCTGTGAGGTAAATAATTAGTTATCATACTTGCATAAAGTTCATGTAAACATACACTTGCACCAAACCACTTGGTGTCATATAAAGTGGGCCAAAAATCCCCCATAACCAACTTGAAATTAAAAAAAAATCCAAATATGACAGTTGTTACACAAGACACTGAATGTTTCAACAAACAGCTGAAATTAAGTTTTTTTTTAAGAGAAGGAGACAATTTTATTCCACACGAAAAAGCCAAATATTGGTGGGTACAAAAGTTCCCTAACCAGAGGTTAGAAAACTGGGAGAAAAGAACAACGCACATACAAATCTCTCACCTATCGAGTACAATAATATTTTCTTTCAACCAAAATCCTATCTAAACCAATAACCGGATACGCTTTGATCTATATCTATTAGAGGATAAGCACTTTATTGTCATCGACTAAATCTCGAGCACGCATAAGACGACTCGATCTCCATTTCTCCACAAAATTAGTTCCACTATGCCTTTGACTTCTTGCAATACTTTTCCATCCAAAAGCATCTTTCACAGTCACCTACTAGGCTCGCGATAATTACTGCATAACTGAAGCAGCGAAAGCAGAAAAACTACACATTTATTGCAGAAAAAAACCACTGCAGCGAATGATTATGTGCAGCAAAACATCGCTGCACTCATTGCTGCACTTGCTGTCCATACTTGCTGCATAACTGAAGCAGCGAAAGCAGGAAAACTGCACATTTATTGCAGAAAAAAAAAACACTGCAGCGAATGATTATGTGCAGCAAAACATCACTGCACTCGTTGCTACACTTGCTGTCGATACTTGCTGCATAACTGAATCAGCGAAATCAGAAAAGACTGCACTGAATCAGCTGAAATTATGTAATGACTTACAGATCATGGTACTGGACTACTGGCCTAGGCTGGATAATAGTCCTTGTTTTTGCTATCTCACAAAGTGACTCGTCTTTTGAAGAATCATTAGAATAGACAGCTACAGCAAAGGCTGAACCATTTATTATCGTCCACATGCAAGCTCTATTGGAGCTATGCAGTGAATGACCTTGCTGGCCTACAAAACATTCCATAAAAATCGTCGAATTTAGAAACTTTTGATAATAAAGGAGTAACATCCCAGAGTAAATAGACATAAAGACAGACAGACATGAAATAGAAAGATGAGAGAGAAGGTTTATTGTTAAGCATAGCAATTAGTAATACCCCCACGTATTGGCTTTGGTGGAGAATTAGGGTTTATAAGAAATCTGATTTCTATCCAACTGTTACCAAATTAAAGCAATCATTGATGCACCATACTGAACACATATAAACCCCAAATTAAAAGGAAACAATCAACCAAACTAATTAAACACATCCCAAAATTGTCAATTCAACACCTCGATCAAAATTCAAACATAAATTAAATATAGACCCGAAATCTAATCGATTGTATACGCAATTAAATTGTACCTTAATCAACAATCAGTATTTACAGTGAAAAAAGGAGAATCCAACCAGAAATTGTATGAAAGGAATTAGGCCAGCACTGCGATATTTAAATTTACAGAGAATGATGGCGATGGCAGAGAAGAGGGAGCAGAGAAAAAGGTGAAGAATGGAATGAAGAACGGAACACGTGGATATGTTGAAGATGGGGGATAGAGATGATGAACTTATAATCAGGATGGAAGTGGGGAGTGTGGATAATCAACTCAAAACTATACAACTGCTTCCTAAAGAAAAAAACTGCCAAATTTGTAGAGTAACCGTCATTTTATTGTGGCTGAGATTTAATCTCAAGAATAACCACCCAATTTGAATGGTCTAGATCCAAATGAAACAGTTTTTTTTTCTAAAATATAGAAGTTACTATAGGGGTGAACAATATAATAATAATTCAGGACAGGAAATTCATCATTCCTTGTCCGGAGAGTTTCACTGGAAAAATGAGCATAATTCTATTCATTTTTTGTTTTCACTTCGATTATACCTTTGGAATCTCTACATGATTCCGCTTGGTATTAATCGTATTTCGATATATTCATTATAATTTATTTTATTTTGATAAATCGTTGGATTCCACCATTTCTGGTTTCTGAATCCATATAGATTTCTATTGATTATATTCTGAGGATTTAAAAATTCTTCCATCACTTCTTATTTGTGATTTTTCAACTTGGTAATACTTGACCGTTTTACCAATTTAATTGTACTATAACTCACACGATTTTTTATATAGAAGTGACTGAGAAGATTCTTTCATAATATCATATATCCTCACAAAGATAGCTTGGTGACAAATGTCCGGATATGCCTTCCTTAAGGGTCCGGATTTCCTTTGTCACAAGGGCTGCACAGAGGACACGTAGCTATATTTGATTTTTACGTTTTGGTTGGCAATCAAAAATCAATAAACTGATTTCTTTGATTCATAGAATTTAACCAATCGATGGTTTTTATTCTGCGAATATATTCTTAGTCGTATTCATGAAGGAATTTCAACTATATTGCCAGTTTTGTGGTCGTATTCTCCACATACGATACGCTGATAATTCGGATTTATATTTCTTCTTATTATTTATTTTCTTATTATTTCTCTTAATATGTTCATGACACAAACATACTGTGATCTCGATAAACTCCTACTCGAATGTTCTTGTGCCTGTGTCGTTCATAATTATGTTTGCAACCATAATTACTATTCCACCTCACCTAACATTCTAGTACTTATTTATTTTAATCACAATTGGTATGTGTCCTTTACACGTTATTCCGATATTTTGTTCTTTATTTTCTCTTGGGTTCGAAATTATATTATTCTAGGATAAAATTTGTTGATCCGAGTCTAACGAAATAGACTGTCAATCGTTCGAGAATTTGATCACGTCAAAATATACCCAATATAACAACCCAATCTTTTGATCTTTCTGACTTATCAGTGTCATAGGATTAAGATGGTACTTATATTGTTGCATAATCGAGTGAGTAAGAATTCGATTTCTTTAGATGGATTCCAAATTATTTCTGTCACGAGAATTCGAGATAATGATATTTTTGTCCAGAATATCATTTAATTCTTGGAGGAAAATATATCGAAAATATGATATAGCTGAGATTCTTTGATATACACGAAGAGAGATTTAGATTATGAATCGAAGTATATAATATTCGTCGTTCTTATCGAGATAAATATCAAGGAGGTTTATACAATCAGATATAGATATATAATCATGCGAAAAAGACTCTTGGCATATATATAAATCCGAGTAAGATTTTCACGAAAAATGTCACCAGATATGGAGTGAAATATGTTCTGGTAAAATGATACGACCGTGGTTGTATAGGATTTTCATATTTTTGAAATAAAATTTCTAGGGAGGTTTTATAATAGCAATACTGGTTCAAGTTGCATAATGGTATTTATTTTTGGAAAATAATAACTATTTAAAAAGAGTCGCGGTAGAAATTTTCGTAATGACTTATGATATCAAAATTCTTAATAAACGGGTTTTTTATTTTGGATTAGAGAAAATGAAACAAAATAGATTTCTCAAAAACGTTAATGTCAAAATTTTAATGTTTAAACAAATTATACTGGATAAAACTTGAGACAAATTTCTAGGGACTTTTTAATTTATCAAAAGTAACAATATTTGGTTTTATAAAAAGAAAATTATAGCATTCGCGGATTTTCTCAATTTTATAATTTGAATAAAACGTCTATTTGAAATTTAAAAGCGGAGAAATATATTTTTTTTTAAATCGAAATACTTAATTCAGTATAAAATAGAAATGACTGGGAATAAATTCAGTAACTTCAAAGTCATACCGAAAAGATTTAAAACAACTTAAGTTATCGAAGGATCCGTCCGATTTCTGATTAAATAATCGGAGGAAATTCCTTAGAAACATAATACTCGTATGTCTCTAGCATATCTAATTTTATCGACATTTCAGAATTTAAAAATAATATTTCGGGAAACTTGATCATAGGAATGTTCAAGTTGGAGCATAATATTTGTATCTTATTTATAAAATACTGTAATAACCGTAAGGTTAACGATCTGAATTTCGATAAAAATAGTTACTGAGATCGGAATGATTCGATAATTTATACGAAATTTCTGAAATATACAACAAATGATTATAAATCAACAAGTTTTTCTGGAGAGTGAAACACCATCTCTAAAATTTTCGCACGAGCTGATCGGATTATCGAGGAATAACTTTTGTAATTTTTATATTTATTTATATATATACTTTTATAACTTTTGTCATTTTTTTATTTATATCTTGATTTATTTTCTGATTTATTTTAATATCATGGTTTCCGTTCTGTATTCTTTCTCATTTCTTATCGCCTTAATATCCTGTAAGATTTCCCAGAAATTAGATGTGCATGTAAATTCACAATTGTGTATAGAATTGTCAATTTACCCCCACATAATCATTCTAGTAATATCCTTTAGTGGATTCGTTCTGATTTCTAATATATTGTTATGGTGCTCACCAACTTTATAATGGTTAGGCATTTAGGTACCCAAAATTATAATTGTCTGATATTCTCTATAATATTTTTGATATAATAAATATTTTTCTAAGAAAAAGTTCTTTTAGAAAATTATTCTGGTAGATCCTGGACTAGTAAAGATTTCAAGACTGTCGTTAAGCGCCGCTCTGATACCACCTGTAATGACCCTGCTGTCGGTGTCGGGTCGTCAGGTCGAGTTATCAGAGCTACGCAGCGGATTCGATCATAACATCTTTACTTTCCCAGGATCCACGTCATCATATCTGTTGGGTTACCTGAACACATGCTAAAAATAGTTTCTGTCAACATAAAGTTGGTGAGGTCGTGTATTTTATAAAGTGAATGGCCAGTTCGTTTATTGATAATTCTTTTTTATAAAACATTCGTTTATAAACATGCTTTACAAATATATTCTATTAAATCAATTCTATTATATATCAGTTCTATCATATCGATTATATTACGTGCCATTCCTAACGATGGTACCACTCTGTTTGTGGTAAAATACTGTTCTTGTCGTCTACATGGACAAGAATGGTTTTGGTCCTCTACTTGGACTACAATGGTTCTTGCCCTCTACTTGGGCAAGAAAAGGAAATGGCGGATACCGGCCAGTACTGTCCTCGTCGTTTCTATGTCCCCCTTTTTCTATTATATTTCTTATATTGATAATCTTTTTATTATGTAAAGCATTTCTATATTTTCTAATAAATGACATGTATTCCCCCGACAACACTTAATAAAACAGTAAAAGTGGGGAGTTCACGCTACTCACGGGTTTACGTTATATCTTCTGCTTAATCTTCTTATTATTATTATATGTCATATATATATATATATATCGATACGTGTTACGCGTGTGACTTGTTAGATTGTAATACTTAGGATATATATCATATATATATATATATATATTTATACATATAGAATTCGGTATATATTAGATAGTCCTAAACTCGGGGTTCATTATTGAGACTCGACCCGGACATCCTAAATCTAGCTGGCCATTACAGCTTGGCACTCGTAAACTAATAAAGCTTGCCTTTACAGCTTGGCAGATCTAAACTAACAAAAGAATAGAAAATATTATTATTAACCCCAATCTAGAATATCGTTATATATTTCGACTTGTATATATATAAACATATATGTTTATTATCGTCTTATTATTATTATAAAGTCTGTACGTTATCCGTATTATATATATATTAATATAGTCATAATACTCCACTCCGGGTTACTGGACCGGGTTCTATTCCGGTTTTTGACCGAGTCACTGAGTTGACTTAGTATCGAGTTCCACTTTTCGATTCGATTAATGGTACCTCGCAATCAACATAATTCTTATATTAGGAATTCATCATAAGATTATATTACCCATTAATCTAATGAAACTCTTATTTATAAGAATTATGACCGGATACTTACCGGAGTTAATATCGGAACATAATCGGGAATTAATCGGGAGTTATATCCAACCGAGTATTGAACCCATTCTCCGTATTTGGTACCTTATAACAATAACCACAAAGATAGATAAATGATCAAAGAGATTATAACCAATAATCCAATGATAATTGTTCCCTTCATATCAAAAAACATACACCTATGTATATGAATCGGATAGTTAACCAGACCAAGATCAGATTACAAGTGAAAGCTCATGGTTAGTTTTTAAAATACAAAACAAGAACCAACTGGTGGTTATCAAGGTCCGATGACAGTCACCCGACTTGGTGACTGTTCGGTTCTGAAAACGGATAGATTGGATTATTAGATTCGGTTAATAATCTAATTTAGAAACAGATGGGTTATATGGTTCGATGGTTCGATTCTCGGGATTCAATTTAGAAAATCCTCAAGACCCGATGACAAAGGATTGTGGTTCGGTTGGTTATAAATGTTTACTGTGGGTTCAATCGGAGGTTATAGAGGCCAGGTGTCAGTCACCATGACTCGGTGACTGTCTGATTAGGATGACCGGATACATACTCGGTATCGAGGTTTATCACAAAATAAAGGGATGGTTATCAGATACAGATCAGGAACATAAGGATGGTTTGGGGTTATAACAGGCTCACGAGAGTCACCCTAAACCGGTGACTGTCCGATTAGAAGAGAGGGCTTCAGTTGATGATTATCAGGTTTCGATGCAGAAGAATAAGGTCGGTGGACCTGGAACAGAGGAGGAGGGTTCACGGAGATGGAGAACTTACCAGAGAACAGAAGGAGAGGCGGCCGGCGGCGGCGGTGACCAGAAGCAGCGGAGGCAGCAGCGGCCGCCATGGCTTTCTGGTGGAAGCTCACTACTCTCTCTCTCTCTCTCTCTCTCTCTCTCTCTCTCTCTCTCTCTCTCTCTCTCTCTCTCTCTCTCTCGATGCACACTATAAGTGTGGTTATTTGTTTTTGCAGAGAATAAGAAAGAAAGAATGGAGGGATTTTATAGATCTAGTCAAAATAGAGGGTGTTTGGACACTTGGTTAAAGGCTGACAAAAGGGGTGTTTGGTAACGAGTATAACATCAGATAAGAGGATGTTTGGTAGTGAGTTTATCCGCAGATAAGAAGCGTTTGGCTGCAACTTTACCGATTTATTTATTATAATAATAAACTAGATTTTATATTATTTTATAAACAGGTGGTCGGGTACGACCCGACCCGTTTACGAGACCCGTAACACCTCGGGGTGTTACATTGACTTACCATAACCTTTCAAACTCATCCCAAATTTCCGGCCCACTATATCCAAGAAAGCGTCCATGTGTCATGTCCAAAATCTCTTCCTAATCTCACCAAAATCACCTTTACAAGATCTAATCCATATTTAGAAAGATGCTTGTTTTCACCTTTCCTAAGTCATGATACCTTGCCAATTTTAATCTCTATATAAAGGTCCAAGATTATTGAGGTCTAGTGCACCAAAACCACTAACACACCACCTCCCTACCTCTCTCCCTCTCCCCTCTCGACTCACACCACCACCGAACCACATCACCACCACCGCCGAACCACCGCTCGGCCACCACCACAACAAAACCACCTCTCACCCAAGCCTTTACACATAAACATTAACTTTCAAGGGATCATTAGGGGTACATGGAGCATAACAAGGTTGTACAAGGCCCCTAACTCCCTCTTGGCTTAGGATACTAGGAGGTATAACATTGTTTTCTTAAACTTGTGTTTTTACTCTTACATAGTATTTTAAATACAAAGTTGTTCACTAAGTATGTTTACTCTTGTAATTTAATCAAGTAAGTGGGTGAACTCATGTTTTAAGACACATTGTGTTAGTGATAAAAACCTATGTGTTTACACCCCCTTAAAGCCGAAATATATATATATATATATATATATATATATATATATATATATATATATGCTGAAAATTTTATAAAGAAAAGGATATGTTTTCTAAACTTATTAACACAAGGCATAGTGTTGAAAGTTGTTAGTCATAACAAAGCTTACAAAATCCATGTGCTTTCAAGAAAAGTAATATTTGACATGAAGTATTATTATTTTCACAAAAGATGTCAAGTATGAAAATAATAAGTTAAGCATACTTAAACATGGTAGATCTACACACTTGACAAGACAAAAAGTGTGAAACCTTCAACACATGAGTACATCAAAGTATATAAAACACTTGCTTTTCACAAATAAAAGTGATGTTTTTCCAAAGAACTAAGTTATCTTTTATCAAAGACCACTAGCTTACATAAAGAAGGAAAATCTTTCCATTAAAGATACATTTAACTTAAAGAGTTAAGTTACAAAGACAAGCATAACAAGAGAACAACTTGTAGACAGTACAAGTAACATAGACCTAAAATGTCTCTTTTACATAGGACACATAGGTTGATCTAGCTCAGGCTCGTTAGTTCATTTCCAAGACATACCATAAGGTGAGTTTCACTGCCCCTTTTCATTGTTTTTACTTTTTCCGGGGGAAAAACATGCGTACAAAGTTCAGTTTTCAGCTACATACGTGACTATTATGTGAACATGAGACATCAAGGTTCAGGATCCATTAAGCCCTCGTTTCATACATCATACCATAACCATTAGCTATGGACTTAGCCATGAAACACCAGAATAGATCTATTGGGTTGACACCCCCACAATTGGTCAGTCGCTCTGACCGGATGACAGATATCAAAAGAGTGCTAGTATTTCACATTATTCATTGTCTTGAGTGTACAATGGGTGAGGCACAACATGTCATGGTTTGGTTATAGACTCATGTCAGATCACATATTAATTATTGCCCTAGCTAGGCAGTAATTTAGTCGGATTTGGGATTACAGGTCCAACATGCAAAACCCATGAACTCACCAACTTTATGTTGACCCAAATATTTTTCATGCATGTTTTTCAGGAAATTAGCATGGAGCATGGAACTTGGGAAGGTCGCGTACGAGCATTCAAGGGATACCATCTTTTGAACTATTGTTGTGATGTTTTGAGATAAACACTTTTAACAATGGTTTCTAATTCAAACAATTAACGTTATGTTTTGTAAGACTTGAATGTTTTAAATTGTAATTCCTGTTTTATTAAATAATGCTCGTGTGACTTTTGTGCTTGGAAATCATTTCAGTTGCACCCCGTGTTTCCGTCTTAGGCAGGGTGTGACACAAAAGACAGAAATACCCGTGTAAAATAAATTATATTACGAAAATGGCAGAGCCCTATTCAAAGTGCTCTGCTATAAATATATTGTAATATTATTACTGTTCGCATCAATTTGAAATGTTATATATAGAATTTCAAGCACATATTTAGGGGGATGTATCCTAAGAAAAATACAAAAACATTAAAAAATTGAAAATCGAGATGTCATGGTGCTAAAAGGAGGAACTGATAATACATCAATTCCTAGTCTGTCTGTCACACTTAAAATAAAACAGAGAACTTAAGTTCTAATTGTGATTGCAGCTCCATTATGTAATGTACCAGTAGGCAAAAGCTACACAACATACTCAGTCAAAAATATTATATATAAATATAATGAATCGGAGATTGTGTGGGCAACACATCATAGGCATATGATTTGATGGTCTTAAATCTTGTGTAAATAAGTTTGCCAAAGTCTGATTTTTCGGGTCATTATATTGTAGATCCATCTGGAGATGTCCCATTTGTCCTTCTATTGCATCCAGATATAGACCTAGAAATAGTCAGGATATCTTAAAAGAGCAAAAACAAAAGGTAAATGCCAAAGCCCCATCAATGCTAAACGGCAAAAATCAAATAATTCCTAAAGAAAATTCATGGTCATGCCATTTGGATTGACCAATGCCCCCGTAGTGTTTATGGATCTTATGAATCGGGTTTGTAAACCCTATCTTGATAAGTTCGTGATCGTCTTCATTGACGACATTTTGATTTATTCAAAATCAAAATCCGATCACAAACAACATCTTCACTTAATCTTGGATCTCCTAAAGAAGGAACAATTGTATGCCAAGTTCTCAAAATGTGAATTTTGGCTTAAGGAAGTTCAATTTTTAGGTCTCGTCATCAACGAGAATGGAATTCATGTTGATCCCGCAAAGATCGAAGCTGTCAAAAATTGGAGTGCTCCTAAAACTCCAACAGAAGTTCGTTCTTTTTTTGGTCTAGCTGATTATTATCGACGATTCATCGCTAATTTCTCCAAGATCGCTGTTCCTCTCACTGCCTTAACTCATAAGGGTAAACCTTATGAGTGGGGACCAAAACAAGAGGAAACATTCGAGACTCTTAAGCAGAAACTATGTGAAGCTCCTATCTTGTCCCTACCTGATGGTAATGATGATTTCGTGGTCTATTGTGACGCATCAAATCAACGTCTTGTTGTGTTCTTATGCAACGAGGCAAGGTGTTTGCTTATGCGTCCAGACAGCTCAAGATCCACGAAAAGAATTATACCACCCACGATCTTGAATTGGGTGCAGTCATCTTTGCTATCAAGATTTGGAGACACTACCTTTATGGTACCAACTGTGTGGTTTTCACAGACCACAAAAGTCTCCAACATATCTTCAACCAGAAGGATCTTAACATGAGGCAACGACGTTGGGTTGAGTTACTTAACGACTATGATTGCGAGATTCACTACCATCCTGGAAAAGCGAACGTTGTGGCAGACGCACTCAGTCGTAAAGAACGCGTCAAACTTCATTATGCAAGGGTTCGTACTGATTTTCAGGATCGTGTTCTCCAGGCTCAACATACATCAGTCACCTAAGGTAACATGTATGAGGAAATGTCTTGTGGTGCTGAGAATCAACTTGAAACCAAACCTGATGGCCTGCTTTATTTTCTTAATCGACTTTGGGTTCCTGACCGCGATGATCTTCGTACTTTCCTTATGAATGAGGCTCATAAGTCTCGTTATTCTATTCATCCTGGTGCTGATAAAATGTACCAAGATCTTTGATATTCGTATTGGTGGCCTGGTATGAAGAAAGATTTTGCTCTTTTTGTAGCAAAATGTCTCACTTGTTCCAAGGTCAAAGCTGAACATCAACGACCATCTGGTATGCTTGAACAACCAGAAATTCCTGTATGGAAATGGGAGAGCATAGCGATGGAATTTATCACTAAACTCCCTCGTACACCCAAAGGCTATGACAGTATTTGGTTAATCATTGATTGCTTGACTAAATCAGCCCATTTCTTACCAATTCGTGAGAAATATTCTGTGGAAAGGTTGGCAAGGATGTACATGAGTGAAATTGTATGTCGTCATGGTATACCTTTGGACATCATTTCTGATCATGATGGACGTTTCACCTCTCGTTTTTGGGATTATTTACAAGACGCTTTGGGTACCAAGTTAAACCTGAGCACAACTTATCACCCTCAGACAGAGGGTCAGACTGAACGAACCATCCAGACTCTTGAGGATATGCTCAGGGCTTGTGTCATCGATTTTGGTGGCGCATGGGATTCTCATCTTCCTTTGGTCGAGTTTTCATACAACAACAGTTACCATGCCAGTATTGACATGGCTCCATTCGAGGCACTTTATGGTCGTAAGTGTCGTTCACCTGTCTGTTGGAATGAGACTGGTGAAGCCCAAATCACTAGTCCTGAACTGATCTAGGAAATTAAAGACAAGATTCAAGTGATCCAAGATAATCTTCTTAAGGCTAGAAGTCGACAGAAGAGTTATGCTGATAAACGTCGAAAGCCCTTGGAATTTCAAGTCGGGGACTTTGTACTTCTTAAGGTATCTCCTTGGAAGGGAGTAATTCGCTTCGGGAGAAAGGGAAAACTAGCTCCTCTTTATGTGGGTCCACTCAAAGTTCTTGACAGGATTGGAAAAGTGGCCTACAAACTTGATCTTCCACCTGAGCTAAGCAATGTCCACCCAACTGTTTCATGTTTCGAATCTGAAGAAATGCTTAGCATATGAGAACCTCCATGTCCCTCTTGAAGATGTGCAAATCGATGAAACTATGCACATCATTGAGAAACCTATTGAAATCATGGACACTGGAGTCAAGAAACTTAAGCGCAGTCGCATCCCGATTGTCAAAGTTCGTTGGGAATCAAACGAGGTCCAAAGTTCACTTAGGAACGCAAAGACCAGATGAAGTCTAAATACCAACACCTATTTCCAGCAGACTCTCCAACTCCAACTTCGGGACGAAGTTCCTAAAAGTAGGGGAGATTGTAACATTTCGTATTTTTAATCTACCTTGTAATAATATTTACTCAATAAAATCGTTGGATCTCGATGTTTTAATATGTTTTAAAAAATTTCTCGTAACATTTTTAACCTAGTATAACCATAACATATATATAATAATATGGGTTATATATGAAAAATGCTTAAAAAATAAATGTTTGAACCGGGACTCGAACCCGCGTCCAAACCAACTCACCAATATACACCAACCACCGAGGCATCTTGCCATTTCGTGATAATATTCAGAACAAATAAACTTAACACTTTCCTAATTATCATAGTCAACAAACATAAGTCAACTATGATCGACCCTTTCAATTGATTCAAAATCACGCGTCATTTGATCCCTGATATGGTAACACGTTAACCGACAGATCATGTGCGTATTCCTCACTCCAATTTCAATCCAAATTTACCAAAAATTCGTTTAATTACGCGTTTGTATTTTAAGTATGGGTCAAGTTTCCAATTCGTGCAATCCATTCCTATTAATATAAATTCAACCCACTTCTACAATCTAAACTCGCCGAAAAACCTATCCCCACCTTTAATTTCTGTTAATTCCTCATTTAGAAGCAGATCCGATCGCGTTTGACTTTTTCTGTTGACCGATCGTTCATCATCGCTCCCTTTCTGTAAGTATTAATTTTTACCTTGTTTTGGATCATTAGCATCATACGAACAATAGCCCTAAGAATTCTGGGGTTATTGTTTGTGATTTCGTTCAATTAAAATAGCTAGGGTTTGAAGCTTTGATTTGGGGATGAGGATAGGAAGCTGTAACCGTTTATATTTAAAATAGATTAGAATCCATCACCAACTGATCAGTAGACCAGTTTGTGATACCCTTTGTGTTTAAAACTTTGGTCTGGCTTTGGTCTGGTGTTCGATACCAGGCATACACGTTTTTATTTTAAGTAATTCTGATCTAAACCTAACAAGTCCTTATAATTAATTGAAATCAAATAAAAACGTTCTCAGGGTCTAGACCAGATGGTCTAGGCTTGTGATTTAAAAACCCGAACCGGCCAAGGGCCCGGGTTCGAGTCATAGCAGTTACAATTCTTTTTTTTAAACCCTTAATCTTTATATTTAATCTAATTATCTTTTAAAATGGTTTTTAATACTAAAAGTGATTTATAAATTCTATAAAATTTATTTTATGTTATTCAGATGGTAAAGTTTATGATACAATTTTTATTTTTTCAAAAATCATTTATTTAATATAAATAAAATATATTACAAGTTTATTCATTTATAAATTAAAAATTCTATAAAAATATCTAAACAGTTTTATAAAATTTCACAAAAATTATTTTAAACTTATAAATCAATAAACTTTCCAGAATTAAATTTTAATATCAGAACAACATTTATTTAGTATTTTTAATTAAATTTTGCTATTTTAATCTTAAATAATTCACAATAAATCCATTTTTCATTATTTTTGCATCAAAATTTCTCAAAAATTATTTTTGTTCATTTAGATCAGAAATATAATTTTATGATTTAAAATTTATGAATTTTAATATTTTTAGATATTAATATTATATTTTGACAAATAAATATTTATAAATTATATATTCAATAATTAAGAAAATAATTTTATAAAAATTATTTTCACATCACAACATTTTAATACAACTACCTTTAATCAAGATCTTACAAAAATTCTTTTTTGTTTATTTCTTTAATTATTATTTCATTAACCACTATTCTAAATTAACAATTAAACAATTGCCGATCCCCAAATTAGGAACCCTAGAATACTTTTAGACTAGAAAACTTAGACTTTTAAGTTTTCCCAAACACTTTTTTATTTCCTTAAACATAGGGTGATACTTGGCAACGTTTGGACCACATTTATTCTATTCCAAAGGACTTGATACTTTGCTAAGGTGAGTTTACATAACCTCGTATATGCAACTTTTATGCTTGAAACTTTATATTTAAGCAATTCTTTATACATGTCTAGTTGTAATCTTTGATGCCACATGTCTTAGACAAAAACTATTAGACTTAAACTTAAACTTGCATAATCATTAACCCTAATCAAGCCGGCGGTATACAGTGATAAATCTATTGGATTGACAACGTCACCCAGATTCGTTGACTATTTCTATGGGGAGCGCGGGTGATTGTTATCGTTCCAAACTTTATATTAAGGAGAACCGTGGATGCGAGATGGACCTAAACTTTGTCGGAGGATTGATTATGTGCATACTATACTTTGTGTTTTCGCATGTAGACTTAGATATACAATAGACATATGAATTGCTAAACATTGAAACTTTTAAAACTTATTGCTACACTTGGCTTATGTATTCTCACCAACTTTTAGTTGACCCCCCCCCCCCTCTTTTCCAAACTCAACAAAAAATACTGATGCTTGAAGTCTAAAGCTATCATGAGGAGTTATTTGAAGTTTCAAGTTTCAAGTTTCGTTTGTTTGTTTGTTTGATGTACTAGATTTCATTCAAGACTTTGTTATGTATTTCAAATTTGGATATTTTTATTGGAATAAATGCTTATTTAAAATTTGATTACCATGTGCTACTGAACAATCATCAATATGTGACATCCCGATGTTTTCGCCATCGATTGGGGTGTTACATTCTTCTCCAACCAACCCCCCCCCCACCCACCACTACCATAACATCTTCTCTCCCCTCAAAATGACAATACCCAAAATTCAATTTTAATTATACATTTGCACATAACAAAGTTAACAAACCAATAAAGACTACAAAGAACAATTCTTTTTACAAACCCAGATGAAATCCAACAACAACTCACAAAAATGAAACAATAATTCATCATATAATCTAAGAATGAACCAACCAAAATTCAATTTTAATCCTACACTTGCACATAACAAACTTAAAAAAACTAATAAAGATTGCAAAGAACAATTCTTTTACAAACCCCACATGAAATCCAGCAACAAATCACGACACAGTAATTCTTTATATGATATGGGTACGAACCAAGAAAACTTTACAAATGGTTTGACGAATAGAAGCAGAGCATTCAGGGCCAATAATAATAAGAAGAAGAGTAAGATACAGATGTGATGGGATGAGATGTGTTTGTATGTTGTCGTAAAAGTCGTAAAAGAAACGTGAGTGGACACAAATTGAAATAAATGCGACCCAAGTCGGCGAATCCTAGGACTGATCTATGTACGAGATCTTTGGGGGGTATGTTTGCAAACGACGTCGTATTGGAGGTGTTATTAACTTATTGTGACTTCAACGTGCCCTTTGTTAAATGTTAATTATGATGGGAGAGAGGAGATGATGAGGGGAGGGAGGGTGGCGATGGACATGATGGTGGTGGTGTTGCAGCGGTGGTGGTGGGTCAGTGGGTTGGTTGGAGAAGAAGATGGAAGGGTATAATAGTGGGTGGTGGTTGTTGGGTGGTGGTGGTGGTGGAGATGGTTGAAATTACCAACTTACCCTCATGTGCAAGGCACATGACCAAAGTTAACTGAAATTTTTAACGGGGTTAGTGACTTAGGACAGTGGGTGTAACATTTAAAATCGTTAAAGATAAATCTCAGCATCTGAAACGTGAAAGGGTATCCATTGAAAAATGAGGTAAACATAAAGAACGAATTCTGTAATTTTTCCTAACTTTTAAAGATAAACTTTGAATATGGATTTATAACCAAGTGTTTGAGTCACCAACGGGTTGTTTAAGTTTATATTTTACATATCGGGGGAGAAACATGTCGTCGTTTATGATAAATGAGTTTGAAGACATAAGTAGATGAGACCTCACTCTGTATCTTCTACAAACATGAAAAAACAAGTGCATCGATATAATATATTGCTCAACTGATGAATGGCCATCATTGCATGTAGTGTGTAATGAAATGAGTATCTCAAATGTTTTGAAACACAATTCATATGATATGGAAGAGTTTAAAAGTAAACCAAAAATAAAACAACTAAACGCAAATCATTCTTTTTCAACCATAGAGATATGGAAAGGACCTGTTACGAGGTCATACCAACTTAAAAGCCAAGGCACTTTCCAATTTTCTTTAAGATAACCACAACCCAAAAACGATTGCCAGTATGTTTGCCCTCTTAAATCCATGCATCATTCTATCAACGTGTATTCGGTGATTGTTTATCATGTTGTAGATACTTTCAAGAAAAAAAACTAGGGAACCTCACACTTGTTTGGTAAAACCTTCCATTCTCATGTTCTTTTAAAAGTAGTTGATGGGAGCTTGAGGTGTATGACCTCACACAGGGCCGTCTCCGGGAATACTAAAAAAAAATTGGGGCCTCGGGCGAAAAAAACATTTGAGCCCAAAATTTTGTAAAGAGGAATGGATTAAAAAAAATGAATACGATTGGTACAAGAGCCAAGGATTGAACTTGAGACCTCTATATTAAACTAGCATGATTTTTTCAACTCCACTAACAAGACTTTAATATATAAAACACAAATATATATCATAAATATAGAATTTCATAAATATATATATATATATATATATATAGGGTTGAGTTATTCTACAAAGGCTATAAAAAATGAGAATGGTGAGAATGTGTAACGACTTTAAAAATTAATCACGATTATAGTTAATCTTAAATAATTAATAGAATAGTATTGGGCCACCCAGGGGTGTTGCCCAATAACCTTACCCGGATAATAGACCAAGTCCAATAACCGACCCATTAGTGACCATACTAAGGCCCAATAACCGGAATACCTTGAAAGCCCAATAGAGAATAAGTGGGCCGTAACAGTGGACCCGATAGAAGTAAAGGCCCAGATTAAACCTTTAGTTAATAGTTGGGCCCGATAAGAGTTATTAACCCCAAAAACCTTCGGCCCTTTTTATTGTTTCTATGTTTAGATCATAAGCCCAATAATATACTTACAAGGTCCATTAATACAAACCTATAATTATGGAATAAAGCCCAATAGATGGAGAAGACCATTATCATTTGATAAAATGAATCGGCCACGTGCAGAAGGATATATGAGCCGCCATTTTTATGATAGCTCCACCTAAGCCTTTATAAGATTCTCTCAAAATCACACTCAAAGCCTTAGTAACTTCCCCCTTGCACTCTAGGATTTTAGATGCACTTATGACATGCATGAACCTACAAACCTGTTGGTTAATAAATAACCCATCGGCCCACCATAATTCCAAAAACCACTTTACACATTTTCTTTAACCACTCTCATTTCCTTTCTCCTTTCAAAATATGCAGACTATGAACAAACTCTTTCATCAATATTAACCATTCACCATGTTAAATCATTTACCATATTAAATCCTTCACCATCTTAAACCAACAACAATAATATTAGGGCTTAGTATAGAACCTCTCGGCCAAGGTTAAATAACCGGCCGGTTATATTGTCCAAACGCTACGATCATCCGGGTAAGTAATCTATTCTAATCTAGTAGGAACACGAGTGCCAAGCTGTAATGGCCAGCTTTAGCCTAGTTATTTATACGCCTAAGCTGTAACGGCCAGCTATACTATATTTATACTTGCAAGTAATCGTTATTATCATGCAACAGGAAAGCGGAGCACCTCAAATCCTTACGAAAAGTGATAAGAATCAATCGGAAATCATAGATGTGAGTGTGTGTACCCCATATTTGTTTATAATGTTTTCGGGGTAAATGCATGTTGGTCAAGTAATTGTTTTAACTTGCATTGTGTCATGATCATGAAAAACCATAGAATTCGGTCATATAGAAACAACGAGAGTGGATCCATTCGGTATTAAAATGAATGTATTCCGACCACCTAGAGGATCGGACCATATAACATATGTCAAAATGTTCCATCGATATACATTCTACCTTAGAAAAGATCGAACCATACGAAAGTTGCATGTTTTATAAAAAGAAAAGTGTTAATCAGTCATTTTTGGCACCACTCACTAGCATCGCTAACGTATTTTCGACATGCATTTCAGGAACATGAATGAAACGATGGAACCCGAGCTCAACATAGTTTAAATGTGTAGACGAAAAGTTTATAAATAACCGGCCCAGTGGGCCGGATTGTGTCCAAGAATGGCTTCGGCCAAGTTGTTTTGTTTAGTTGTTGGTTTGGTTTAAAAAGTCTTGTGGTTATGTACTTGAACAAGGAAGTTGACGGTTTTGTAATATAATGAAGTAATGATGGTTTCGTAATAAAATGGACGTTTATTTAGTAAAGAATTATTGTCGTGATTACCAATCCATAATGACTCGGTAAATTCCGGATCGCTACAGAATGATACAAAAAACACAATAGATCATGAAATATGACACAATGAACCACAAAATATAACACAGTGCCAAAAAAATATAACACAATACTAAAGAAAAAAGACACAATGAATTTAAAAAACGACACAATGATGAAAATAAGAAAAAGACACAATGATACATAAAAGACACAATGATATAACGCATATTCTAATAACTACAAGCTAGAACCCCAAAAAACAAAGACGTAAAAACTAACGTCGTAGGGTTCGATAAGACGATTCCAATGCCGCTTGAATGAGTTCAATCGGAGCCCATTTGATACCCTTCCTACGACTTCCTATTTTTCTTTCACTTTGTATTTGATCCTAACCCTATATATATATATATATATATATATATATATATAGGGTGGGGTTCCTGTACAAAGTACATTTTTCGTACAAAGTGTGAGAAGTTTATATAGGCATTGTGTTTTAAATTTTAGGCATGATGTTTTATGTTCCTTTGGCATAGTATTATATAAAAAAAACACAAAAATTAACAATTTAAAACACTAATTAATGCATTCTCGACATGCAATCTAAAACACCCTACGAAGAAAGTAATCAGTGTGTTTTAAATTTAATGTCTAGAATACATTTGATTGTGTTTTAAATTGTAACGTTTGGTGCTTTTCTATATAAATCAATGCAAAAGGAATCAAAAAAATTATAGCCAAACTTTAAAACACAATGACTATAATAGACTTCTCACACTTTGTATGAAAAATGTACTTTGTACAGGAACCATATATATGTGTATGTATATGTATATTTTTAAAAAACGTTCGGGCCCATTTGAGGGTCGGGTCCTGAGCCAAGAATGGCTTCGGCCAAGTTGTTTTGTTTAGTTGTTGGTTTGGTTTAAAAAGTCTTGTGGTTATGTACTTGAACAAGGAAGTTGACGGTTTTGTAATATAATGAAGTAATGATGGTTTCGTAATAAAATGGATGTTTATTTAGTAAAGAATTATTGTCGTGATTACCAATCCGTAATGACTCGGTAAATTTCGGGTTGTTACATGTTGGTGTCAGAGCTCAGGTTCGGAAATAGTGGGTATAATTAGAACTAACTTAAATTATTTGTTTGAAAATTATGTGTAATAGAATGGCGAATGAAGGTGAGCAAGTCGAAGTCATGATAGATATCGAAGAAGGAGAGATTCCTAATCAAGAGGTGTCATGGAAAACGATGCACAAAAAATCCCGAGTACCGAAGAGTTGATAAACGAAATACCAGGGTTGGAGTGGATAGATAATGGGTTGGAACTAAACCTTGGGACAATCGGCATTATTGGGCCACTACTCGAGCCGATATACGCCCCGTCCGAACCCATCCACCCCACTATTATCCCGACCCGACCTTCGGTGATTTTCTTAGCTCCTCTAGTGACATTTCAATGGATGGATCAAGCCAAACAAACCCCTACCTTTTGGCTTATTACCCTACTTATCCCCCGGTTCCTCCCATGACTCCCGTTATTGATCCATACCTAGAAGCGACCATAGTTAATCGTACCAACATAGCCCAACAATCTCATGACTATGTGAGTCGATAAGAGTATGTAGCCTTGGTGGAAGTTATATAAAATGAAAGCTCAACGCGATCAAGCACTCGACATGGTGGAGGAACTCAAGAAGGTGATTAGGAGGTTTAGTTATCAAACCAAGCAAATTATGGAGGAATCAAGTACCCCTTGGTGCTTTGAGTAGTGGGTCGAAAGGTGGTGGTGGAAGTAGGAGGTGCATGAAGGAAGTTTGAAATAATAATATGTTATGTGTAGGAATTGTGTGGTAATCTAAAAAGAATGTGCATCTAATGACTAGTAATGTAGTAATGTATGTGGTAGTAAGGTAACTTAGTTATCTAGTAATTGTAGGTGGTCAAGAATGTGTACGGAATCTCGTAGGTGGTCAAGATTGTGTATGGAATATCTAGATATTTTGTTGTAATATATATATATATATATATATATATATATATATATATATATATATATATCTAGATGTTTTATTATTTTGTGTTTCAAACAAAATATTTAAATAAAAACTAAACTATAATAGATTACTAATTAAATTAAATTTGTATTTATAGAAAAATGCCTCGTGGAAAGACTAGTCCTAGACGATCAGGAGCGGAAAGCAAAAACTACGCCAAAAGTTGAAAATGATTTAAGATCTAAACAGAAAAATCATGCTTCTTCATCTAAACCTACCGAACCTATTGAAGAACCAATCACAAAAGAACATCCCACCTCAACCGAAACAACGGAGTTAGAAGAAAAGATGAGAAAATAAGTATTAGACGGGATTCATGATTCTATACCCTCTTTAATGGACATGCTAGGGATAGAAAAACAACCTACCTCAAAAACTCCCGTCCTTAATAGAGAGGAAGAATATGTTAATTTAGAAAACAATTCAGGAAAAACTTGTGATTATAAGTCCTTCATGGCATGTAAACCCGAGTCTTTTGACGGTAGTACAGGGGCCACCGAAGCCACTAGATGGCTAGAAGAAATGGAAGCAATCTTAGAAATAAGTAACTGTGCACCCCGTGACCAAGTAAAATTTGCCACCCATTCCTTAAAAGCTGAAGCTTTAAATTGGTGGAACATGATTAGACAAGTAAGAGGAAAAAGTGTTGTGGCAAACATGACCTGGGTAGAATTTAGAATCCTGATAACCGAAAAATACTGTCCTATAAATGAGATAGAGAAAATGGAAATGGAATTTTTAGGACCGGAGATGAAAGGTCTAGACTGTATTAGCTATATTAATAAGTTCAATCAACTTGCTCGTTTAGTACCACACCAAGTAACACCCGAACCGAAACGAATAAGGACATTTATTTGGGGTCTAAATCCACAAATCCAAGGAATAGTCAGGGGTGCCAAACCAATTAAGTTTGATGTTGCTTGTGAGCTAGCATTAAGTTTAACTGATGACATAATTCGACATCGAGAAAAAGATAAGGTCCAAGTAGGTAATAAGAGAGGTTGGAGTGAAACCTTCCGTCCCACCAATTATAATACTTCGGGAAAAAGTCAAGAAAATTCCCGAGAAGACGGAAACCCAGAAAAGAGACCTTATAAGGGAAGCAATCCGTTTTGTCAGAAGTGTAAGTTCTACCATACAGGAGATTGTAAGAAAAGATGCAACCGATGTGGACGGTTTCATTTTGGCGAATGCAGGGGACCACACTGTCAGAAATGCAACAAAGTCGGACATCTGACCAAAGAGTGCAGGTTCAACCCTGATCGTCCTCGGCTCTGTTACGAGTGTAAAGAACCCGGCAACTATAAAGTTGACTGTCCAAAACTCAAAAATCCTCCAAAAATTGAGCAAGGACGTGGTAGAGCTTTTGTTATGAATGCAGAAGAAGCACGTGATGAACTGGATCTCGTCACGGGTATGTTTTATCTTGATCAATTACCCGTTTATGCTTTATTTTACATTGGGCTAATCTTAGTTTTATTTCAAAAAAATTTATAGACAAGATAAATGTACTCCCAGAACCCTTAAACAAACCTTATGAAATTGAAATAGCTGATGGTAAAATTTTAAGAGCTACTGAAGTATTTAAAAATTTTACATTAACTATCGAAACCTGGGAATTCAAAATTAACCTTATACCTATGAATTTAGGAGAATTCGATATTGTCATAGGTATGGATTGGTTAGCCTTAAATCAAGCTGAAATAGTTTGTAAGGAAAAGTTGGTAAAAATCCCGTTACCTAACCAAGAAATCTTAACCATTTATGGAGAAAAACCCAAAGGAGCATTAAACCTAATTCCTAGTGCTAAAATGATGAAATACTTAAAAAAGGGACATCAAGCCTTTTTAGTACATGTGAATTTAGGAAATGAAGATAAAGGGTTAGAATTAGATAAAATCAAGTTGCTTCGGAATTTAGAGATGTGTTCCCCAATGAGTTACCAGGTTTACCCCCACTTCGACAAGTAGAATTCTAGATTAACCTAATTCCTGGAGCTGCACCCATTGCCAGAGCTCCATACAGGTTAGCTACAACCGAATTGAAAGAATTAACAAATCAATTAGAGGAACTCATAGAAAGATGATTTATTAGACCGAGCACATCCCCTTGGGGAGCACCTGTGCTCTTTGTTAAGAAGAAAGATGGGTATATGAGAATGTGTATAGACTATCGGGAACTAAACAAGTTAACCATTAAGAACCGATATCCGTTACCAAGGATAGACGATCTTTAGGATCAATTGCATGGGTCAAAATATTTTCAAAAATTGATCTTAGATCAGGCTATCATCAATTAAAAATAAGAGATGAAGATATTCCAAAAACTGCTTTTAGAACTAGGTACGGACATTATGAATTTTTAGTGATGCCTTTTGGATTAACTAATGCTCCTGCAGCATTCATGGATTTGATGAATAGAATTTGCCGACCTTATTTGGATAAGTGTGTAATTGTGTTTTTGGATGACATTCTAATTTATTCAAAATATGAGGAAGAACATGAGCAACATTTAAGAGAAATTCTAGAAACATTAAGAAAAGAGAAACTTTACGCCAAGTTTACCAAATGTGAATTTTGGGTAAAAGAAATTAAATTTCTAGGACATGTCATTAACCAAGACGGAATTCAGGTAGATCCTGCAAAAATATAAGCCATTCAAAAATGGGAAACTCCCAAAAATCCTACAGAAATCAGACAATTTCTAGGGTTAGCAGGATATTATAGAAGATTCATAGGAAATTTTGCTAGATTAGCACTACCTCTCACATCCTTAACTAGAAAAGCTTCTAAGTTTGAATGGAGAGAGAAACAAGAGCAAGCATTTCAAAGTTTGAAAGAAAAACTATGTAAAGCCCCCGTGTTAACTCTACCGGAAGAAGGAAAAGCATTCACAGTATACTGTGATGCTTCCCTACAAGGATTAGGTTGTGTATTAATGCAAGAAAATCAAGTTATCGCATATGCTTCCCGACAGCTAAAAAGACATGAGCAAAATTATGTTACTCATGATTTAGAAATGGGAGCTATAATATTTGCATTAAAAATATGGAGACACTATTTATATGGGACCAAGTGTACCATCTACACGGACCATAAGGCCTCCAACATATTTTTTTTATCAAAAACTCTTAAATATGTGACAAAGAAGATGGGTAGAAATTCTAAGTGATTATGAATGTGATATAAAATACCATCCGGGAAAGGCTAATATTGTAGCAGATGCCCTAAGCAGAAAAGATAAAACTCTGGGAGCAAAGGTTTACAAAATTTCCATAATCAACGAATTTTTATCACAATTAAGACACTTTCAAAGAAAAGCCTTAGAACCTACCCTCATAGAAGCCGAGTTACTCAACAGAGAAGAAGGAAGATTGATAGAAGGGACAGACGGAATATTAAGATACAACCAAAGAATTTGGATACCTCAGTATGGAAATCAAAGAGAAATAGTCTTAAGAGAAATGCATGGTTCCAAATATTCTATCCACCCAGGAAGCCATAAAATGTACTGGGATCTTAGAAGAAACTTTTGGTGGCCCGGTATGAAAAGAAGTGTTGGTGAATTTGTAGCCAAATGTATAATTTGTTCCAAAGTCAAGGCTTAGCATCAGAAACCTAGTGGTTTATTGATCCAACCAGAAATTCCAGTCTGGAAATGGGATTAAATCACTATGGATTTAGTAACGAAGTTACCAAAAACCCAAAAAGGTTACGATACTATTTGGGTTATTGTAGACCGTCTAACTAAATCTGCTCATTTTCTGCCTATACAAGAAAATTTTAAGATCGAAAAATTGTCCAGAATCTATTTGCATGAAATAGTATCTAGACACGGAATACCCCTCTCAATAATCTCAGATCGTGATAGTCGATTCACATCTAGATTTTGGGAAGGCTTCCAGGATGCTCTAGGATCTCAAATTAAAATGAGCACAGCATACCACCCACAAACAGACGGCCAAAGTGAAAGAACCATACAAACACTAGAGGATATGCTAAGAGCTTGTGTCCTGGAATTTGGTGGCAGTTGGGATACTCATCTACCATTAATAGAATTTTCTTATAATAATAGTTATCATGCTTCCATCCAAGCTGCGCCATTCGAAACTCTATATGGTAGAAAGTGTCGATCTTCGATATGTTGGAATGATGTCGGAGAAAACCAACTCGCGGGCCCACAGATTATCCAAGAAACCACAGATAAGATTGTGCAGATTAAGAAAAATTTAGAAAAAGCAAGAAGTCCCCAAAAGAGTTACGCAGATAATCGAAGAAGGCCATTAGAATTTCAAGAAGGAGATTATGTCCTATTAAAGGTATCACCCTGGAAAGGGGTGATAAGATTCCAAAAGCGAGGAAAATTAAATCCTCGTTTTATAGGACCTTACCGAGTGAAAGGTAGAATAGGACCAGTAGCCTACAGATTGGAGTTACCCCCAGAATTAAGCGAAATTCATGATGTCTTCCATGTTTCTAATCTTAGAAAATGCGTAATAGATGCACAAGCTATTATTCCTTTAGATCATGTTAAGGTGAATCCTCAACTTCACTTTACTGAAGAACCCATAGAAATTATGTCACGACAAGAAAGGAAGTTGAGAAGAGGAAAGATTCCTATAGTACAGGTCAAATGGAATGCCAGACAAGGACCTGAAATTACATTTGAAAAAGAAGAGGTTATGAAAACAAATTACCCTCACTTGTTTGAAAACCAGGTATAGTTGTTTAAAATTTCGGGACGAAATTTCCTAAGGGGGAGAGTGTAACGACTTTAAAAATTAATCACGATTATAGTTAATCTTAAATAATTAATATAATAGTATTGGGTCACCCAGGGGTGTTGCCCAATAACCTTACCAGATAATAGACCAAGTCCAATAACCGCCCATTAGTGACCATACTAAGGCCCAATAACCGGAATACCTCGAAAGCCAATAGAGAATAAGTGGGCCGTAACAGTGGACCCGATAGAAGTAAAGGCCCAGATTATGTGACACCTGGCACGTTTAGGTTAATACTTTATAAAACACATAAGTCTACCTTAGCGAAAAACGTTTTCGAACATACTTAACTAGGTTAGTTGAGTCGCTATGATGGTTCAGGGAATCATCGGGAGTCATTACAATGATCCACGGGATCATGGGAGTCGGTCCATAACCATGTGAACACGGATGGGTGATTTGTAGAATCGCCGGGTTTAACGCACACACGTAAATCTCGAGTCCCGGGAATTGGTGAACGGATGGGAACGTGTTAGTTATCATGCATTATGTGCTTACAATCATTATATGACTTGCCGATATGTGAATACGTGTTATATGTGTTAAAATAGTGATTTCACGTAATTGCATGACATTATAGGTGATTACGCGTAATCACCAATAGTATAGGCAATTAGAATCCTAATCGCCAATAGTATAGGCGATTAGAATCCTAATCGCCAATAGTATAGGCGATTAGAATCCTAATCGCCAATAGCTGCTGTGTACTCGCCTGTTCTGCATGTGACGACTAAAAACGCCTATAAATACCACCCTTATGTTTTAAAACATCATTTGTGAAACCCTAATACACCCCAAAGCCACCCCCACACCTTATCCAACCCCTGCAACACGTTTTTGAGAAAGAAATCACATTTCCAAGCTTTACACCTCATAATCTCACAATTTCAAGGTGTGTTCTTCATCCCAAACCTTTGTAATGATATTTTTTTGCTCCCTAAAGGTCCAGACCTGGTTTCTAAACATTTGTGTCTTTGAAAACTCATTAAAATCAGTTTCTAAACAAACCCAAACCTCTATGCTTGTTATATGTGATGTATTCATGCAAGATAGGATTTTATCGTTTAAAACATGGTTGTTCTTGTATTATTGATATGTTTCTGATCTAAATGAGTTGATATGATGTTAACCTAGGAGTTTGAAGGTTTATAGATGTGTAATATTGATATTAGGCGTTTTGACCCGTTTGAATGATTATGGAGGATTGATGATGATATGTTGTGTTGTGTTTTGTTGATTGTTTGAGGTTAGGGTTTACTCTAGGATGATGCTACAACAGTAGGATATTGTCGGACAACGTCATTATGTGATGAAATCTGGATATATGCTATTTAGGGTAAGTTTTGCATGAGGATGTGATGTTTACATGATAATTATGCTATTTTGGAAAAACACATGCATTCGGGACGGCTAGGGTGATGATAAATTAGGGGTTTTTGCTTGAAATAGTTGGGTTAATGTTTTGGGTTTGATATGGGTGTTTCCACATGTTTCGAATCTGATTTGGAGGGTTAAACGCGCAAAAAGGGCGGAACAGAACAGTAAGGGCGAATAGGGGTTCCTACTCGCCTGTATTAAAGACGATTGGCCCCCAATCGCATGAACTATAGGCGATTGGGAGCCCAATCGCCATTTTGTCTGGCAATTACAATCCTACTCGCTAGTATGACTCTCCTAATCACCAGTTGACTTTTCCTAATTGCATGTTTGATTCCTAATCGCGTATACTGCTGCTATATGTATATTTTAACATCCCGAAACACGGATTGACACCTAGGAACATGTTAGGAACCCCGTGACATGTCTAATGACTTGGTAACACGTGTTCGGACTTGTTTATGCGTTAATTGGGCGTTATGCTACATAGGGTGAATGTTTGCGCATGCTAAGTGTTTAATTGCATAATTTGCATGATATCTTGTATGTGGCTAACACGTGGGATGTCGGGTCACCAATGGGATGTTGGGTATTGTCTGGTTTGGTCGGTTTACCGTTTAAACATGTTTTCAACATACACGGTCACGGTCTGGACAACTTGGGGACTGATTAGCCTTCGGGTTAGTAGTCATCACACTTATGTAAACTCATTGATAGGTCGCCACTAGTAGGGACTATCACACACGTATCGGATTTCAATTACTGAGGACGCACTCTAAGGTGAGTTTCACGGCCCCTCTTTTATACACTTTTTCTCGGGGGAGAAGCATGCCACACGTTTTAACAAATACAACGATTATGTTTTGAAACGCAACACTTTTTGAAACGCAACACTTTTTGAAACGCAATGCTTATGAAACGCAACACTTTTTGAAACGCAATGCTTATGAAACACAACACTTTTGAAACGCAACACTTACGAAACGCAACACTTATGAAACGCAACGCTTATAAAACGCAACGCTAAGTCCCTGGGAATCCATGAATGTGCGGGGCACAACGGGGGAAATGTGGATAGATCTATTGGGCTTGACGAACCCCACCCGACGGCTGGGAGCCGGGCGGGTGCATATTGTCTCTATTTTTGGCAACTCAAACACGGGCGGCAACACACGCAACGCTTGTCAGTAATGGTTTCGGCAACACAGTCGTAGTAGTAAGGAAATGTTTGTCATGTACTTAAAGATTTTTCATACTTGGTACTTTTGAGATGAAACTCTTTACGCTTGAAACGCTTTGTGAACTTAAAACCTGTGAACTCACCAGCATTATATGTTGACGTCTTTTGGCATGTTTTCTCAGGTCGCTAAGGTAGCAGCATTGAGTTTAGGCGCACGGAGTCCCATGGCGTCTAGGATCCATTTGCATTTCATTTTGAGTATTATCAGACTTTCATGTTTTAGGGGTTGTTTGGCAACGTCTGAATGGGTAAGTGCTAACCCAGTAAGAGGTCTGAATGGTTAAGAGGTTCTGAATGATTAAGTGTTGAATGATTAAGTGGTGTTTGGTTGGACATCTGAATATCATTTTTATCAAAAAAAAAACACACACACACACACAAAAATCGGTCTCACACACACACACACGAGAGTATACACAACCAACACACATCAATAATATCTTTTCTTTTTATCCTTCTTTTGACTCACCCACACCACACAGACACCAACCCACCTGCAACTCTTGTTTCTTTTTACCTTTCTTTTTTCTATACCCACACAAGACACAACTTGACAACGCACCCACGATCGTGTTGGAAATGGATAGCAGCCATGCAAGATCGTTTTGACGACAGGGACGAGGAGCAACAGCACACGCACGCACGCATGAGATCAGTCAGACTGGTTCCCAGGTCTGGCCCGGAAAGAGGAGTGGTCAGACATCAGGCTCCGGTCAGACGTCGCAGCCAAACACGCCGGTTTCTCCCTTCTCTGATTCGGTCAGACCTTGACGTCTGACTGGGCTCGTTCAGACACAAACAAACAGCCCCTTACTTTTGGGTTGTAATAAAGTTTTACGCTTCCGCAAGCGATGGTTGAATTTTTGAAACTTAATGGGCAATTTACGTTGTTTTCATATCATATAGATGTCGTTTATTGTGACCGTTGACTTGGATCCTGGTGTGTCACGCGCCTCGCGGTAAAACCCCGCACGTGGAATTTGAGGGTGTGACAGATTAAACCTTTAGTTAATAGTTGGGCCCGATAAGAGTTATTAACCCCAAAAACCTTCGCCCTTTTTATTGTTTCTATGTTTAGATCATAAGCCCAATAATATTATTACAAGGTCCATTAATACAAACCTATAATTATGGAATAAAGCCCAATAGATGGAGAAGACCATTATCATTTGATAAAATGAATCGGCCACTTGCAGAAGGATATATGAGCCGCCATTTTTATGATAGCTCCACCTAAGCCTTTATAAGATTCTCCCAAAATCACACTCAAAGCCTTAGTAACTTCCACCTTGCACTCTAGGATTTTAGATGCACTTATGACATGCATGAACCTACAAACCTGTTGGTTAATAAATAACCCATCGGCCCACCATAATTCCAAAAACCACTTTACACATTTCCTTTAACCACTCTCATTTCCTTTCTCCTTTCAAAATATGCAGACTATGAACAAACTCTTTCATCAATATTAACCATTCACCATGTTAAATCATTTACCATATTAAATCCTTCACCATCTTAAACCCACAACAATAATATTAGGGCTAGTATAGAACCTCTCGGCCAAGGTTAAATAACCGGCCGGTTATATTGTCCAAACGCTACGATCATCCGGTAAGTAATCTATTCTAATCTAGTAGGAACACGAGTGCCAAGCTGTAATGGCCAGCTTTAGCCTAGTTATTTATACGCCTAAGCTGTAACAGCCAGCTATACTATATTTATACTTGCAAGTAATCGTTATTATCATGCAACAGGAAAGCGGAGCACCTCAAATCCTTACGAAAAGTGATAAGAATCAATCGGAAATCATAGATGTGAGTGTGTGTACCCCATATTTGTTTATAATGTTTTCGGGGTAAATGCATGTTGGTCAAGTAATTGTTTTAACTTGCATTGTGTCATGATCATGAAAAACCATAGAATTCGGTCATATAGAAACAACGAGAGTGGATCCATTCGGTATTAAAATGAATGTATTCCGACCACCTAGAGGATCGGACCATATAACATATGTCAAAATGTTCCATCGATATACATTCTACCTTAGAAAAGATCGAACCATACGAAAGTTGCATGTTTTATAAAAAGAAAAGTGTTAATCGGTCATTTTGGCACCACTCACTAGCATCGCTAACGTATTTTCGACATGCATTTCAGGAACATGAATGAAACGGTGGAACCCGAGCTCAACATAGTTTAAATGTGTAGACGAAAAGTTTATAAATAACCGGCCCAGTGGGCCGGATTGTGTCCAAGAATGGCTTCGGCCAAGTTGTTTTGTTTAGTTGTTGGTTTGGTTTAAAAAGTCTTGTGGTTATGTATTTGAACAAGGAAGTTGACGGTTTTGTAATATAATGAAGTAATGATGGTTTCGTAATAAAATGGATGTTTATTTAGTAAAGAATTATTGTCGTGATTACCAATCCATAATGACTCGGTAAATTCCGGGTCGTTACAGAATGATACAAAAAACACAATAGATCATGAAATATGACACAATGAACCACAAAATATATCACAGTGCCAAAAAATATAACACAATACTAAAGAAAAAAGACACAATGAATTTAAAAAACGACACAATGATGAAAATAAGAAAAAGACACAATGATACATAAAAGACACAATGATATAACGCATATTCTAATAACTACAAGCTAAAACCCCAAAAAACGAAGACGTAAAAACTAACGTCGTAGGGTTCGATAAGACGATTCCAATGCCGCTTGAATGAGTTCAATCGGAGCCCATTTGATACCCTTCCTACGACTTCCTATTTTTCTTTCACTTTGTATTTGATCCTAACCCTATATATATATATATATATATATATATATATAGGGTGGGGTTCCTGTACAAAGTACATTTTTCGTACAAAGTGTGAGAAGTTTATATAGGCATTGTGTTTTAAATTTTAGGCATGATGTTTTATGTTCCTTTGGCATAGTATTATATAAAAAAAAACACAAAAATTAACAATTTAAAACACTAATTAATGTATTCTCGACATGCAATCTAAAACACCCTACGAAGAAAGTAATCAGTGTGTTTTAAATTTAATGTCTAGAATACATTTGATTGTGTTTTAAATTGTAACGTTTGGTGCTTTTCTATATAAATCAATGCAAAAGGAATCAAAAAAATTATAGCCAAACTTTAAAACACAATGACTATAATAGACTTCTCACACTTTGTACGAAAAATGTACTTTGTACATGAACCATATATATATATAATATATATGTATGTATATGTATATTTTTTAAAAAACGTTCGGGCCCATTTGAGGGTCGGGTCCTGAGCCGATAACCACCCGGCCATGCTCAGGGCCGGCCCTGCCCCACATAATAAAGAGAAGTTGATCACTTGTTTATCCTAATTAGTTTTCCTAGGTGATGAGGCTTCAGGTCTCTTCCACGGTACCATCAAAAAACGTGATCATCCTAATCAATAAAATGTTTTTTTCTTCTTCTCTTATTGTTTGCTATAAGACTAGTTTTTTTAATAATGATAACATGTTACAACTCAGACTAGTCTGATGGGTGTGAGAGCTTATTTAGACCATAAGCCCTACATCTATTGCCTATACAACAAATATGAGACAAGGCTCATACCTTGCAATGGTTTTAATCCATAACAATCAACCCTCCTTAATGGTCAATGTTCTCATTGTCACGACCGGATCTCTCCAAAACACCACATACCACACCAAGTTAGACCTTGATACCAAGTTACACCGCAAACAAAAAGAACTCAGCCCAAACGATTAATCATATTTAACTAGGGATGTAAACGAGCCAAACAAACATGAACAATGGCTTGTTCGTGTTCGTTTGTTAAAGAAATAACGTGTTCATGAACACTTACCGAATAAGATTTTCTGTTCGTGTTCGTTTGTTGAGGAAATAACGTGCTCATGAATTGTTCGTGAATAGTTACTGAACGAGATTTCTATTCGTGTTCGTTTATTTAGGAATCGAACATGTTCGTAAACGAACAAAACAAGCACTAATGAACAAAATCGACCCCCAACTAACGTATATTAAATTCCGAATAAAATCAGCATTTTTCATCACAAATATTGTCTGCCCAAATAAATATAAATAATCCAATTACCCAATTATACTTGACATATTCTTATAACATAATGTTTCATAAAAACACAACATTATCATATTAAACTTGAAATCCCCGTTTAATCTACCAAAAATAATTGTTAATTGAAACAGGTAAAGTAATATTAATATGTAATACACTAATATATATATATATATATATAGGGGAAAGTTAATTTGAGAACACCTATATTTTGTGCGAACCGTGAGAACGGCATCTAAAACCATTCAAATTCAAAATTTCTTTTTACACTTGTCTTTATTATTAAAATACAATCCCAAAAACACAATTTACGCAAAAAAATTCAAACGTATACGGAAATAATTTGTTTTTACACATGTGTAAATTTACTGTTTATATATGTGTAAACTGCTTCATTTACACATGTGTAAAAAGTTAATTTGAAAGTGTTTTTGCAAGAAAAGATGAATTATTTGAAAGAAAAATCATCTATTAATGTTGTATTTTGATTATAATGAAGCTTGTATTAAAAAAAATTTGATTTTGATTGATTTTTTTACTTGTTCTCACGGTTCTCACGATATTTAGCGTTCTCAAGATAACCCTTCCCTATATATATATATATATATATATATATATATATATATATATATATATATATATATTATTTATAATCTCGCACTGAGAAATTTGAAGTACTTAAATTAAAAATAAAAGAAGTTAAAAACCGTAATGAACTATCGATAACAAACATACACATTACCGAACATTCACGAACATAAATGAACGAACGTGATTGTTAGGACAAAGAGGATTGGTGAAACCACTTTTGGAAACCTTAGTCTAATTCACTTCTGTCATTTTGGCTAAGTATAGAAGTACTGAAAAGAAAACAAGAAACTGCTGAAGAGAAGATATGAGAAGTGCTGAAGAAGAAACTTCATCAGAAGTTCTGAAGTCCAAACCAGACAAGTTCACTTCAGAAGTACTGAAGACAAACTACTCATCAGTAGTTTGTCATTCATCAGCACTTAGCATCAGATATTTTCCACCGCCTTTTGCATCAGTAGTTTTATTGTTTATTATTACTTTTAGCTGTATTTGTTAGTTTCAATGTTGCAACTTGTGCAACTTGTTTCTGATGTTTCTGTACTTGCTTTTTGGGCAAGATACATGTATGTAAACGTCTATAAATAGGAGGCTTCAACCTTCTATTTTAGACATTGATTTTAATAGAAAAATCCTTCAAACACTTTCACTGTTCTATTCCATTTCAGTATTTATTGTGAATCTGCCTAAGTATCTAATTCTCATTTACTGCTTGGATTCATAATAAATACTTGTCATTATTAGTTTCAATCATCTAGGGGGAGTAATAACTCTTCCTAAGTATAAAAAGTGTTGCTTTAACTTATACATTCTGCTGTGCTTATAATCTGATATACAAGGGCTTGCTAAACACTTAAGTGTCAAGATAGCAAGTTCTTACTTAGCAAAAGAGCAAACTGATCCAACAATTGGTATCAGAGCATTGGTTTATCTGATCACATATCAATCTAACAAATTGAGAATCAGACACAAAGCTCTTATTGATACTCAATAAAAAGATCAAAAGTTCACTTTTTATCAACATCCATCACTTAAAAGAGTCATCTGACAAATCAATACTCTTTAAAATGGATCCACATAATACTGGTTCTGCCACTAAACCTGCCATGCTTGTAAGAAATGAATACAACATATGGCAAAAGAGAATGGCACATACCTTGTCACAGACCAACACAGGTTGTTGGAGATCTGTGATATATGGTCCTCACAAACCAGTAAATGTCAATCTTGAAACTAATGTTAAGGTCCCTAAGGACCCAAAAGAATATACAGATGATGATTTCCTAAAACTTGAGCTAGATGCAAAAGCATTCTCTATGTTGGCAATGGCTCTCCCAAATGAGATATACTCTGGCCTTTTACATTGTGAAAGTGCCAAAGAACTCTGGGATTGTCTTAAAGAACAGTTTGGAGGAATTGAAGAGGTGATTGCCAACACCAGAGAGATTTTAGCTCAACAATATGAGACATTTGCTCATATTAATGGGGAAACTTTAACTCAACAATTTGAAAGATTCTCCTCATTAATATCTGAGCTAAAGTTAAATGGTCAGACCTATACAACAGTGTCTATGCTACATAGATTTTTAAGGTCTTTACCAGACAAATGGGAAACATACTCCATTGTTTTAAGATCCTCACCAGATTTTAGCTCCCTCACTCTTACAAAACTCCATGGGAGATTACTTACTTTTGAGAGAGAAATTGATCAAAAGAAGAAATTACAATCATCTGGTAAAACTGCTGATGACTACCTACCAGGTAGTACAACACTTTTGAGACAAGACTCACCAACTTGTTCCTATGGATCTTATGACAACATTGACATAACAACTGGGATCTCATCAGAAAGATCTTTCCCAGGTTATGACAATAATGACCAAAGTCAAACTGCTGATAATCTATGTTTTATCATGGATGATTTGAAAAATTTTAGCAGTGATGACTTAGAAGAAATGGACATTTTACACCAACTGGCCATGCTAAGCATTAAAACTAACAAGTTTTATAAAAGGTCAGGAAGGAAATTTCCAGGATTGACCAGTAATACAAAAATTGGTTTTGACAAATCTAAATTGAGATGTCACAAGTGTCAGAAGTTGGGACACTTTGCTAGAGAGTGTAGAAGCTCTAGCTTTAACCAATCACAATCTGGAAATAACTATAACCCCAATTATAATAGGAATAATGGAACTCAAGGGAGTGCTCATTTTGTACAGGCACAAGCTCCTCAACAGCAATACATGCCACAAGTACAATATGTTCAAATGTCTGCTCAACAGATGCAGAGCCAACAATCAATCCCTCCCTTTCCAGCTGCTCAACATCCTCCACAGCCTCAACAACCCTCTCAACAAAGTCTTTTTACCTCAGGGTATGTTGACTGGAGCAGTCTCCCTTTTGACACCACAGAGTGCAATCCTGATGCAGACAACAAGGTGTTTGACATCAACTGGGGAGAACCAGACAATGGCAGAAAGAACTTTGCCTTAATGGCATTTGAAGGTTGTACTTCAAAATCTGCATTGTCACAGGTATCAAAGAATCTTTGACAAAACTTTGCTCAAATTCTTGCAAAGAAACTTTTGCTCTCATAAGAGAGACAAATGTGCACTTACAAGGTAAAGCCAATGATTTAGAAAGAAAATACACACAGATAAAATGTGATTTAGAAAGAAAACTGTGTGCTAAAACAAAAGAAGTTTCTAAATTAACTGACTCAGCTATTGAAACCCAAGCACAAATTAAAATCATGCTAATGACTTGGGAGATGTTAGACAAGAGCTTGCTGACACCAGGATCACATGTGAAAAATGGGTGGAATCTTGTAAGGGGTATCAATTGTTGCTAAACAAACAAAGTGCTTCAAATGTTAAGTTTGGCATAGGATACCATCATGTTGAAACACCAACAGATTTCTCTCCCAAAACTACTGAAGATGGGAGAAGAATTGTTTCAAATGAAACTTCTGAAGGGAAAGACTGCACATCTTTCCATGAAAACTTTCTAAACAGAAATCCTGGTATTTTCAAAGAAAGTACTTCAGAAGTATTAACAAAATCTGACAATGAGCCATCAGTAGTTTCATCTACATCAGGAGTTGAGATCCTGAAAACTACTGATGAGCAAAATCTTTACACTAATGTCAGAAATTTGCCTTTAGATCAAAAACAAAAGGCAAAAGAGTGTGAAATTTGTGGTCTGTTCAACCACAAAACTGAATTTTGTAGATACAGAAAAGGAATTCAGTTCAATCAAAAAATTAAACAACAGGTTGTGGGAAATCAAATCAGAAATGATTATGAAAGAATCTTTAAACCCAAGAAACAACAACCTGAAAACACCTTTTCTCAGAAAAAGATAAAATCTCAACTAAAATCTTTTTCTCAAAATTCTTTGTCAGTAGTTAGACCTGAATCATCAGCAGTTTCACAAACTGCTGAGATACAAAATCTAATGAACATGGTACAACTACTGATGACCAAGGTTGATGGTGGTCCTGAAAAGGATACCACCATGGTTCTTAATGAAAAATCCATTGCCAAAAAGACATGGATTTCTCAACCTGGTCAAGAACAAACTGTAACTGTTCTCAAGAGCAAACCCAAAGCCAAACAGGCTTGGGTTCCTAAACCTAACTAATTTGCTTTTATGTGCAGAGAGTTTCCAGGGGCTTAAACAGCATATGGTATGTTGATAGTGGAGGCTCTATGCACATGACTGGATGCAGATACCTGATAAACAACTTTATCAGCCAAAGAGAAGGATCTGTATCCTTTGGGAATAATGCTAAGGGATATGTGCTAGGACATGGCAATGTCTCCTCTGGCAAAATACAGTTTGACAAGGTCAATCTGGTGGAAAACCTTGAATACAACTTGCTGAGTGTGTCACAAATGTGTGATAAAGGATATTCTTCCTTTTTCACAAAGACAGCATGCAAGATCATCTCACCAGAAGGCCAGAAGTTGATAGAGAAGATCATTGAAGATCATACTTTGCTGATTGCCAAAAGATGTGGCAATGTCTATGCAGTGGACATTGAGAAAGACAAAGTATTGAACAACACTGCCTGTTTCTTCTCAAGGGCATCAACTTCAGAAACAGATCTCTGGCACAGGAGACTTGGCCATGTGAACTTTAAAACCATAAATAAAGTCACAAAAATGGGCTTGGTCAGAGGTCTACCTTTGAAAGTATACCAGTGTCAAGAACACTGTGTATCCTGTTTAAAGGGAAAACAGCATAAGTCCTCCTATAAGTCTATTGAAGAATCAAAAACAACTGCATGTCTTCAACTACTCCATATGGACTTATTTGGACCTGTCAAGATTATGAGCCTTGGTAAGAAGAAGTACTGCTTAGTCATCATTGATGACTACTCAAGATTCACATGGGTATTCTTCTTATTCTCCAAGGATGAGGCTGCTGAAATCATCAAGTTCTTCATTCTACAAGTAGAGAAACAATATTCTCTATCTGTCAAAACCATTAGAAGTGATAATGGGACAGAGTTCAGGAACAAAACTCTGGATGAATTATGTTTGTCTAAAGGGATTATTAGACAATACAGTGTTCCCAGAACTCCTGAACAAAATGGTGTAGTAGAAAGGAAGAACAGAACATTAATAGAAGGAGCAAGAACAATGTTAGCTGATTCTGGACTACCCTTGTACTTTTGGGCAGAAGCAGTTAACACATCATGTTATGTTCAGAATAGAGTTCTTGTGGTCAAGAGACATTCCAAGACTGCCTATGAAGTTCTTCATGGCATGAAGCCCCTTATCTCCTTTTTCAGGGCTTTTGGGTGTCAATGTTTCATCTTGAACATCAAGGAATCTATTTCAAAGTTTGCTGCCAAAGTTGACTCAGGTTACTTTCTTGGTTACTCTTCAACTAGAAAATCCTACAAGGTTTTTAATTCTCACACCAGGATAGTAGAAGAAACATTGAATGTCAAGTTCAATGAGTCAAAACACACTCTTATTCCAGCACATCCTGCTGAACTCTTTGACCTTGACAACTTCCACTTTGGACCTGAAAAGACTGTTACTCCTTCCAAACCTAATTATTATGGTGATCAAAGGTTTGATGATGAGGATCCTACACCATGGACTCCTCAAACAGTCATTAAGTCAACTTCAACACCATCAGAAGTTTCACAAACTTCTGATCCAACAAATACTGAAGGCCTTTGCTTCAGCACCTGCAACTACTGAAGACTCTAAAACTGCTGAACCAGATATTATAGACCTCAGTAGTTTGTTTGAAGAACAAGAGCCACCTACACCTGTCAGTGGTTTACAACAACTGATTGAACACAGAGATCATCCACTTGATCAAATCATAGGTGATATAGCTTCAGGTGTTCTTACCAGAAACCAGCTCTCCAACTTTTGCCTATTTTCAGCCTTTATCTCACAGTTGGAACCAAAGAAGTACCAGGAAGCCCTCAAAGACAATAATTGGGTGCAAGCTATGCAAGATGAACTGCTTCAGTTCAACAAGCAACAGGTCTGGGAAATCTGTCCCTTACCTCCAAACAAGCAACCAATTGGCACAAGATGGGTTTTTAGGAACAAACAAGATGAAGCTGGTATGATAATCAAGAACAAGGCAAGACTGGTAGTTCAAGGGTACTCTCAAGAAGAGGGAATTGACTATGATGAAACCTTTGCTCCAGTTGCAAGGCTTGAGGCCATCAGGTTATTTCTGGCCTATGCCATTTCCAACAAAATTAAAGTTTATCAAATGGATGTGAAAAGTGCATTTTTGTATGGAAAAATAAAAGAGGAGGTGTATGTCTGTCACCACCTGGTTTGAGGATCCTTCTCATCCTGAGTGGGTGTACAGACTGGACAAAGCTCTTTATGGGCTCAAACAGGCTCCAAGAGCCTGGTATGATACACTCTCCACCTTTTTACTCAAAAATAACTTTACAAGAGGTGCCATTGATAAAACTCTTTTCATAAAACATGTTGGAAATCATGTCTTACTTGTTCAAATTTATGTTGATGATATCATTTTTGGTTCAACAAACACAAAACTGTGTGATGATTTTAAGAAACTCATGCAATCAAAATTTGAGATGAGTACCATGGGAGAACTGCAGTACTTTCTGGGACTGCAGATCAAGCAACAAAAAAATGGAACTTTTATACATCAATCAAAATATGTTAAAGAATTATTAAACAAATTTTCTTTAAAAGACTGTAAATCATGTTCCACTCCCATGACACCAATCACACAAGTTGAACCTGATGATCAAGGAAACCAGGTTGATCAAACCATGTACAGATGCATGATAGGTTCCCTTTTATACTTAACTGCTTCTAGACCAGATATTATGTTTTCAACATGTGTCTGTGTTAGATATCAATCAGCACCAAGGGAATCACACCTTATAGCAGTCAAAAGAATTTTCAGATATCTGAAAGGAACTCCAACACTTGGAATTTGGTATCCTGCTTCAAGCAATACCAAGTTATCAGCTTTTTCAGATAGTGACTATGCAGGGTGTAAGATGACAAGAAAGTCAACATCTGGTGGTTGTCAATTCCTGGGTAACTGTCTAGTGTCATGGCAATCAAAGAAGCAAACATTTGTTGCAACTTCAACTGCTGAAGCTGAATACATTGCAGCTGCAAGTTGTACATCACAGATACAATGGCTCCAATATCAACTTCTTGATTATGGAATCAAAGAAACCAAGACACCTTTGTTTGTAGACAGCAAATCTGCCATTAGCATCATTCAGAATCCGGTACAGTTCTCAAAAACCAAACATATTGAGATCAGGTACCATTACATACTATAAATAAGCAAACTAAATGAACAGTAAATGAAGTGAATAGTAATTTATATTAATATTTTATTTATATTATTATTTTATTTAAAAACTTTATTATATTATATACTATTAATATATTATATTATATACTATTAATATATTATACCGATCCCGTATCGATACCGACAATACCGAAACCGAAAATCCATAAATATGGGTACCGATACCGATCCCGAAACCACTCGGTTCGGTACGGTATCGGGATCGGGACGGGATAGGATCGGTATTCGGCCTTGTATGCTCATTCCTAATTAATATATTATATACTATTATTTTATTCAAAAACTTTACGGTATCGGTACGGTACCGGTATGGTATCGGTATTTTACCTTAAAATACCGATACCATACCGATCCCGTACCGATACCGATAATACCAAAACCGAAAATCCATAAATATGGGTACCGATACCGATCCCGAAACCACTCGGTTCGGTATCGGTTCGGTATTGCCGCCACAACGAATTGATTGACGCCGCCGCAACGCGCGGCAGATTAAACACCTAGTTTCATAAGAGATTGCTATGAAAAAGGCAAGATTGAGGTGAAGCATGTAGCAACAGCTAATCAAATAGCTGACATCTTCACAAAACCCCTTGACACATCAACATTTCAGAAGTTAGTATCCATGCTTGGGATGCTAAATTTGTAAGTGTTTATTTTATTATTTTGCAATTTTTCATTTTTCACTTACAAAACAGACAAAAAGTCTGAAACAAAACTTCTGAAAAGAGAGAAACTACTGATGAACAAAACATCAGTATAGGGATAATTTCTGAAAAGTGTGTAACTTCTGATAAAATAACCTTTAGAAGTTATGAATAAAAGTATTTATAAAAACATTTCTCATCAGCTGTTAAAACTACTGAAGAGGAAATGGGAACTACTGATGAAGTAATCCTTCATCAGCAGTTTAGTCAAAAGGGCAAATCTGACTTTTCCCATCATCAGAGGTTTGACCTAATCAGTTTAAAACTTCTGATAAAAAGATTTTTAACCAAAGGCGGTTTAAAAACTTCTAATAAAGAAGATTCAAGCGGTTAAAACTTCTGATAAATACTTTTTCTCAACACTTATCCTTTCAAACTCAAAAATATCCCTCTTTCTCTCTCAATAACCTAAAACCTGCAAATCAAGTGTTCGATCAAAACCCAAACCACATGGCTCTCGTTCTAAAGCAGGGACACAATCAAAGGGCCTTTCTTGAAAAACAAGAAGGCTGGTCCCAATACGATGAGATCATTGATCTTGTCGTAAAATCCCAATATTTTACTGCTCTCACAATAAACCCACCAATTCACACTGAAACTCTGAATGAGTTCTGGGCAAATGCTGAGACGGTGACGGCGGATGATGAAGTCATTTCCCTCAACTCAAGAATAAAAGGGAAACCACTGACCATCACACCGGCCACACTGGCAACAAGACTGGGTCTGGATGATGTAACTGCCCCTGACCATGTTGCTAATTCTGATATTCACCTAACCATGACAGAGTGTGGTTATCAAGGTACTCTCTCCCATGCTACTATCTTCAAAAAATATTTTGAACCAAAATACAAGCTTTTGTTTCATTATATTATTATGTGTTTGAGTCCAAAAACAGGGTCTTATGACCAGATGCCCTCCACTTTTCAACCAATATTTCATTCCATTGTGAATGAAACTAAATTCAGGGCATCAAAACTATTTTTCAATGAGTTGGTGTTACATCATAATAATACCAAGAAAAAGTTTTTGTTGTACCCAAGGTTCATTATGCAATGCATAATAGGGAACTGGGTAATAAGGTGCTTGTGGGAAAAGTTTCAACTTTAAATCCATTAACCTCACAAGCATACTCTAGGCATAACAAACCGGCTGCCTGGCCAGAAGATGATCAGGGAGAACAACAACAAGTCCCCCTGAAGCCCACATCTTCCAAACTCACACCACCAAAAGCCAAAAAGCCCAAGCCAACAAAGACAAAAACCCACCAACCCAAAAGAAAAGCTGTTCAGGAGGTTGAGATGCCTGAACATGCTCATGAGCAGTCTGCTCTTCAAATAGGTGAGACTGAAACACCCTCTCAGTTTCATCCATCTCAAACCCCACCAAGAGCACCCATAACCATTTTATTCAAAAGAAAAAGACTTAGAAAAACTATTGAAACTCACTCTTCTTTTGAAACTGCTGAACAACAAATTTCACCTATTGCCCAAACTACTGAACCAACCCCTCAAATTTCTGAACCAGAGGCAATAGAAATTGCCAAACTTCTCTCTGGGCTAAAAGAGAAGGTCCCATCTGATTATGTCAGTCCCCTACAACCACAACAAACAGGGGACATAACCACAACATCAGACATGGATGTGGACATCTCTAGCCCTATCCCAAGAGATGAGGGTGGACCAGAGTCTTTAAGCCCAATTTTAGAGACTCTTGGGGCATCTGAGGCTGCTACTACTCAGTTACCACCCAGTGGTGGATCTGAGGATAGAAGTAACATAGCTAAGACCTCAGATGTGGCAACTACTGATGAAGGCTTAATGCCTGAAGTAGGAAATCCTCAGAACCAAGAACAAGAGGTTCATGAGAGAACTGAGTTGGGCTCAGCTCATGATTTAACTGAGACAGTCCTCAATGAGGACAACATCAGGGATTCAGATGATTCCATTAATTTGGATGATGTTTCAAAAACACAAACTACTGAATTGACGGCACTTTATGAAGGTCCTGTTTCAGGGGTATCCAGGCTCAAGAAGCCAGTCACCCCTGCACAGGTTAAAGCCCACTCAATCCCTAAAACCCCTAGAGTGGCATCCTCTGTACAACATGAGGATCTCCCAAAAACACACCCTTCACAACAAATGCCTACCCAATTCCCTGGGCAAACAAGCATAGACCTGAACCAGCTATGCAGCCCAGAGGGTCCCCTGTACCACATGATGAACACTCTCATCAGCAATCACTTCCAAACATACACAGCTAACTTGGAGCTGTCTATCAAAAACCAATTTGGAGTGATCAAGACAAAGATGAATGATCTGTCCAACAAGATAGAATTCAACAGCAAACAGATTGCTCATCTTCAAGGTCGAATCTCCCAACCCTCAACCTCTAAACTTAAAATTGATGAATCTAAAAAGGGGGAGAAAATCAGGGAACCTAAGGAGTCATTCCAAGCCAGGATAAGGGCAAGAGTGGCCATCCTTGAAAGAGATCAGAAGGATCAAGCCAGGAAAGAAAAACTGGCCAAACAGTTTGGTGTCTCAGTGGAAGAAATTGAAGCCACAGAAAAAGAAGATGAGACCCAAACCTCTGAAGAATCCCTAAGGCATAGTGAAGAAACTTCTGATGACAAAAGTTCTGATGAAGAATCAGAAAGTACTGAAGACAATCCTTCAGTAGTTGACAAACCATCAGCAGTTGTCAACCCATCAGAGGTTAACACTTCCAAACCTCAAACTGTTGACCCTTCCAGAACCACTGCTCCCATTCAACCAACATCTGATCCTATCAGGCCTACCACAACAGTTACAACAATGACTGTACTAAACCCTTCTCCTATCTCTCAATCAGCTGAATTATTAGAGAAGAGCTTAGTTGCAGCCAACAAGAAGGCCAGAGAAGATCTGATCTGGAAAACTCTGGAAGAAAGGGATGATCTAGACTTAAGCCATGAAGAAAAACTTCAGGCCTATGAAGCTGAACTACAAAGGCAGGCTAGCCTTGATGAGATTGCTGAACAAGACAAAAGACAACAACTGGTGTCTTACATCACAAAGAACAGCAAGACTAAAGCCTACACACTTAAGGGACTCTCTATGCAAGAGCTGACAAGAAGAGCACAACTGCTTGCAGACAAACTGGCCACAAGCAAAGAAGGAAAGGCCAAGAGAGCCCAGATGATAGAAGAATTAGTAGCAGAGGGCTATGGTTCAAAAGCCTCAGTATCCAGATGGAAAGAAGAAAGACTGATGGATACTTACAGAAAATACAAGGCTGCCAAGGCTGGAAATCCAGAGAAGTTTCAAACTGCTGATCCTTCAAGATCAGTAGTTAGAACTTCTGGTGTATCAACAAGAAGGCCTGCTACTCAAAGAAAGAAAGCAGAGGACAATGTCAAAACTGATTTCAAAATGGTACTACTTGAAGGAAGTTCAATAGTCCATTCAGATTTTGACATTGAGGAGAAACCTCTGTTAACACAATTCAGGGATCCTTCCACTTTTGCCTACCAAATCCAAAAGACCATCAAAGAAAAGATGCATACCAAGGTAGTGACTGAACACCATCTCCCAACTGTTCAGATGCCTGATATGCAACAACAACAAGGAAGAGACTCCCACCTGAGGTTAACTGAAACAGAAAGCATCCAACACTCAGGACCATCAACCCAAGGGACAAGTCTGGTTCCCTATTCTTCTGACTTTAACAAGTCAAAGATACCTATCATCAGATGGTCACTTACTGATAACAACTCAGTATTGTTGACAAGAAGAGACCTCTCAAGCAGGGCTTACAAGAAGATCAGTGATCTAAAGAAACTGTCAACACAAGACCTGCTCACAATTCAACATCTGGAACCACAGAGAGGATCTCTATCTGATGGTCAGTTAAACCAGCTCAAGAACACCATGTACAAAGAGATATGGAAGATTGTTCAAGACAGAAGAAAAACATAAGGAATTAGTAAGGTTTTGGCTTCATCAATCCAGGGGAGGATTGTTAGGACAAAGAGGATTGGTGAAACCACTTTTGGAAACCTTAGTCTAATTCACTTCTGTCATTTTGGCTAAGTATAGAAGTACTGAAAAGAAAACAAGAAACTGCTGAAGAGAAGATATGAGAAGTGCTGAAGAAGAAACTTCATCAGAAGTTCTGAAGTCCAAACCAGACAAGTTCACTTCAGAAGTACTGAAGACAAACTACTCATCAGTAGTTTGTCATTCATCAGCACTTAGCATCAGATATTTTCCACCGCCTTTTGCATCAGTAGTTTTATTGTTTATTATTACTTTTAGTTGTATTTGTTAGTTTCAATGTTGCAACTTGTGCAACTTGTTTCTGATGTTTCTGTACTTGCTTTTTGGGCAAGATACATGTATGTAAACGTCTATAAATAGGAGGCTTCAACCTTCTATTTTAGACATTGATTTTAATAGAAAAATCCTTCAAACACTTTTACTGTTCTATTCCATTTCAGTATTTATTGTGAATCTGCCTAAGTATCTAATTCTCATTTACTGCTTGGATTCATAATAAATACTTGTCATTATTAGTTTCAATCATCTAGGGGGAGTAATAACTCTTCCTAAGTATAAAAAGTGTTGCTTTAACTTATACATTCCGCTGTGCTTATAATCTGATATACAAGGGCTTGCTAAACACTTAAGTGTCAAGATAGCAAGTTCTTACTTAGCAAAAGAGCAAACTGATCCAACAGCGATCTCTGCTCACGCTCGTATGTTTAAGTTTAACTAAACGAACATAATTTCTTGTTTGTGTTCATTCCTTTATTAAACAAACGAACACAAATAAACTTTTCGCTAAACAATTCACGAAGTGTTCCTTGAAGGATTTGTATGTTAACATTTCACAACGTTAATGGTTCCGGACCATAACATGAAATAAAATAAAGTACATTTTTATTTTTATAGTGTTAGCGGCTTCCTTCAGATTGGCGCCCGTCATTAACCACTGTTACTGTTAGGGCTTCTTGGCTTACAATACAAATGATTTTCAAATTGAAAACTGAATAATAATAATAATAATAATTCTAATTCTGCCCACCAAACAATCTGTAAGCCTTCCTTCATACATTTATTCACTTTACATTATTATTTTATATTCTGAAGCCTTTCATGATTGGGTTGGGTTAATTAATCATCTGCAACATTTATATCCCATTTTAAGATTAGGGTTATATCAGTTTTTTCAACACTTTAAATTAAATCTGCAGGGATATTTTTATTGGAATGAGGAATCCTATTTTATAAGTTGGATTTGATTATTGGGAAGTAGGTGCAGTGCAATGGATGGGAGCAATTTAGCTTCTGATGTCGTGATTGCGGAACTGATGAGCATGGATTTGAGATTTCGGAGGCGAGAGAAGCCATAAAAGAAGTTGGTCCCTCGTTAAACAATGCAATTGATTTCATTTTGAATGGATGCAACAAAGTTTCAAGGGAAAGAGATGCTGGAAAACAGTCGGTTAGGGGACTGCGACAATCGAGCATCATGGATCATCTGCAATCTAGCAACAAGCTGCCTTCGTCGGTCTCGATAGTACATTCCGATGAAGATTGGGAAGGTAGAGCTAATAAGTTGCTGCAGAAGCATTTTGGTTATCCTTCGTTAAAGAGATTCCAAAGGGAAGCTTTGGGAGCCTGGGTAGCCCAAAAAGACTGCCTTGTTCTTGCTGCAACGGGATCGGGGAAATCCTTATGTTTTCAAATTCCGGCGTTGTTAACCGGGAAGGTTGTGGTGGTGATTTCGCCCTTGATAAGTTTGATGCATGACCAGTGCTTGAAACTAGCAAAACATGGTGTGTCTGCTTGTTTTCTTGGATCTGGACAGGTTGATCAAAGTGTTCAGCAGAAAGCAATGAGAGGGATGTATGAGATTATCTACGTGTGCCCTGAGACGATCTTGAGGTTTAATCATCTTTTTTGTTATATATATAATTTTTCAAATTTTTGTTTTTATTTTTATTTTTATTTTTCAAATTTTTGGTGTCTGTGCAGATTGATAAAACCACTTGAAAGCCTTGCAGAACAGCGTGGAATTGCTTTATTTGCAATTGATGAAGTTCACTGCGTCTCCAAGTGGGGTCATGATTTTCGACCTGATTACAGGTTTGCATTTCACACTCTTGACTGTTTTCTCAGTTGCAAACATAATAATAACATTGTAAATTTCAGGCGTTTGTCTGCACTGAGAGACAACTTCAATGCAAAAAAGTTGCCATTTTTGCAGTTTGATATACCCATAATGGCATTGACTGCTACTGCCACCACTCGAGTTCGGGAAGATATTCTTAAATCATTGCGTATGTCAGAGGATCCAATGATTGTTCTCACCTCCTTTTTCCGTCCAAATCTTCGGTTTTCAGTTACTTCATTTCATTCTGAGCCTTACATGTTATGTTTATTTATTTATTTATTTATTTATTTATTTTTAAAACGCGTTTGTTTATATCCAACCACCACCTAAAGATTTTGTAGTAGGGATGCATATGAGTTGAGTTTTTTAATTTATGTTGGCTAACTAAAATGTAAAACTACTTAATTTCAACTAAAATTCTTTCCCAGCCTTTTGAGCCTTAATCTTGATGTGGGTAGTTTAGTACTTTGAATCTTTAGGTTGCAGTTAGAAGTCTTTTTCTTATTATATAAAAAGGGGAGTTCAAATACTGTTGTCAATAAGAATGCAAGAAACATAATATCCTAACCTGTTGCGTTCTTGACGTTCTGATCAGTATGTTTTTTTTTTATTAAATTTCTGCTATTTGTAGGTGAAGCATAGTAGAACATCTTCATCTTCTTATGAGAAAGACTTCTGTGAATTGATTGAAGCATACAGTAAAAATAGACACCAAAAGTACAGTAAAAAGACTAATCTGCCACTTGAAAACATTTCAGTTGGAACATCTAGTCGAGATGAAATATACAACTTGGAGGAAAGGGCTTCTGAAAGTGAAGAAGACGATGATGATGATGTAACTTTGCCAAAGAGACAAAAAATTGTCCGTTGAATTTCTTGAAGATGAGAGTGACCTGTTGATAGATGTTGATGACTTTGATGGTAACCTTTTCTTTTGCCTCTGCGATATACCTCGTTTTATGATGCATGTTAGGACAGGATCACAAATTATTTTTTTATCTTTTGATTGTCATTGACAATGTTCTAGTGGAGATGGAGAAAGAAAATCATATGACTGAAGGGTTTAGGGAATATTTTTAAAGGCTGTTGACTGTTGTATCTCTTGTTCTAAAGGCTGCTAGGCTGGTCTTTTAATTTATTGTCAAAACACATATTATGCTTCTGATTACATTCATACATTACATAAATCATCATTAATGCAGTTACCTGTGGAGAGTTTGATGGACAATCATCAACAAAGGATTTGGATGTTTGTGAAGGGAAGACAGAAGAAGGGCTAACAATCATTTATGTCCCAACCAGGAAAGAAACATTAAGCATTGCAAAGTATCTCTGTAGATGCGGTGTAAAGGCTGCTGCTTATCATGCAAAGGTATATTTCTGCTATTCTTATCTATAAAAAACACAGTCAACATGGTCAAACTGTCAAATGTACTGCCACGTCATCATTTTTTGACATGGATTCCCTTAAATTAAAATTTTTGAAAGTTCAGAGGGTTTTTTATTTATTTTTTAAATGTCAAAAAAAAAAAAAGATATTTATCTGAAATAGAAATTGGAACAATGTTGGTTACGTTTCTATGTAATTAATCTTATTGTTGTATCCATTACTTTGGCTGTTTGATGCCTGTTGTTGGGAAGGCATCCACTTTTCTTCTCTTTCATAGTCTTCTTACAATGTTCTTATTTCCATGTGAGTGAACCATTCAATCTCAGTCTTCTCATAGTTTCTTTTTTCTTTACCTATCAGCTGCCCAAATCACAACTTAGGCAGGTGCACAAGGAATTTCATGAAAATGCATTACAGGTATGGATCACATATCTTACGAACAAATGTGATAGTTTTCTAGGTTGCTCACTTGCTCTTATTCCGTTTGTTATTATTTGTATTTGAAAGTCTTTGGATCTCATTATGTCATATCTTACGATTGAATATACAAGACACGCACACGCACACACACACACATATATATTATATTACATAAAGCTCCCCGAGACTATAGATATTTAAGTGTGAACTTGCACAAGTTGCTGCTAATAGTATTATCCACAGACTCGTAAATTTAACTCATTGATAACCAAACATCTATAAAGATGATTGTAGGTGAATTTGTGAACTACTACTTCTAAACTTTAATAAAAATACACTTTTTGAATGTTATTCACTATTTGTTACTTTGCGTATTGGATATTCATAATGCACTCACTTTGTTTCTTGAGGAGAATGTTTACATGGATTAGCCGCTGTGTTTTATGTATGAGTTAGTGCTGTAAAATTCCTAGGGGTTGTTTTATTTTCCAAATATGAGTATCCGTTGATTTATCATCGTTTTTCTTTTGAGCACACTTCATGAAGTGTATTCATCCTTTTGTACTAAACCAAACATATCCATTCTTAATGTGTAAAGCTGGTAGGGTACCTGTCACCTAATTTTATGTTTGCTGGAGGACATAATTTACATGACAAAGTGAAACAATCTTATGATTTAACTTAACATAATATGCTTTTAGCAGCTGACAAATGTTTCGAATCTACTACCAAGCCTTTTTTGTATGTATATGTTCCCCAGGTGGTTGTTGCAACAATTGCTTTCGGTATGGGTATTGACAAGTTAAATGTTAGAAGGATCATTCACTATGGCTGGCCACAGGTATACTATGCTCGTGAAACTGGTTGGCATCAATTTTCAACACATTTATGTGAAAATGGGTAAACTCTGGTTTGTGTTCTGTTGATAATGGGACAAATGGGTAAACTATTTACATTATAAAAAGAACCGGCAATTTTTTCTTAAGGCGATCAGCCCGGTTTCGTACATAAAATTCAATTTTGACCTATTAATCCACCTGCCTGACCTGCCCATCCTTACGATTAATCAACTACATTCCTGATTTGCTGGTATATACATAATTCATTTTTCCAACTTCCAGTTTTGTACATGTAAAGCAGTTTTTATTTTTAAAAAATACTGGTAGTAAAGCGTGCATCAACTTCTGATAGCTGCTTTTATGTTCAGAGTTTGGAAGCATATTACCAAGAAGCAGGTAGAGCTGGAAGGGATGGAAAATTGGCAGATTGCGGTGAGGGACTCTCACTATGATTATGGTTAATAGAGGTGGAAAAAGGGTTGGGTTTGTTATGGGTCAAAACGGGTTTGGGTTTATGCAGAAGCACTTGTTTGTCCAGTAAATAATTAATGCGTTAACATGTGATCATAATTATATAATGGTCATCACATTTCTTTGAAACTATCAATTATGACTTTCAAAACTAATGAGTGATTATAGTCACTGCATTTAGGACATTGCTGTTATTAGCTGACAAAACTAATATGTTTGCTAAGGTAGCATGCCATCTACCATTTAACTTACCAAAAATTTGTTTACTCTACTTTGATGATTATAACTGTTGGATCGTTGCGGTTTATCTATAATTATTTAATAGTTGCATATAGTATCTCTAACAATATTCCAACTTTTTTAATTGCGCTTATTTTTTACTCCCTTTTTTAGCGTGTGACTAGATTTTTGTAACATCAAATTTAACAAGTCTATTTCATGAAGAACTGTATAAAAGATTTACAATAATTTTCTTATCACATAACAGCCTATTCATCTTGACACGCTTCAAAAGCTTGGCCTTTCAAATAATTTTTATGACAGTTTTGTGAAACGTCACAAGAAAGTTCTTTACTATCACAGACTGAAAAACAAGTTGGTTTTTCAAATAGACATCTGTGATTGAAGTTTATCTCTGTATTAGCTATAAAAGGACCCTTTTTACTAACGTCATTTTTAGTTGTTAATTTTCTTTTTCATAATTGTTATCTGATGTTAAAGCGATTGTTATAACCTGTCGCTCGCCTCATCATTCCATTTTGCTCAAAAATTCAACATTTTTCTGGTTTCCTAAATCAATTTTGGTTAATTTATACCAACTTTTTGTGCTTTATTTAATAGTTCTCTATGCAAATTTATCAAGAATGCCATCGCTTCTTCCAAATCGAAGAAGTGAAGAACAGACTAGACAGGCATATAAGATGTTATCTGATTGCTTCAGGTTCAATTTTAGTTATCCTTTCAAGATTTTTATCTTTTTTTTTCAATCAAATTTGTGTTTCGTGATTCCTTTTTTATGCTATGCAGATACGCTATGCGTACTTCTAGATGCCGAGCCCAGATGCTAGTACAATATTTTGGGGAGGATTTTAGCGATGATAGTTGTCATCTGTATGTCAGATTCTTTCCTTCCTAGCTTTGATAATCATGGCATTTTTGTTTTTTTTAGAATATTAATACATGGCATTCTGGTTAATATGGTGCAGGGTTCCTTTCTTTGCTAATATTTCTTTATTGCTTGTGATTTTAATTAACGGAATGTTGTTGTTTATGTGTTTTCTTTGTTTTCAATATTTTTTTTGTTCCTTGTCTGGAGAAAGGCAAAATGTATAGTAAGCTGGTATCGAACCCAAACCTTTGGTTCATAACCCAAACAGTTTAACTAATCTACCATAAGCTCTGTTTGCTCATTTTGTTTTGACTCCTTGCCAACACAGATAGATTTGCATGAACTGACGTAGGTTATAATCGCATAGAATTTGTGAAATTAAGTGAAATCTTATATGGTAAATTATCTCTAATAGAAGAGATGTAAACGTATGCCAAGTTTACTGAATGTGCCTTCATTTAATGTATACATGTTTATAAATTATGTTTCTGCATGGTGTGTGATCAACAGATGTAATATATAAACAGATGTAAATTTCTTTAGTTTTAGGGGCTGTTTGGTAGCCTCTTAATGAGGCTCTGAATAATTTAGCGCTGAATGCTCAGCGCGTTTGTTTCAGCTTCTGAATGGAATGGTTAAGGTTGAACCATTAAGACTTTAGGATGTAGCTGAACCATTAAGCACTGAACTAGGCTGAACCTTAACGAGGCTCTCCTACCAATGTGGGACAACAAAACTAACCATTAAGAGGTTCAACTAAATGATTCAGCACTTAACCATTCAGACCTCTTAATGATTCAGCACTTAATCAACCAACCCCTTAATCTTTTTTTTTTAGTTTTTTTTTTACATTTTGTTTATCTTATTTTAGTTTCATAATAATATCTTAATTGTATTTTCAGATGCGATGTTTGTGTTAATGGACCTCCCGAAAAGAAAAATTTGATTGATGAAGCTCGAATTATCATGCAGATGATTGTTGCTCATTATGTGAGTATTCTATTGTCAACATAAATGCTGAGCAGTTAAGTCGGCCAATATATCGGTTATCAGTCATCAACTGAGATATCGATACAAAATATCGGTCAAAATATTGGTACTGATAATATCGGCGATATTGACCGATATTTGGCCGATATATCACCGATATTCCCGATATGAGTCCCTTTTTTCTTGGTTCTTCCATTCCTCTTTATTGTTATTGCTGCCATTAGGGTTTTAAGTCTTAGTTAATTGTTAGTGTTTAATATTAGTGTTTTAAGTCTTAATAAGCTTGGTTTTAAAAAAGCGCGAGGCGCTTCGAGGCGTTTTGGTTCCAAAATCCGAGGCACGGGGCTTAAAGCGTAAGGCGAGAGCTTCACGTATGTGAGGCGCCCAAGGTAAAAAAGAGAAAATATTTATACAAGCCAGTACTACATATTCTACTTGTTAATCAATCCTAAACACAATACCATAATTATAAAACACACTTAAACACTTCATTAAACATGCATTGAAGCCGAAACACACTTGAAAATCTTAAAAAAAAAACCCTGATTTTGACTTTTGGCCAAAAAAACCCTAATTTTGACTGAGGCGGCACCTTGCCGCCTCAAGCGCGCTTCATGTAGTTGAGCGCATCAGGCCAAAAAAGCGCTTTTCCTAGGCGCCGGTGGCGCGCTTTTTTAAACCAAGTTAATAAGTTTCCACTTGCTACAATTGTTAGTATTTTGCAAGTTGTAAAAGGTTTATTTGTTAATGGTAGGAGAGTATATTGAGTTGTTAGTGTTAAATTGCTATATATATCATAGTTATCAAAAGCCATCGCCTTGACCGCCTAGGCGACCAATTCCTAGAAGCCACCCAATCCCGCTTTTCCCTCCAAGATAAAAAAAAAAGCCACGGTCTGCTTTTTTAAACCTAGTCCCCTAACTAATATAATCGACCACTACTTACCAATTTATAGAGATATATATAAATCTCAATCAAATCTTTTTTTTTTTATTTTAAATATATTTGATTTTTAAAACACATATAGATATTGAATTATTTTTCAATATATAAACACCTCAACTCATTGATTTACCATAAACTGATTTTGTCTACTACATAGTTATCAAAGGCCTGTTAATCCTTTTAGCATGTATGGCTAAATCAGCCAGTCCATATTTATATTATTTTATAAGATGATTGTTATTTGTAATGATTTGGTGATTTTTTATTTGCGTTTTTTTTTTCTCAGGCCCGCGCTTTTTTTGCGCTTCTCGCCTAGGCCACAGGCGGAGCCTAAGCGCCTTGAGTGCGCCTCACGCCTTTGATAACCATGATATATATATATATAAATTTTGCATGATATAAAAGTTACCAATATCTCACTGCGATAACCGATATCTCAAATATCGGTCCTTGACCGATATCCGATATTTTAGCGCATTAACTGCTTAGCATAAATGTTTACTTTCCGTCAATGTTTTTCATTTATTTAATAATATGCAAAGTGTATAGTGCGCAACGGTGGGCCATGTGCCAATATAATACAAAATCTTAATTTACATATAGAATACTTGCAGCATAACCTTATTTTAACACTCCCGATGTCAGCCATGCCCAATTTGTTACGTATAAAGTTAATGCGTAAAACAGGAAGTGGTTTTGTCAAGACGTCAACAAGCTAACCTTGAAGGGTTTTTCTTATTTAATAATATGCAACGGTCATTGGTGGACAATGAGCCAATATGATACCACCACCCTAGTTAAGATACGTGCAATTACTTAGGTAACCCCTTGTTAACAATTTCCATTTCCATTTTGTTGTGTCAATAGAAAGTAATTATATCATCATTGGTTTTGAAAGGTCGCCTGAGACACGAGGCATATTGGAAAATGCCTCAACGGCTGGATGTGGCGCCTCATGTACTTCTGGGTCATAATTATGGTCCGTAGGAGACTGATATCTGAAAATAACCAAAGGTTGATATGTAAATCAGATAAGAGGGATGCAACTTCTGTCTGTAAATAAAGCTTATTTGGTTGTACATAGAGCAACACCTCACGTGCGTGATGCATGCGCCTCACTCCTCTACTTTTGGGACCTAAAGGCCTCGGAAATTCTTCCGTATTTTTAAAACCAATATATCATCTGCAGATTGATGCTTGGAGGCTGGTTAATTCTGTGCAATCATCATGCTTTTATAAAAAGTGATCCCCGAAAAACCTCTAATGTAAACCAAGATCGTAGGATGGATTGCTTAAGCCAGAATCATTTCATGTTTATCTTGTACATCCTAAATTTGAATTTCCTTGATTTTATAATATAATGCGCATGCTAACATCCAGGATAAAAGAAGCTATATGGAGAGCTCTTATGATGATGATAACTATAATCATAAAATATGCATGGAGAAGCCAAATGTCAAGATGTTTGTTCGCAGAATTCAGGAACAGGTATTATTTTCAGAAAATTGATTTGTAATTTATTTTATTTTCTCAATCTATTATTTGTATTTCCTCTCTTAAAAGACCTTTGAATCCCTTCAAAATACTCAATAAATAGGGTATGAAATGATAATATTTTGGGGGAGGTTGAGGGGTGTTTTCCAAAAGAAGGTTAAATTGACAAGTTCTTTTTGTTTCTCCATTCACTGCATTTAAATTGAGACCGATAGAGGGTCAAGTTTTAATGTTTGCGTAGTTTTTTTTTTTTTTTTTTTTTTTTTTTCATGTTTTTTAATTCCATTTTTGAAGTTTATGTGGCATGGCATCATTCTTTTAGTTTGTATCTGAACATGTCAACAACTATGACATCAACTATGCTGCTATTAACAATACTATTGATAACTGGGGTCTTGTATGCACAGAATCAACAGCTTGCTACCACTGATCTCTTATGGTGGCGAGGTCTCGTACGTATCCTGGAAGACAAAGGGTTTCTTAGAGAGGGAGATGACAAGGTAATATATATTAAACCACACACATATGCTTAAAGTTACTTGCTTTCTAATATTATGGCTGATGCCATTATGATAACACTCACTGATACTCTTGTGTGCTCGACCTATTGGTTTTTTCTGCTGCCTTGCTTTTCTTTATTTTTGATGCCGGGCAGCTTTTTGTTCTTTTTTGGGATTTCTCTATTTTATGTTGGACTACTTTTTTGCTAATTGTGGTAGAATTAACAGATACTGCAAAGATTTTAAAAGGTTTTTATTTTTCGTAGCTTGTATACAACTAGTTATGTTATATTTTTTTAATTCGATAATTTGAAAGGTTTTTGACATTTTTGATACTGGTAGATGAATTTAATTGCTAATTATGTTTGGGGCTATGAAGCATGGGAACGGCAATTAGGGTGCAGTACTCATAAATCCTCGGGGACGCCTTTGCCTGTGCCCACCATCCATTCTTCATATCTAAGCAGTTAGTGGAGATTTAGACAGAGAGACGAAGAAAGAAAGAATTTGGTTTTATGCGTCTATGCTGAGTTTTAAAAGTCAATAGTGGTAACGGTCCTAACGGATGATTAGTGGATGGCAATTGGTTTGATACTTTGATTATTAAATTAAATTTATAACATATATAATTTAATTATATATTATAAAAGACAACTTGTTTAATGAATTATGACTAAAATCGAAAAGCAATGCAGAATTTCTTTAATATATTTTTTATTGCCGTAAACTTTGCCGTACCCGTATCTTGGATTTTTGTTTTGCCGTTACCTGTTCCCGTATTGTCCTCATACCCCGTTACCGTACCCATCTCAGTGCTACATAAGACTTTGGGGACTATAATTATATACATGTGCGTGTATTATTTTTTTGTTATTGCGCCTTCTGTGTTTCGGGCCTGCGGCTTTTTTGGCGCCTTGAGCTGCATAGATTTTTTTTGCTTGCATTTGAACTGTATGGTATCTTCAAAGGTCAGATGGGTGAATTTATAAACCTTAGCTAATATCAGAACGGGTCAACTGGGTTGTATGAGTCAAATGGGTCGGGAGTCACCCAGCGTGTTTTCAAATGCTTAATCACTTTATTAAAAACTATAGATTATTAGTTTAACGTTTTACTTTGTAATCTTATGTAACACATTAATTGTTATGGACTTTTACGAAAATGGACAAATGTTTTGACGAGTCGGATCAAGCATTAAACTTTAGTCTTTCTGACACGTTACCCAACCTGAGCAGTTAGATTCGTGGCCCCCTACAAACTACACATGGCCTAGCTGTAACATTGAAGGGACCTTACATTTGGTATAAGGGACTGATAATAATACAAAGTTTCAATTCAATTGGTGTGACCCACATTGCATGCTGTTAATCCACTGAAAGTTGAGAATGAAACTCGCAATAGGCAACACAAAAAAGTAGACGGTCTAACCCGCGATTGCTGGGTATCTTTTGTGTTGTAGTGATTGGTGATATCCTAGTAGTTACTTGCACTGATTTTTTTACTCCATCTTTGCAGGCTCATGTTCAGATAAAATATCCCGAGCCAACAAAACTCGGGTTGGAGTTTGCATTTGCTGAAACAGAGATGGAGCAAGCTTTTAATGTTTTGCCCGAAGCAGATATGTTGCTCTCCGAAAATAGGCCCAAATCTTATTCTTCTTTTGTAGAATGGGGAAAAGGATGGGCTGATCCCGAGATTCGTAAGCAGAGGTTGTCAAGAAATCGACCATGGAAACGACCACGGCGAACGAACAAGCAAACCGTTCGAGGGAGATTAGCTGCTAAGCTTTCAAAGTAAAATATGTAAAAACATGATATATATATATATACTATTCCTTTTTAAACAGATTAAATGTAATGTTTTGCATTGCTGGGTAATCAAATTTTGTTTAGTTTTACAAAATTCTAGTACATAGTACTTTGTAGTTTGTAGTTTGTATTGTATGTATACCAAGAACTATAAATGACAGTGAACATAGATTGATACCAGTAGTTACATCTAAATATTGAGTTAGGCAGCACATGGTGTGGACTTTAGGTAGGGGCTTGGGTACCTGGTACCCGATTGAGTAGACCGTCCTGGGTGGATCGGGTAGTGTTTGCAGGTGGTGGTGTTTGTGTGTGTAGTTTAGAGATAGAGAGAGGAAGTAGTAGGTAGTGTCCCTAAGGTATTTTGGGGTAGTGTAGGGTATAAGTGAGTTGATAATGTGTGATTGGTGAAACATACGGTAGTTTCTGGTTGCACTCCCACTCCTTTATTAAGTTGTTTAAATAACTTTCCGTGATTATAAGGTAAAGGTATATTAATCCAATATTAGTCTTGGTTTGGCTGTGGGCTTAAGGGTTGTTCGTCATAGTTTGTAGGAGTTAACTATTTTTACAAAGGTTACTGCTTATGTTCGTTCCACACATGTTTTTGTGGTTAAAATGTTGTGTTAAATGTTGTTATGGAACTAAAAACTTGTGAACTCACCAATATTTTATATATTAACGTCTTTTCAAACATATCTTTCAGGTAACTAAGTGCTGCAGATAGGGGTGGCAAAATGGGTTGGTTGATGGGTTAGGATAGGTTTGGGTCAAGATGGGTAAATTATAAAAATAGGTTAGAATGGGTTAGGTCAGGATGGGTTTGGGTCTGAAAGGTTTGGATTAGGATAGATTCACATCAAAATAGATTAAAATTTAAAAAAAAAAATTAAAATAACAATAAAAAGTTAAAAATTTAAAAAGTAAAAAAAAACTAAAAAAAGGAAAAAAAACCAAACTGTTTCGACCCAGACTGTTTCGACCAAGCCAGGTCCGGTAGCGACTCGGACCGTTTCGACCCAACCGGGCCCGGTAACGACCCACACCATTTCAACCTGACCCGGACTGCTTCGACCCGCCGGGGCCCGCTAGCGACCCGGACCATTTCGACCCGGCCGGGCCCAGTAGCGACCCGGACCGTTTCGACCCAACCGGGCCCGGTAACGACCCAGACCGTTTCAAACTGACCCGTCCCGTAGCGACCCGGACCGTTTCAACCTAACCCGACCCGTAGCTACCCGGACTGTTTCGACCCGGCCGGGCCCGGTAGCGACCCGGACCGTTTCGACCCGACGGGGCCCGGTAACGACCCAGACCGTTTCAACCTGACCCGTCCCGTAGCGACCCAAACTGTTTCTACCCGGCCGGGCCCGGTAGCGACCCAGACCGTTCCGACCCGACCGGGCCCGGTAACGAACCAGACCGTTTCAACCTGACCCGTCCTGTAGCGACCCAGACTGTTTCGGCCCGTCCAATCCCGCTAGCGACCCGGACCGTTTCAACCTGACCCGTCCCGTTGCGACCCGAACCGTTTCAACGGACCCGTCCCGTAGCGACCCGGACCGTTTCGACCCAACCGGGCCTCGTAACCACCCAAACCGTTTCAACCTGACCCGTCCCGTAGCGACCCAGACCGTTTCAACCTGACCCGACCCGTAGCTACCCGGACTATTTCGACTCAGCCGGGCCCGGCAGCGACCCGGACCGTTTCGACCCGACCGGGCCCAGTAAAGACCCAGACCGTTTCAACCTGACCCGTCCCGTAGCGACCCGGACCGTTTCGACCTGACCGGGCCTTATAACGACCCAGACCGTTTCAAGCTGACTAGTCCCATAGCGACCCGGATCGTTTCGACCCGACCGGGTAACTACCCAGACCGTTTCAACCTGACTCGTCCCTTAGCGACCCGTACTGTTTCGGTCCGACTGTGCCCGTTAGCGACTCGGACCGTTTCGGCCTGACCGATCCCGTTTGTAACACGGACCGTTTTGACCCGACCGGGCCCGTCAACGACCAGACCATATCGATCCGAACGGGCCAGTCAACAACCTAGACCGTTTGCACTCGATCAAACCCGCTAACGACTCGAACTGTTTCGATGAGATCGGTCTCGTTAACGACCCGTGTTGTTTCGATATTGTCGTCCATTAATGACCCGAACGGTTTCGAACCGACTGGGGTGATCAACAAATGCAAAAGATATAATTTTTTGTTTTTAATGACCTTGATTTCTATGAGGCATCAACGCTTTTGGTGTTGGGTGAGTTTTAATTCAGATTTGTATATGGTTATCTAAAAATACTCATCCTGACCCATTTGTTTTTTTTTTTTTTTTTTTGACATACCCATCATGACCCACTTACTTATTTCCTACTATTAAAATTACCCATCCTAACCCCCTTGAAAATTATACTAAACCCATTTTAACCCATAAGGTCAAATTTTAAACCCAAAAAAACCCAAACTTAACTAGATGGGTTGAAATTGCCAGGTCTAGCTGCAGAGATATGAGGCTAGTACGGTGGAATTTGGGATGTCGGACACTAGTTGGGGTTTCCATTTATAGTTACCATCGGGTTGGGACATAATCTGAAACACCCCATGTTGGAACTTAATGTTGGTTGTTTTATGTAATGTTTGAAACATGGTTGTGACACCCGGCAAATTCTGGTTAACAACGTCGTTTAGATTATAGTCTACCTTAGCGAGTCACGCGTATATTATACTTAACTGGGTTAGTTGAGTCGTGTTATGGTTCGGGAACTGTCGGTTTAGTATAGAGGATCATCGGATGTCAGTCTAGAGGCTCATTAGATGTCAGTCCTTAACCAAGTGTACAAGTGGTGACGATTCGTAGAATCGTCAGAGCATAGGGAACATACAAGTCTCGAGTCCCGGGAGTTGGTGAACGAGTGTGAATGTGTTTGTTTGCAAGTATTATGTGTTTACAATCATTATGTGACTTGTCGGTATGTGAAAATATGTTAACATATGTTAAAACGGGATTTAACGCGCAAAATACACGGAACCAACCCCTATAGGCGATTAGGGGAGGCTAATCGCCTATAGGGGAGGCGATTGGGCATTATTATAGGCGATTGGTGTGCTACTCGCCTATAGTATAGGCGATTAGCAGGCTAAATGCCTATAGTATAGGCGATTAGCAACCCTAATCGCCTATAAGTGCTGCATAATCGCCTGAAACGTGCTGGACGACTAAAAACGACTATAAATACAATACTTGACCTCCTAAACTTCATTATAACAACCCTAGTCGTCCCACAACTCGCCCAAACACACACACACAACCTCTGGAACACGATTTTGGATCAAAACACAAGATTTCAAGCCTATTACATCAATCTATCACAAATCTAAGGTGTGGTTTTCATTCATGCAACCTTTATTAACGTTTTTATTGAATCCCTAATGGTCCAGACCTGTTTTAAAACGAATGAGTCTTCTGAAAACCGTTAATAAGCGTTGTTAATCGGATTCTAATTGTCATGCATGTTGTATATGTGTTTATGGTTTAAGAGATAGGGTTTTTATGATTCAAGAAGGGTTTTTAACATAATAATAAGGTAGTTACAGATTGATGATGATAGCCTGTTGATGAAGTCTGAGTTATTGTTCATTAGGGTTACGGTTTTGCATGTTAATGTGGTGTTTCATGCTATGTGTATTGTTGTTGGGATACATGATTGCATTCAGGGCTGATAGATCGAGGTTAAACGAGGGATTTTGATGGAAATATGTTTGATATAGTTGTTTGGTTGATATTTGATGTTTACACACGTTCTAGGATTGATTTGGAGTGTTAAACGCGCGAAAAACCGGAACAGCAATGTTGTAGGCGATTAGCAACCCTAATCGCCTATGCTATAGGCGATTAGGAGGCTAATCGCCTGATATGACACCCTAATCGCCTATAGTATAGGCAATTGGGGGCTAATTGCCTTCGTTGCATGCAATTGTGATCCTAATTGCTAGTTAAGCCCTGAATTGCATGTCTTACGACCTAATCGCCTAATAAACTCCAAAAATGCATACCACATGACCTAATCACCTATGGTATAGGCGATTAGCCCTCATAATCGCCTGTTGACTTTCATAATCGCTAGTTGACTTTTCCTAATCGCCTGTACTGCTGCTGTAAGTGTATTTTGACATTCCGAGACCCGATTTGACACCTAGGAACATGCTAGGAACCCCGTAACATACCTAGTAACTTGGTAACATGTGTTCGGACTTATTTATGTGATACTTGAACTACGTGCTATAACTTGTTGGACTTTAACGTATGTTAAGTGTGATTGCATGATTGTGTGTTTGTGAGTGCAAGTGTAACACGGGGAGTCTCGGGTCACCAATGGGATGTCGAGTCTTGTACATTGGGTTAATTTAACAGTCACGGTGTTTTCAAACGAACTTGGTTATGGTCTGGACATCTAGGGACTAACTAACCTACGGGTTATTAGTCTAAGTACTTGTAACTGTCATATGTTAGGTCGCCGCTTTACGGGGCTAGCATAGCTTGCTGATATTATTCGTGTTTCGAAGTAACGCAACCTAAGGTGAGTTTACGGCCCCTCTTTTAACTGGTTTCACTTTTTGGGGGAGAAAACATGTGTTAAACTTATGTTTTGGTAACAACTGTCATACTATGGGTTTCTATGGTTTACTATACGATCTTGGAAGTCCCGGGGGAAACCATGAATGTGCGGGTTAGCACAACGGGGAAATGTGAATAGATCTATTGGGAATGACCAACCCCGCTCGTCGGCTTGGAGGGCCGGGCGAGTGCATATTGTCTCAAACAGGAACAGGTTTACTATTCGGGCACGACATCTGGTTTACGAGTTAGTAATGGTTTTCCAATCGTTGTAGTAATAAAACGTACGCCTAGCTAGCGTACTTTGGTTTGCAAATTGTTATAGTATGGACAGGTTGAACTTGGTACTTTGATTACAAAACCTGTGAACTCACCAGCATTTTTGTGCTGACGTAAACTCTTACATGTTTTCTCAGGTCGCTAAGGTAGCACTATGGAACTAGGGCGCACGCGTCTGCACGGCGTCTAGTTAGGATTGCATGGTTTTCAAACATTGAATAATTTGGTTTACGTTTGGATTATGTTTTGAGAATAAGCTTCCGCTGTATTTGGGAATTTTAAACTATGTTTTTGAAATTGCATATGTTCATTTAGACTTGTTTATTGTGATCGTTGACTTGGATCCTGGTTTGTCATGCGCCTCGCGGTAAAACTCCGCAAGTGGATTTTGAGGGTGTGACAATGGTACTCCTTTTTCGACATCTTAATGAATTGATCTTTTCTAATTAAATATAGTTTGTGTTAATCTTGACTTTGATATGCTTTCGAGCGTTGCGCCACGTGTTTCTGTCATTGGCGTGGTGTGACACATGATTTTGGTAATAAAACTATAATGATTATGTATATAATGATTATGTATATGGTACGTGATTTTAGTAATGAAGTAGCAATGATTTAAGTCTTTGGGTTTAAGTCAATGATTTATAACTATTTTCCCTTGGGGTTTCCATCCTGGAGGTAGGTCACAGGTTCGATCCATGCACACCACAAAAAAAATTCCCCGTGATGGTTTGAGCTTAAGCAAGAAGGACACCGGTGTATGGATATAGATTCAAACTTAAGACCACTAAGTTAGAGTTGTGCAAGGATTTCCACTGAACTAAAAAAAAAAAAAAAAAACGGACAGTTTCACGGTACCCTATCACGAATTGATTCTAGATAGCCCCCATATCCTCAATTCAACAATCCATATATTTTTTTAAACTATTTGTTATCAAAATTTTAGTTTATTAGCTTATTATTTACTAGATTATTAACCCGATTCGACCCAAACTGAGAAGAAAAAAATAATCTCTAGCGATAAACAATCTACCCTAAATGTTTCCCACCCCAATAAGAAAACTTCTTAGGTCTGCCACTGATTATTGGGCCATCTATTACGGCTAGTTTACTATATTTTTGCTATGTTTATTTGTATACCGTCAATCGCCATTTAATATTTTTTAGTTTATATAATTCGTTAGGGCCTTTTTTTTTTGCTCGGCCGAGGCACTTGAATCATTCAAATCGACTCTGTTTAAACCCAAACACTTAAACCCATTTGAGAATAATAGTAAACCCATTTGAGAATAATATTTTTGTAGCTCAAGTATTGTATTTCCCGATTCTTTGCTACGGTAAAATTGATTTACATCACCACAAAATGACAAAAAGCCGGTTGCTATTCTTTTAAGCTTTCACTCAAAATCACATCCAATCACAGTTGAGATGACTATTCGGAAGTCAACCCTTTTATCATTGTAGCTTATGGCTAGGACTATTGTGGGCCCCTATTTGCCAATGCCACATAATGAGAAAATCATAATTTGATGTATATTTACAAAAACGTTGTGTAACTTCTTATAGGTCGACTAGTGTGAGATGAATCCGTTTAAACAGTGGCGAAGCTTGACCCGAAGGTTCGGGGGGTCGGAAGTCGCCGGAGGGTCGGAAGTCACTAGTTTCGAGGGGTCGAAAACCAGTTTCGGGGGGTCGAAACCCTATATTTCCAAAATTTTCTATACGAATACTATATAGTCGGAACTTCTGCACGAAAATTCGGGGGGGTCGACCGCCCCCGCCCGCCCCAATAAAGCTTCGCCAGTGCGTTTAAAGAGTTTTCATTGCTCAAGCTAAGCTCTAAATGAGTACCACCACTCTTTATTTTCTTTTAGTCTCGCAATTTCACTCACAATAGTCCTTTAAAGCTCCTTTGGCAGCACCTCTTTTACTCTTTCGATGCTGAAAGTGTTAATAGCTGATGTGAAGGTGCGACGTGAGCTCACACCATCACAATAGCCCTTTAGAGCTCTTTTGGCAACGCCTCTTTTGCACTTTCAAAATGGTGCTAAAATTATTAATAGCTTATGTGAATGTGCGGCGTAAGCCTACACTATCCAAGCTAAAACAAAATAAGTATACGTGCTTCATAAAACTAAGGCAAAGTTAACAACAAAATGATTTCATCAAACTAATAATACAATCATAGTTGAAAAATCTACGATTAAAATATATATACATAATTTACTACTACACTAAACTATGCAATGATCAATTCTAAGATATGTAAATATTTAACATTTTTTTACATTTGATATACTCTACATTAAATATTATTATTTCACATAATAATAATAATAATAATAATAATAATAATAATAATAATAATAATAATAATAATACACACTGTCTTGTCCTCAAGAAACTAAAATAGGGATGGCAACGGGTCGGGTATGGGTCGGGTTTGGCTAATACCATACCCATACCCGGTTATAAAATCTCATACCATACCCGTCCCATTACCGTCGGGTTTTTGTCGGGTATTACCCGTCGGGTATAGAGCATACCCGCGGGTATCGGGTATACCCATTGGTATTTGCATGTATATATATTTTTATTTTATTTTATAGTCTTATGTTTTAAAAATTCAAGACTATATAAAATTGTGATAAGTAACATATATATTATCATCACAATAATAATCTTTGAAACATTTAATATGTAAATATATATATATATATATTATAGTATGAATTTTGAAACTATTTATATATTTCATAGCATATAAATGTAAATAATAATGCTATTATAATATATATTTTAGACGAAAAGTTTATTTTTCAAATAATGAATCTATTAAAATGAAACATTGCTAAAAAATAGTTAAGAAAAGATATATATAAAACTTAAAAGTTTTCGGGTATATATTTCGGGTAAACGGGTATTTAGTTTCGGGTAATCGGGTCGGGTATCACCTAATACCATACCCGTCCCATACCCACGAAATATTTTTTTTCCAATACCAAACCCGTCCCATATCCGTCGGGTATCGGGTATACCCGTCCCAAATGCTTCGGGTTTCGGGTATACCCGTCGGGCTCGGGTTTTTTTGCCATCCCTAAACTAAAATCAAAAGTATCAAATCTAATTGAAAATCGAATTTAGAATTTTTTTTTATTTTTTTTATTATTATTTTTTTTTTTTTTTAACAAGATTAGGTGTTTTTCCGTTTGAGTTTAGTTTTACAATATTGTAATGGGATAAATGTTAACTATTTGTACAATAGAAAAAAATCCATTCTCAATATGAACGAATTCGTTCTCTCAATTTAAGCGACTTGAGTTTCTTAACCCTAATATCGAATAACAAATTTGATATAGTTTGGTTTTTCGTTGAATATTGAATATTCCTAGGTGGTGATTTTCCATTGACACAATTACACTAGTTTTAAGCTAGAATTTTATAACAATTTCTTTTACATGTATAGTTTCATCATGCAAAACCCTTTATTTTTTTTTTTTTATTTTTACAAATATCCACACTAAAACTCTGTTTCAGAGTTTCATTAAAGGATGGAAGAGAAAGGATTGGGAAGGAAGTGGGGAAAAACGTGTTCCAGAGTTTTTTGTAGGAGGGAAAGGGAGGGAATGAGGGGATAATAAAGAGGATTTTAGTGTGATTTTCAATCTTTTCAATTTGGAAGGAATTGGAGAGAAGGGAAGAGGAGGGAGATCCTTTCTCTTCCATCCTTTAATGAAACTCGGGAACACAGTGTAATATAAAGCCAAAATATTATCATTTCATCTCTTATCATGACTAGATAGATATATATAGTAGCAATACCTTTGTCTTTTCGAATACTAAAACTATGCTTATGTATATGGTGCATACTTTAGCCCGTGATATGTTGTCTTTCGTACCTTTTATGCCTATTTTTTTTATATTATCTTATTTGGTTATTTTCGTTCCCTTGATTTCGTACCACATGCTCTTGGCTAATGGCTAACAGTCTAACACACACTAAAGATGTCACTATTTTAAATTTTAATGATCGTCAACCGTAAAATTATCGTGCTGTAAAACAACAAATTATGCATTGGAACGCATTAATTTACCACCACACCCAAAACCATGGTATGAGCCAAATTAAGAATCCAAATCAAAGTTCACTTTTTACAATCTACCAACAAATTTATCAACAATCACACTCATATATTCTATTGAAATGGTGCAATAGAGTTGGGGTGACCAAACACTTTTGATCTCCGCAACTCTCTGCACACAAGATCTAACATGGACAAGAAATCTCTCACCGTAACGAAAATTCTAAGTGGGTTCGCGTCATCTTTACTCATATTTCCATGAAAGTACTCGGTAATCTCTTTCACGAGTTCTAACACTTTGCGTTCGTCTTCCTCCAACTCCTTGAGTTGTTTTACCCCGTAGATCATGAAAGATTTCATTGATTCCCCAAAACTACAAGTGTTTTCTTTGTGCAACAAATCTTGGTTCACTAATCTTTGCAATCTGTCCATTCCCTCAGATAGATTAGAAACCGAGCTCACGATCACATCAAAGTCTATGGTGGCGGTTTTCTTCACATTGCATAACTCGCTACTGAGGCCAGCCACAAGTTCCAACCCCATGTTTCTATAGTCCTCTTCTCTTTGTTCGGGGTTTCTTTGTTGACCCTTTTGATTGATCTTCCCTATAATGCTCTCGGACACTCTTACGCCTTCTGAGCGAACGATTTCTTGGACTACAAAGTGGAGTAATGTCGTTTTTCCATCAGTTCCTTTCACGTCAGCTAGCTTAAGCAATGCGTCGAGCTTGAATGCTTTTGCTCCACCCCTAATTGTACCAACATTCATCCGGTTTCCGGTTTTCAACACTGCCTCTAGTAGCTTTAGGAATAGCCGACTCGATCGCAGTTCCTTGCATGCCTCCTGAGACAATTAAGTTATATTCGATCGGGTCATTTAACAATCTCTAGCTAGGTGTTGGTGCATCATATTCATGACGTGACTTAAACATAACAAAAAATTCGTAGATTTAAGTCTAGTCTAAATGGCGGGACAGTTTCGAGTCTAACCCACAAACAGTGGTGGATCTAAAAAATAAAATAAGGGGCAACATTTTATAAAAATTATTTTAAGTGGTAACAAAAAAATTATTTTAGGGGTAACATTTTATAAAAATACCTTAAAAAACAAATTTTTTCCACTTCGCCAGGATCATCAAGGGGTAACAGACGTCCCCCTGGTTCTAAGTTGTATCCGCCCCTGCCCACAAACATGTTTAGCCAACCGTGTTGATGTCAAGTTACTTTTGTAGGTTCAGGTTACTTGTTTCTATTTTCAAATGTGTTTTTATGTCCTAATAAAAAGTTGTTGGGAATTTTCAGGGGGGTGTTTTGGGAGGTCTGAGGAGGCCAACCGGACAGAGTTTATAAATCTGGAGGGTATATTTTTTTTTTAAAAAAAAAATTCCTATATATATATATATATATATTTTATAACTCATTTAACACTTAAAATTGGGTTTAAAGGGCCTATTTTTTTAACCACACAGATAGGATACATAATTTTTCAGGGACGCTTATGGGAATTTTATATCACAATTCAAAAATTAAAAGCAAACTTGACATCTACATCTACAATTTAAACGTATCTTCTATATCTATCTATATAATATATAAATGAAAGTAATGTGGGACACATGGCATATTTTCAAGCTATCTAACTAAGTTTTTCCTGCTCATTTTACCGGGTCAATCAAATGGGTCATGGATACTCCATCTACTATTAAATTATTTTTTCTCTCTCATGTGCATAGCACATTCACTTTCCTCCATGATTTTTAAACGTTAATAACTTTTTTAAATGACTTTTTTTTTTGAAAAAAATTACACCAAATTAACGAACATTTTATTATCTTTCCAACGAGTACCATAATGCTATACAAAAAACGAAAAAAAATGAGTGTTTTATTATCTTTCCAAATCAAGAAGTAATACATTTGTTGCAAGCAAAGTCTATTTACTAAGGTCTGTTCCAGAGTAGTGGGTCTATTAAGGAGATCTGTCTGAAATAGCTGTTGCTTCAAACAGATGTTGCTTTAAACAATTTGCTTGCAACAGCTGTTTGAAGCAAACTGTTTAAAGCAACATCTGTTTGAAGCAACAGCTATTTCAGACAGATCTCCTTAACAGACCCACAGCTCTGAAACAGACCTTAGTAAACAGACTTTGCTTACAACAGATGCTTGACTTCTTAATTTGGTCTTTGGTAAACAGACCTCAAAAATGATATAGTCTTCCCGTGCATCGCACGGGATTTCACCTAGTATGTTTTATAAACATTTACACCTTTGTTGTAAGCTTATTCTTGTTGAGTATTAATATGTGTACTTAAAAAAAGGATTAAAATGATCATGTTTAGGTTCATGTGTCTAACATGATTTTCAGGTCATCTCATGTTTGGATTCGTGTCAGTTTGGACCTGCCAACCCATGAGAACGACCCGTTTAAAATCCCGCAATATATCAAAGTTTGAGATAAATAACTATAAAATGATATTCTACCTCTAGAACTGAGAATGTTTTCCGGAGATGAGTCACTTCATCTTCAAAAGTTTCTCGATAAAGCAATGCTTCGATTCTTGGAAACGCATACGGTATCGTAAGGATTGTGGCTACAAATGTCTCGGCGGAACCCATGTCACCTTTGTAATCAGTTAGTTTACTCTCTTCTTCTTTTGTGGGTTCCATCTTTATCAGTACTTCTAGTTGTTGTAAATTTAGTCCATTTCCTGATTGTACCAACACCAAATGAAACTAACTCTTACTTTAAGAAAAAAAATTCAAACTTGGGCAAGTCCATTGTATGGATCACAATCTAACCCAAACCCAAAGCATTCAGATTGGCATTTGGGTATGAGATTAGATTTAAAAGCTTCCACGAGTATGATATTATGCCATACCCGACCTGATTACCCATAACATATATACCTATCAAGAGAATATCACCTATAAACATTTTCTTTTTATTTCCCTTTGCCATTGGGTACAAAGCTAATCTACTCATTAACTAACTTTTAGTTTTTTGTACTTTTAATTTTCCTTAAAATTGCATTGAAGTTTTAATTCTAAATAGTAACAAATGCATTTGGAAATTCAAGTGGTTAAAAATGGTTAGTATTCTATACTCAATACTTAACGGGTAATTACTGACAAGTACCGGACATGTATGGAGCCAGGTATGAGACAAAGATTTACAATCGGATAGTAAATACCAGTCCCCATTGCCATCCCCACCCCGTAACTACAATATGCGACAAATCTTTACCTCGCACAAGCGCACAACAAACTTGTTCGGCAGTGACATTGAGAGCTTTCAACAAAATCGTTAGATTCTGAAGTCGCTTCGGCTCAAGAACATGTTTACTAGGAGACGGGCTTTTGCTCTTCAATTCATCATTTACATTGTGTAGATTGTAACTGAAAAGCGACTCGATCATCTCCTCATCAAACCTGTTTCGCATTTCATCAATTCATGTCACACCATAAATTATAAGTACAATACAACAAAATCTCTTACTCGAATGAGCTTGATCTCAGCTTGTCCCACACCATTGATCTGTCTGATGCAGCCCGTACTTTATCCCAATGAAGCGGTTTAAGCTTCGGCAGTGGGTTTCCATCTTTACCCATCTGTGGTGGTGGCGGTGGCGGCGGCGGTAGCAATGGGTTTCCTTTGGGTGCGTGTGGTGGCATTGGTGGTGGTGGAATAGGGGCTTTTCTTGGTCCAATACAAGCATCAGATTTCTTCAGAAAACTAACTGTTTTCGACTTAAATTTAATCGAATCAGACGAAGTAACACATGGCGGCGGTGGTGGTGGCGGTGGTGGTGGTGGAATGGATGTTGGTGGTTGTTCTAACATGTCACAACTTATTGAAGCATCAGATATTCTAGGATTAGAAGAATCATGTGATGAGTTACAAAAAGAATGGAAAGATTCATCATCTGATGAATCATGTGACTTCACATGAGCAATTGGAGAACCAAAAACCACTTGGTCATCATCAAGCTGCACTAATTCAGTTGAAGCTACCAGACCAGTATGAGTAGATAATTCAAGATTACCCGAATTCGATATACTTTTCATCATAATAAAATTATTACCAACATCTTGTTCCTCATAATTCACTTGTTGTTGTTCTTCTAGTCCACTAGAATTTTGTTTTAAGCTGTAAACCGAGGACGGGTCCAAAACAGTTCCTAACGATTCGAGGTAAAAGTTCTTTGGAACCCGATGGGAAATTACCATTTTCGCCTCGGATTCCTTCAGCTTCTTCTTCTTCTTTCGTCTCCCCAAGAGTTTAAGCAATAAAAATACAGCAAAGAGAGTGAATGTGAATACAGCAACACCCACACACACGAGAACTGCCACCAAAACTTTGCTTCTACTTCCTCCAGCTTCACTCGCATGGGGCGGTGGGACTGGTGGCAAATGGTGGCGTTTTCGCCTATGGGCATGATTAACTGGAGCAGGAGAATGTAGTGGCAATGGTGCGGGTGCTGGTGCCGGTGATGGTGAGAGATTGGTGTATGGTTTCCTGTTGTTCTTAAACCCGATTAGGCTTCTATGATAGAGCTCTGTGGACGGCGAAAGTTGGAGATTTGTGACCGCGTAGAGAATGAGGCTAGTGAGGAAGAAGAAGAAGAAGATGAAGATGGTTTTAAAACCATACTCCATTACTATGCTTTTGTGAAGAATAATGAGATGCCTGAAATGATGAAAGCATGTATGTATGAATTCACCTTTCTGATGCAATTATAACTATTGATGGCTGTTTGGTGGTGGGAGTGAAATAATAGTCTTAAATGCTACTCCAAGGAATCCCTGCGTTAGGCAGTTGAGGTTTTGTTTTGTTTTGTTTTGTACGGCCCTTGTTTAATTTCCATCTTTTATTTTACCTTACCTTTATTTACCCATATCGGATTCGTTTTAAGGATATCATTATCCCGATAGCGTCTCGGGGTTGAAAAATATAATAATTCTAATAATACCAATACTAATAATAATAATTATTACCCATGTAATTAAATAAATAAAAAAATAACCTTGCTATAAGGTGACACCATGTGTTGCAGTGTTGCGCGATTCTTTCTCCTAGCTTATCTTGATGAAGTATACATATGCATCTTTAAAAGAGTAAAATTCCAATGAAAGTATGACGATTGAGCTGAATTTCAACATCGTAGATAAGAACCTGATTTAAAAGAAAAAACATTATTAATGAATAACCTAAACACTTTGTGTTTTTTTTCCCGTATGAACGAAACCCTACAAAAAATAGTTGTTTTTTTCTCCGTTTTTATATAGAACTATGGTACTCGTTGAAAAGATAATAAAACGTTCGTTAATTTGGTGTAACTTTTTTCTTTAAAAAATATCGTATATAAAAGAAATTAACGTTTAAAAATTATGGGAGGAAAATAAGAGAGAAAAATTTAAACTTGTTTTTAAATTCTTTATTTCTAAAATAACTCAATTTAAATTTAGTAGATTATGTTTTATATTATTATTTATTTATTTCTAATTTGCCACATGACATGACACATGACACACTCAAAGAGGAGAATGCCTTCTTGAATGTCATGTCATTAAAATGGCTTTCTTAAGCCTCCATTGAATGACACATCATCAATATTCAATTCTTTTATTATAAGTTATAGATACGAAACTAATGTGAAATTGAAGGGTTTGGGTTTACTTTAAACTTGTTTAGGTTGAAGACTTTTAGACCATACGGAGAAAGAGGGGCATGTAGCGTCATGTGGCATATGTGGGGCTCTTGTGTGAAAATTGTAAGGAGTGGAAGAGGGGAAATAGGGGGGGGGAGGAATAATATTATTGTATAAATTTAAAAAAAAAATAGATAAATCAATCAATAAATGCAAGATCCAATAAAAAAAAAGTGCCATGTGTCCCCCTCAAAGCCCCACGCCAGTGGACTCCCCCTCCCCCCCCCCCCCCCTCCACACACACACTACGGACTGTTTTAGGGGGAAGGGTTGGGGGGGGGGAGGGAAAGAATAATATTATTGTATAAATTAAAAAAAAGATAAATCAATCAATAAATGCAAGACCTAATAAAAAAGTGCCATGTGTCCCCCCTCAAAGCCCCATGCCAGTGGACTCCCCCCCCCCCCACCCACACACACACACTCCGACCTGTTTTAGGGGGAAGGGGTGCTTCTAAGAAAATCCTTTTTTACTTAAACCTTTTTCGTTAAATTCAAACGGTTTTATTATTTTACCACCAGACGGTCAGACTTTTATTTACTTTCTTATAAACTGTCCCACCAGTACGGTAAAAAAATATTTACGTGCATTAAAACTGGTATCATTTAACGGTCATAAAATTGAATTTTACATGCAATACGGTTAAGAATTTTGTGTGTATAAACCACCATATCACGGTAGTGAAAACACACTTCAACAAAAATGGAGCGATCTCAACAATAAATGTGATCGGTGGACCACCTGCTACGAGTGCACCATGAGGCGGCACCCGGGCATTATGCCGGAGTTGGCTATGGAGTTCACCCAGGTGACCTATGAGGTTCATCACCACGGTACGTTTGACCATGTTCAGACATGACAACTCATGCGTTAACTCATAGGTCACCTGGGTGATGTGTCATGTGTCCCCCCTCAAAGCCCCACGCCAGTGGACTCCCCCCCCCCTACACACACACACACACACACTACGGACTGTTTTAGGGGGGAGGGTGGGGGGGGGAAGGGAAAGAATAATATTATTGTATAAATTAAAAAAAAAAGATAAATCAATCAATAAATGCAAGACCCAATAAAAAAGTGCCATGTGTCCCCCCTCAAAGCCCCACGCCAGTGGACTCCCCCCCCCCCACACACACACACTCCTACCTGTTTTAGGGGGGAGGGGTGCTTCTAAGAAAATCCTTTTTTTACTTAAACCTTTTTCGTTAAATTCAAACGGTTTTATTATTTTACCACCAGACGGTTAGACTTTTATTTACTTTCTTATAAACTGTCCCACCGGTACGGTAAAAAATATTTACGTGCATTAATACTGGTATCATTTAACGGTCATAAAATGCAATACGGTTAAGAATTTTGTGTGTATAAACCACCATATCACGGTAGTGAAAACACACTTCAACAAAAATGGAGCGATCTCAACAATAAATGTGATCGGTGGACCACCTACTACGAGTGCACCATGAGGCGGCACCCGGGCATTGTGCCGGAGTTGGCTATGGAGTTCACCCAGGTGACCTCTGAGGTTCATCACCACGGTACGTTTGACCATGTTCAGACATGACAACTCATGCGTTAACTTTTAGCTTTTTTTATGTTTTAATCTTTTTTAATTATGTTTTATGTTTTTGTTTATGTTTTTTATTTAATTATGGTTTAATTTATTTTTATGCTTTACTTAAATTTAATAGGAACCATAAAAATACCATAAAAACACACGGTTTAAATAAAAAAAACAATAACAAAAATGGTGATTAAACTAACAAAAGAAAAGGTTTACACAAAAAAAAATAGAATTATATTTACGTCAAAAATAAAAACACACGGTTACCAGCCCGTTAAATAGAACCAGAAAACGGTTTACGGGACCCCTACACCAGCACCGGTGGTGACGGTGTTACCGTGCTGATAGTAAGGTACCCGTAACCAATTCGGGTGACGCCCTGTCCCCCCAACATGTCTAACTAAGGCCATGTTTGGCTCTCCTTCTTCATTTCTCCTTAAAACTTTTCTCCCAATTTCTACTTTTCAAAGCACAAAATCCCCTATAAGTTACTTTTTAAGAGCCCTCACATCCCATCCACCAAATGTAAGTGAGTGTGTTCATCAAATTATATGGGGTGAGTGTAAGTGGTTGTGAGTGGAGGAGAGAGAAAATATTTAACTGTTCCACCCTAAATATGAAAAGCTACTGTTCACCCCTATATATATTTTAATATTTTTGTAAGTAGTTGTGAGTGAGGAGAGAGAAAATGTAATGATAAAAGTATGATTATTTTAATTAGAAGAGAGAAGATTTAGGGGTAAAGTAGTGATTTTTAGTGTAATTTGATGGAGGAGATTTGGTGGATGGGTTGTGAATGCTCTAAACAACCATCCATACACTTTGTTTTAACTTATAACTTATTGGATAAGTCATAAATTAAAAGGAGGTGTGGAAATGGAAAGCCAAACATGCTCTAAACGAGTCTTGTTTGTCCCACACTAACCAGTTTATAGGTATGTTTGGTAAAATTAGCTGGAGGCTGGTAGCTGAACGCTGGTAGCTGGAAGCTTTTTAAATATATTTTGGTGTTTGGCAGAGTAGCTGGAGCTTTTAATAAAATGTATAAAATAACCAAAATGGGCATAATTAAAGCTTGTAGAGAAGGTTTTTATTTTATTTTAAAATAGAATGAGTATTTGTATCATTTATTAATTAAAAGCTTGTAGTTAGTAGAGATTTTTCTTAAAAAATACTACTAGTAGCTTTTCACTATAGAGCTTTTTCTCTAACCTAAAAGCTTCCAGCCTCTTCAACCAAACAATGTTTTTTATTAAGTATGAGCTTTTTTATTAAAATATTGAAGCTTGAAGCTCCTAAAAGTTTTTAAAAGCTCTTTGCCAAACATATCCTATATGGTGACTCGTTTTTGCATATTCAAGTATTTCATATTACTTTTATAAAAAAAATATTTTTGTGTAATAACTCAAATTATTTAGTATCTAGTATATTAATATAAGAAAACACTAAAGCTAACATGACATTTAATGACCATCATCCCCTTTTGAGAGTGTCACGTGATATCCTCCCATTTATTTCCCTTTGAAGGTCTTTTTCTCTCTCATGTTTCCCACCAAAATTTTTAAACGTTAATAACTTTTATATACGAGATTTAAAAAAAAATTACACCAAATTAACAAGTGTTTTATTATCTTTCCAATGAGTACTATAGTGCTATATAAAAACAAAAAAAAAATGATTTTTTGTGGGTTTTGTTTATAGAGGAAAAAAATTAACGTGTTCAGGTAATTCATTAATCATGTATAGACAAGTCACCAATCATGTTCAAACCAGTAAATATAAATTTTATTTTCATTTAGAGCAGAATATGTTAAAACCAGTCATTTCCAAAAAAAAAAAAATCACATCTTCAAAACCACAGACCTAATTACGTCCTGCAATCGTTGTTTCTAGCTCGATCTGCTCCTCATCCAAACATATATCTTCTTTTTAATATACATTTTCATTCTTATTCAAATGATTAGAATTGTTGTTTTCTTATATTTTAGTACATCAATTTCAATGTTATATCATAACACATATTTTAACACTTCATATTAGATTTTTCTATTTCGGAAAGCTTTCGAAATATAATCTAGTTTAGAGTTAAATGCCAATTTTGTCCCTGAGGTTTGGGCCAGTTTGCCACTCCAGTACAAAAGTTTTTTTTTTTTTTTTGCAATTCCATACCTGAGATTTGGATTTTTTTGCCAATTTCGTCCTTTTCACTAACTGGGTTTATTTTTTCTGTTAACTCAGGGGTATTATAGTCATTTACCTAGTTATTTTTATTTTTAAATTTTTAACTCTCTTTTTATATGTATAACCCAATCAGATCCATACCCTACTCATCATCATCATCATCTACAACAGATCTATCCCTTACTCATCAGTCATCATCATCATCATCATCATCTACAATAAATCCATAACCCAACATATAACTACAACTATCTCCAACCATCTCAACTATCTGCAACCTATCTAGCAATCAACCCAACCAAACCATATCTGACTCAAGATCTAAACAACCGGGACCAGATCTGACCCGAGAACAAAACCAATCAACAACACTGCTTGACCACCTGACCCGAACATCAACCTCATCGAAAACCCACCCATCGTCGTCTTACACCTACCACCTTAACCACGGCTAACATCACCATAAAAACCCGTCACCCGTCACCTACAACCCATCGAACCACCACCCTGAACTTCAAACCGAACCAACAATCATCATCTTCGTCATCATCTCTATCGTGACTGCTACCAACCAAGCCACCTCCCAAACCGGAATCAGTTTCAATCGACAGAAATTCACCTCAATACAAAAGTGTGTGTTTGTTATGATGGTGGATGTTAATTATTTTAAGTGAGTGGGGTGGTGGGAGAGGCAAATTGACAAAAAGAAAGAATTGTTGTTTTACGTTATTGGAATTATATCACTTGTCTAGAATAGTTCAGTCCTTTTTCTCTTTGGACAACGATATAATTTAAAGGGTGAAACTTTACCTTTCCTTGGAAAAAAAATGGTCGTTCCTTCAATAGTATTTCAGAAACCCAAAATGGACGGTGGTTTCTGGTTCAGATTTGGTTGGAGAGAGAGAGAGAGAGAGGAGAGAGAGAGAGAGAGAGAGAGAGAGAGAGAGAAGACTGATAGTTTTCTTTTTTAATTAAAATAATTATAGGGTATTAAATGACAAAATTGTCCTTCATTAAAGTGGCAAAAAGACAACTCTACCCCTAGCCTTAACGAGATTTTTTAACTAGGTTAGTGAAAAGGACGAAATTGGCAAAAAAAAATCCAAACCTCAGGTAAGGAATTGCAAAAAAAAAAAAAACTTTTGTACTGGAGTGGCAAACTGGCCCAAACCTCAGGGACGAAATTGGCATTTAACTCTCTAGTTTATTATAATTAAAAGTTTTACTCGGTTCTATAATAAAAATATCTTAATGCTACAAATGCTTTCATAGTTTGTGTTAGGTTTTAAGTTATTACTTTTTTTAAAGGTATAATCTAAAACAATCGTGTGCAAGTGAAGGGGCTTAACGCTCTTGCTAAAAATATAATTAAAAAAATTGTAATGGTAAAGAACCCAAAATGCTTATTTGACTCGTGCCATATAAAATCTATTAATCTATTAATATATATAAAAGAATTGAACATTGCTGACGTGACGTGCAATGATGCCTTCATCCTCTCCATAAAACTGCCACGTGGCATCATAATTTAAAAGATTTTAATGTTTTTTGAATTATTTCCTTTTTTAATTAAAAAAAGATAAACATAAAACCTTAAATTTATCTCTCTATCTCTCAATTACTAAAATTAAATTGAGTTATTTTAGGAAAAAAGAATTTAACAACAAATTTAAATTTTTCTCTCTTATGTTCCTCCCATAATTTTTAAACGTTAATATCTTTTATATTCGAGATTTTTTAAATAAAAAAATTACACCAAATTAACGAGCGTTTTATTATCTTTCCAACGAGTACCATAGTGCTTTATAAAAAACGGAGAAAAAAAACGACTATTTTTTGTGGGGTTATGTTCATACAGAAAAAAAAACACACAAAGTGTTCAGGTTATTCATTAATCATGTTTTTTCTTTTAAACCAGGTTCTTATCTACGATGTTGAAATTCAGCCCAATTGCCATGCTATCATTGGAATTTTACTATTCTAAAGATGGATAGGTATACTTCATCAAGAGAAGTTAGTAGAACGAATCACGCAACACTGCAACACATGGTGTCACCTTATAACAAGGTTATTTTTTTATTTATTTAATTACAAGAGTAATAATTATTACTATTAGTATTAATATTATTAGAAGTGTTATATTTTTCAACCCCCATCATGAATTCTACATCTATATAAGTCAAAGTCAAATTGTAACATATTTTAAATTACGTGAAGATGACTATATGTTGAAGGTTATCCTTTTAATATTGTATTATGTTTAATATGGTTTATGCTTTTTATTTTTTTTAACTTTTTAAATAAATGTTTTTTTAACTAAGATTGATTATGTTTAAGTTATTTACGCTTTTCGTGATTTGAGTTTTCTTCTTTTTATCATTTTTTTATCATTTTTTATTAAATCATATTAAATTTTTCAACCCCGGGACCTTCCCGGGGTAATCAGCTAGTATATCATATGACACAAAAATATAGGATTAGAAAAGTTGTTTATGATGATGTGATTGTCATGAGATTTGTTGGACTTTTAGTGGTCAAAATCAGTTTCATGGGGGATGATTACAGCTTTTTTCAAACACAAATCTCTACTTACTTTTTCAATATTTGGACTTGCTTATATTGTGGTCCCTATAAGTTGGTCGCACCTTTAGGTGTGCTCAAGATTTCACCATCCATCCATCCATATTTTCTCGCAATAATTCGTTCGGTGATTTATAAATTAAGAAAAAAAAAAGTAGATCAAAATTATTTTTATTCTTTTATAAGAGGCCAAACATTTATTAAAACGAAACTCTGACTAGTAGAAAACTCGTCTGAATACAACATAAACAACCGAAATTTAACACAAATACGACCGGAACCACAAAACTTAATATTTTCCGACCAAAAACTCAAAGAAAAAGCATAACCCAGATACAGAGACTCTAGAGACATAAGAAGAAAAAAAAAATACACACAAGTAGTGCCTCCACACTATCCTAAAATACCTATTTGAAGGCAACACTACTCTCAACCATAGACACCACCTTTTACACTTTTCTCTCTCTATATCTCTCCTACCACAAATGACTACTGCAACACCAACCCGGCCACTACCCGTTTTGGGTTACCTTAACTGGGTGGGCCAACACCCCTAGAAAGGTAGAGGGTACCCGGATGAATTACTTTTAAACTTAATGTAGTATAGTCTAATATATGTCGCGTGATGTTACTTGAATATCATATGTATATACGCATTCATGTAAAAAAAAACAGTTTACTACTTAGACGTGAGCCGAACTCTACATGTCAACGATAGAAAATTTGGTATAATAAGAAGAAAAAGATCATTTCTTATACCTTTCTTCGCCGTTTTTATCTAATCATTATAGTAATTAAAAGTGTAACGAATTTCAAAACTTTTGATTTTTTTTTTCTTTTTTCTTTTTAGTTTACCATGCTATTGTTTTTAAGTATAAAATATTATCATATGAAATTATACTATGTTACTCGAATGTTTGAAACATAAAACAAATTGGTACTTATTATATGAACCCTATAAGATAAGGTTGGGAAGTTTGGTATATGTAGGTGAGAAATTGTTTTTGCAATTTTCCTTCTTGTTCAACTAATCTAGTTTGGGGCATGTGAAAAAGATCTAACCGACAGGCATATATTGATATTGAATATAAATATAAATATATAATAAATTTGGTTTTGTTTGGCTTGGCTTTGCCGTTACTTGGGATCCCATGCTGAGCACATTACACACCGTTTAATGTTCTTATATGGGGGCCGGCACACTATGCCCCACCGCATGTCCTTGTTGTTGAGTTTAAGATTTCTGTTTTAACCTGTGGGGTTGGTTGGGTTAACTTGGTAAAAAATAATACCATTTGGTTCATATGTTAATACTATTTTTCTTTATAAATAATTAATACTATTACAAATTGACTGGTCGACTACTATTCACAAAAGCCAACTATTTAGCTGGGTGACAGTTGGTAATTGTCTCTCCGTACAACTCTCAGGTGCTTATGGTTACTGTTGCTACAACAAATATGTGTCCGGAGAGGGTCTGAACGTTCCAAGGTCGTCAGGCTTCTGACCTCGTCTGCTGCTTAAAGGGTTAGACCAGCAGCATGAAAGAACTCGTCAGAAGAGGTAAAAGGGTTAAAGGGTTTCGGTTCACCAAACGCAAGTCGTGGTGTCCCTCTACGTTGTAAACGTAGATGGGAGATTCAAGAGTTTTGATATTTTAGTTGTTATGATTCTGATTTGGGATCAACCCAAAGTCAGAATGTTGTTATTATTGGTTAATTTAAGAAGAGATAAAGAATAACAGTATGATGTTGAAGAGAAGAACTCTTGATCCCAAGTTACAACTAGGGACCAACCACGTAAGCCTGATGAAGGCTGAGACTTGCGAGTAACAGAGCGTGATTCCGCATGTAGTGGCTGTTGGAGCCGGCTTGGATGTGGAATCAGCATGGTTGTAGATTGTTAAGAATGCATATCAGCAGCTCGAAGGCTTCAAGGCTTCAGCCTGCTGCTGCTGAAAGTCTTATTAAAGAGAATAACTCTAGAGAGAGTTTTAGAGAGAGAGAGAGAGAGTGATGGAGGTCTTATACTCAGACCAATCTGAGTTGTTTGTGTGGTTTGCCCCTCTATTTATAGAGGGGGGATGTGTTAAACCCTAATGGGCTTCCTTATTGGGCTTGGGCTTGACCCAATATTATATTTAGTGATTTTGGCTTCTTGGGCTATTGGGCTTGGCCCAATTGAGTACCCTACATCATCATCCCCCCAGTCTAGTTTAATGTATATATGCATGTACATTATACTAGACTCAAACTATTCATTATCTTTGCGCTTTCTTCCAACCTTTGTTATTTGTAGATACCTTCGTGTAAGTAGGATAAATATCAACAAACAAACCTTAGCATAATGAGTTTTGGAATGTGTTAGGGTTTAAACCGATAAAATTTGAAACTTGTTTAAGTTGATGATCTTGAAAGTTTATTAGGGGGTTTAAGCTGATGAGCTTGAAAGCTTATTGGCATTGAAGCTGATAAGCCCTTAGTTTGGTGGAAGCAGCTGATGAGCTTGAAAGCTTATAAGGATTTAAGCTGATAAGCTTTGCAGCTTGCTAAGCCCTTATTTGGATGGAAGCTATGGAGCTGGATATTTCTCCCTTACTTGCTTCTTTCCTTGTTAGCTTGTATTAGCTTCAGCATATCGGCTATTGACCTTTTAAGTTTTCGCCTTTTGAGCTTAATTTTCAAAGCTTCTTTGTTGTATTGACGAAGTTATCTCGAGTTGTGCGATTAAAACCATCTATATCCCACATGTATGCTCCTTTGGACGATATTCCCATAATTTTGTAAAATATTTTTTGGAAATATCTTTGTTTTGGGCACAAGCCTTTAGAAGATGGTTCATTTATCAAATGACTATGGCAGTTTAAATGCTTGTAAGTATCAACAAAGTAGCTAAGTATCACTAAATGATTGTAGCTAGGTGCACTTACAGAGGTTTTTAGCAAGTCACGTTTTTGAACAAATGTCGGGAAGTTAACCCGATGTATAGTGGATTATTATATTGACCGAATGGTCGATTTCTAAGCAAGATAGCAAATGAGCTTCATATGACAGAAGGAAAGTTGCATGTGTACGAAGGAAGGCCTCTTGCACATGAAGGTGAAGCACGTTGCCTTGAAGGTTGACTTTATATGACCTGACTTGATAAAAAGCTTGTACGTCTCCTAAGCTTTGAAGGCTTTAAGCAAAGTTATTGTTTTTGTTGACTAAAGCATATAGATTTCATCCTTTAAGCAAAGTGGCTTGGTTTGACAGCTGAAAAGCTCGTGGATTTCCTCCTTTAAGCTTATGGATGAAATCCATCACTAGCCTAATTTTTTGTGCTATCAAGGTTTTGTGATAAATTCTTTCTTATGGTACAAGCGATGGAATCAAGTAGACATAAGCAAACAAGGTTAAATAGCGAATTTCTTTGTTTACGAACGTTCGCTTTTTATTCTCATTCAGGAGCCTTGTTTATAAGACGTTGAGTGTATGACCTTGCTAGCGAGCTTATTTGATGCGAAACTTGACGTATGACTTATGCTTGTAAGCTTCTTTTGTTCGAAGATTGATATGAGCTTCCTTCGCTCAAAGCTTGATATATAGAGCATGTCTATAAGCTTCGTTCGTATGAAGTTGAGCTTCTTTTGTTGACATGACTGAGTGTCCAAATCTATTGATTTGTTTCTTTTTGCATTAGTTGCAACAATATTTCTTTGTGGTAATGGATGATGTTCAACACGAGAACGTTTAGCACCATTTTGGTAAAGTATCAATCGTTGTGTTGTTTGGGAAACCTTGTAGGGTTCCATTTGGTGTTAGCCTTGTATGGCTAGAACATTAATATGTGGTTGTGGTATTATGAACCTTTCAAGCTGTTTGGGCTTGACATGTGATGAATGGTGACCGATCATGGCCATTTATGTTAACTTTCATGTGCGTTGTTTTGTGTATGGCCTAGTGAGATTGTTTCACTTTTGAATTGTACCTTAGTGTATTTTTGTGATTGTGGATGCTTGCATGTTTGCATGTTCGGATGCTTGCATGTTTGGATGTTTTGTCTTTGTATTTGTTGGGAAATGTTTTACTAGTAGCACCTTAAAAGGTTGAATGCTGCAGTCATTCATCCTTAAGGTAGTCTAGGCAAACATGTCACCGTCTATCCTATATACACTTACATAAGTGTTTTAATATGTTTTCGTAAGTTTGTTTTCTAAACTTAAGGAACGTTTGGTGTAGGTTGTTCAAGCCTGTCAATGAGATTTATAAAAGTGTTTTTTTGTTTATCTCATGGAGTTGGATTGATTTAGGAACTCACCCCTTATATAGGTCCATTTATCCCTCGAACCTATTGAGCGAAATGGCCTGGGAGCTCATCCCCTTACATGGCCCTTGCCATGGAGTTTCTTGCTAGGTTCTCAACCTGATTATAGGATAGAAAGACAAATCTTGATGGAAAATGCTATGATTCATTCATTTCATGATAACTAAATGTTTACACAAAGAAGCGGTAGAAATCTCTTGGCCGTTTGTGGTTACGTTGAACCTTTTAAGGTGACTGTCATCCCAATGTCTTGGGACTTTCTTTCCTTCTTGGTTGATTGAGCTTGTAGGAATCACCGTTGTGAGTTTCGAGCACAATGTGTCGTCCTTCCTATTTTGGACCAAGCTTTCCAAGGTTTTGTTTTTGTAACATGTGAGCTGTCTTTTAGGAAGACACTCATGTGTTGTAGTAAAGTGCTTTGGCAAGGTGTTGGTGTTTTAACAAATCTACTTTGGTTGCTAAGTAGCTTTCTTTGTTATTTTGCCAACAGCTTCAACGCCTTAGCATTGCGGTTTGATTCGTCCTTAATCTTCTTTTATGTATAGCAGGATGCTTCAATGCTTCTACGTTTCTAGTTTTATGCTTCTATGGGGCTTGATCCTTTTTACTACGGCTATTTTGTAGCCTTGCTTCTCGGTTGGTTTGGGTTAGCTTGTCTTGACTTTGTAGTCTTTGTAGTTGGTAAATCTCTAGAGATGGTTGAAGGCTTAGAAGCTTCAAAATTTGTATTCATGTTTAGCTTAGGTAACATTCTTTTGATGGAGATTTTTTTTGGCCAAGCGTTTGCGCTTAGTGTGAATGAGAAGCATTGATGTTTTAGCAAGAGCTTCGACGATTGAGCAAGTTGCTTTGGATAATCTTTGTTGGTATATTTTGTGTTCATGCTAGAGCCTTAGTAGAAGACAAGTGTTATTATAGGTGGTTCACCTAGTTGGGAGCTCTTAGAATAGGACTTGTTTGTTACAAGGACACTTTCACTTATAGCTAGTTTGATAGCTTCTTCCTTTAGTTAAGTCATTCTTTTGCTTTTTAAATTGCGAGAAGTGGTGTTCATACTGGAGACGAACGTATGCCTTGTTCTAACTGTGGTTTTTGTTCAAGGATTGATAAGTTGTTGCATATTAGCAAGATGCTTGTATCCGTTTCAGCTTTAGAGCAGAAGTCATGACATGTATAACTTATTTGTCCTCCTATGCTTATTGTATAGCTTTCAAGCTTGTAAGCCTTAGTTTTCGTATCTGAAACTTCTAAATTTCGGAGCTTTAGTTGTTGTATTTGAAGCTTGTAAGCTTTTAAGCATGTGGTAGTTGAAGCGTTTAAGCTTTTGAGCTTCTTTTAATGTCTTTTTGAAGCTTTTAAGCTTGTTTTGTTTATTTTGAAGCTTCTGAACTATTTTGAAGAAACTTTTAATGACATGTTCGGAGGAGTTTATGTAAAAATCATGTCAAGTCTACCAATGTTATCATGAACATGTGATGTATTTTGACTTTTGTCATCCTTGAGGTATAAAACTTGTGTTGGTAACGAGTTTGACTTGTTGTCGAGCTTTTGTAGTCAAAAGAGGTGATATGTTGTGAAGCTTATAATCTTCCTGGCTTCCGGGGTGATAACCTTTGAAGTCCATAACCTTCTAAGCATTGGAGGTTATGGCTTATGAGGACCTGTGAGGCTTAAACCTTCTAAGCATTGGAGGTCATCGCTTATGGAGACGAGTGACGTTTAAACCTTCTAAGCTTCTGAGGTCATGGCTTATGGAGACCAGTGAGGTTTAAACCTTCTAAGCTTCTGAGGTTACAGTTTGTGAGGACCTATAAAGCTTAAAACTTCTTGTGTTTGTTAGAGTTTTTAATGACCTTTGCGGTTTATAGCCTTTTGGATGAACAATTCTAACTTTGTTCACTAATTGAAGAAAGTGGTTACCTTTTTTGACTCATTGTAGCTAAAGCGGTGTTAAAGGAGGATGTATGGGAGGTATTGATTTGTGTACACAATGATCTCTTCTTTCATTCCTTTGAAGTGGCCTTGTTGGCATGGGGAGGCTTTTTCTTCCTTAAGTTGTTTATCTTTTCAAGGGGAGAAAAGCATATGCTTTAGGTGGCATGTGTGTCCCATTGAGACGTTAGGTTGTTTGAACACAAGGTTAGTCTTGATAAGAGGTTCGCCTTTCCTTGAATAATGTTGACCCAATATAGTAAGCCTTTAAGCTTCTTAACTTCTGCGAAAGAAAAGTAGCTAGGTTGTTGTTTTGAGTTATCGTGTTTCTTTGCTATGGTAAGATGCTTGAAGGCATCTCAGCGTTTGAGTAAATAAGTTGACGTGTGTAACTGTTTTGTTTCTTTGATTCTTGACTTCTTTCGAATGTGGGTTTGTCCACACAAGCCACCATCCCCCAGTCGGAAGTGGTCATGACGTGGTGATGAGTGATTCTGACTGATATCAAAGTGTTGTTATACATCTTACCTCTTTATTCCTTTTTCAAAGATATGTTGCTATATAGGTTGCTGTTAGGGGAAGCCTTTTGCCCTGTTATCCTTTAACCCTCTGAGCTGATATGCTTATTTGCTTCGGGGGTTGCTTTATTTAAGCATGTCAGCTTACTCGTATCAGCCCTTGGTAAAAGGTGTTTGTGACTAGAGGCGCGTTTTACTGGTTTATTTGATTCTTTTGCTTGCGAGATATAACTTCTTGATTGAAGTTGTTGTCATTTCGGATCTATAGAAGCTTGTTTGAAAGCTTGCGACGTTGGCGATTTAAAGATTTATAAGTTGATGTGTTGAACCATATATGTTTATTTTGACATTTCCTTATGTTAGTCTTAAAATAATGTTGCAATGTTTGCATCATAAATGTATTTGTGGCTATTGGTTAGGAAATGTGTTTGCTTTGTAGCTTTTGAAGCTGTTTAGAAGTTGAAGCTGGTAATAGCAAAGCTTCGCGAATGATTGATTTGAACGTTGTGAAGCTAAATTGTTGTGAAGCTTCAACGTACGATGGTCTAAAAAGCTATATGGCTTTAATGAATCCCGTAGCCTAAAAGGTTGTAAACCTTTTATAAGTAGCGACTTTTTAAGGCTGTAAAGTTTCAAGAGTTAGTGGTCAGAATTGATATAAAACTTCCATGAAAATAGCCTAAAAAGGTTAAACACTTCATTGGATACTTGGCCAAAAGGCTGTGAAGCTTTGATGAATGATAGCTTAACGTCTTTGGAGCTTCCGCTGGAGTAGCCTTAAAGGCTGTAAGGTATTAGAAAGCTTTAATAGACAATGGTTTAAATGGCTTTAAAGCTTGAATAGCCTAAAAGGTTATAAGGCTTTAGGGAATAGTAGTTTGGAAGGCTTTAAAGCTTCCATGGTTAGTAGCCGAAATGACTTTAAAGCTTGAGTGAGCAATAGCCTGGAAGGCTTTAGAGAACAGTAGCCTGAAAGGCTTGAAGGCTTCGATGGGCAATAACCTGAAAGGATTTAAGGCTTCGATGGTTACTAGCCTGAAAGGGTTTAAGGCTTCGATGGTCACTAGCCTGAAAGGGTTTAAGGCTTCGATGGTCACTAGCCTGAAAGGATTTAAGGCTTCGATGAGTAGTAATCTAAAAGGCTTGAAGGCTTTGATGAGTAGTAACCTACAAGGCTTGAAGGCTTTGATGAGTAGTAACCTACAAGGCTTGAAGGCTTTGATGAGTAGTAACCTACAAGGCTTGAAGGCTTTGATGAGTAGTAACCTACAAGGCTTGAAGGCTTTGATGGTCAGTAACCTAAAAGGCTTAAAGGATTTGATGATCAGTGGCCTAAAAGGCTTGAAAGCTTTGATGAGTAGTAGCCTAAAAGGCTTAAAGGCTTTGATTATCAGTAGCCTACAAGTTCTGTAAAATTTTGACGAATAATAGCCCAAAAGGCTTTAAAGCTTCATAGAACAATAGCTTAAAAGGTTGTGGAGATTTTGTGACCAGTAGCCTTGAAGGCTAGAAAACTTCGTTGGACATTGTGTTAAACGTCTATAAAACTTCAAGGAGCAATGTATGGTATGCATAATCTGAAAACGTTAAAAAGTTTTGATGTATAGTAGATCTATGCACCTGCAAAGCTGAACAGTAGCTTGAAAGCTTAAAAGGTTGTAGTAGGTCAGTAAGCTATAAAGTTGTTGCGAACAGTGAAGTATAGAGTTGTAGTGAATAATAGCTTAAAAGCTGAAAAGCTTCTGTGTACAGTAGACCTATAAACCTACTCTGAAAAGCTGAAAGATGCTCTGTGCACAGTAAGGTTGAAAGGTTCAGACGTTTATCCGCTGGGTAAAAGCAAGATGCTCTGTGCACAGTAAGTTTAAAGGGTTCAGACGTTTATCCGCTGGGTAAAAGCAAGATGCTCTGTGCACAGTAAGTTTAAAGGGTTCAGACGTTTATCCGCTGGATAAAAGCAAGATGCTCTGTGCACAGTAAGGTAACAGGGTTCCATGCTTTTGTTCATTGGATAAAAACATGTATTTTTGTCTTTTTGTGTAAATGTATTTTTCCAAGATGAGTGACTTAGTATGAAGTCTCTAGGAAATTTAAAGAGCATTGGGCAGAGTGTATGCATTTATTTATAAATAATGGGTAGTAATTTTACTCTTTATTTATCTATAAATATTTGTACTTTATGCATACATGTGTGAATATACACGAAAAATATTTCTTTGTTGTCAAGAATCTTTGACTTTCAAAAAGTGGTAAAAAAATTATCAAAGATACTTTACTTTGACATAAAGTGAAAACACTTTAAAATATATATATAATATATATTTTTTTTATAATAAAAAAGTTTAAGTACACATATGTTGGGGGATGTAACATAGAGCTTGTGTACTTTAGTTCTAGAATTCAAATCTGTTTATTGGTATATGAATCATATTTTGAAAACAGATCCGGTGAATGCAAATATGTGGGAGGTGTAGAAATGACATTCTTGAAAGCGTTCCCTCCAAACGTAAAAAAAAAAAAAAAATAGAAAATAGATCGACGGAGCCGAACTACAAAGAGTTTCTATTCTAAGTAGCACGGCCCCACGGTGGGCGCCAACTTGTTGCTACAACAAATATGTGTCCGGAGAGGGTCTGAACGTTCCAAGGTCGTCAGGCTTCTGACCTCGTCTGCTGCTTAAAGGGTTAGACCAGCAGCATGAAAGAACTCGTCAGAAGAGGTAAAAGGGTTAAAGGGTTTCGGTTTACCAAACGCAAGTCGTGGTGTCCCTCTACGTTGTAAACGTAGATGGGAGGTTCAAGAGTTTTGATATTTTAGTTGTTATGATTCTGATTTGGGATCAACCCAAAGTCAGAATGTTGTTATTATTGGTTAATTTAAGAAGAGATAAAGAATAAGAGTATGATGTTGAAGAGAAGAACTCTTGATCCCAAGTTACAACTAGAGACCAACCACGTAAGCCTGATGAAGGCTGAGACTTGCGAGTAACAGAGCGTGATTCCGCATGTAGTGGCTGTTGGAGCCGGCTTGGATGTGGAATCAGCATGGTTGTAGATTGTTAAGAATGCATATCAGCAGCTCGAAGGCTTCAAGGCTTCAGCCTGCTGCTGCTGAAAGTCTTATTAAAGAGAATAACTCTAGAGAGAGTTTTAGAGAGAGAGAGAGAGAGAGAGAGTGAGAGAGGTCTTATACTCAGACCAATCTGAGTTGTTTGTGTGGTTTGCCCCTCTATTTATAGAGGGGGGATGGGTTAAACCCTAATGGGCTTCCTTGTTGGGCTTGGGCTTGACCCAATATTATATTTAGTGATTTTGGCTTCTTGGACTATTGGGCTTGGCCCAATTGAGTACCCTACATCATCAGTTACAGAGTCACAAATATGAGATTTGTCTTAACATATATGGGATAGGGTATGTTTGGTAATAAGCGTTTAAGAGTTTTTATGAGCTTCAAACTTTAAGTTTTAAGAAAAAACTTATACTCAATAAAAAAATTTTTTTGGTTGAAAGAGCTTGAAGCTTTTAGGTTACGAGAAAAATCTCTATATTGAAACGCTACTAGCATTAGCGTTTAAGAAAAAACTCATATTAGCTACAAACTTTTAATGAGCAAATGACAAAAATACCCATTCTATCATAAAAATAATAAAAAAAACATGTATACATGCTTTTATTTAATGCTCATTTCAGTCATTTTGTATATTTTATTAAAAGCTCCAGTTACCTGCCAAACACTAAAATTATATTTAAAAAGCTAGAGCTACCAACTTACATCCACTAGCTAATTTTGCCAAACATACCCTTAACCTCATATATGTATACTCTTTCTTAGTAATTAACAAAGGTTTGCCACGTCCCTAACAACCGGCCCAAATGAAAGGGCCCGGCATAATACATTCAGGGGTTCGATTATATTGACTCAAATGTCTTAATAAAAGGATGGCATATACTTAGCAATTAATTGGAGATTTCATTTTAGTGTTTCATTCGTACGGGTAAAAACACAGTGTGTAACTTGTTTGCAAGCTAGGTTAGCTACGCAGATTTGTTAAGTTTTCAATCTAACTTGATTCGTGATTCGATAAAATACTCCTTTCATCATTCGAAGCTTTTATCTTTTATATTTGATATTACTTATGTGTGTCGATTAATCTCAAACCAATTGTTCTCTTAATAAACTCTGTTATTAGTCTTTGTGTTTTTTGTAATTAAAACTCCCTTTAGTTATGTACCTTCAAAACTGTTAAAAATATGACATTATAATTCAAGTATTATTATGGCTTTATTATTTGTCTAAGTCATACTGGGCTTGTTCCTTTGGCCTATGTTTTATTTGTTTCAGGCTTATGCTAATGGACTTGGGCTTATTCATTTGGGCCTGATTGCTGAGCTCGTGATAAAGGGACAGCTGTTGGCCTAAGGCCCAGCTGATGGTGCTATATATATGTTATGTTCTCACTTGTACGATTTAGGGTTTCATGTTTGTATTATTGTTTTTTTTTTTTCTCTCTCTCTCTGTATTCGTGTCCTTCATCTTCTCGATTGTTCATCTAAAGATTAGGGTTTCTGGTCTTGGTATTCAGGAGATTATCATCCTGTGATAATCTTAATAGGAATAAAAAGTAACCGACTGTATAATATTATCATCTAATAAGTTATATAATAAGGCTTTTATAAAGTCTCGGAATATTACCTTTTTATACAATTGAAGTTCCAATTATAACCTTTTCCTAGTTCGTGTCTCGCCTAACCTTGAAACCTCATTGGTCACTTAGACGAATCTTTGTGCAAATTTACTTACGATCTATTGTCTTCTAGTTGTAAGTGTTTGTATTGTTGAAACATTGAGTGAATCATCTGATCTAAACAATCAGCTGATTCATATTATCAGTTCTTTTAGAGTCTCTTCTATTGTTGAGACTCAGGGTTATTGGGGGGCAAGTTTTGGTTTGGGTTAATAAGATTTTATCATGTTTTTGTCGCCTACATCTGTTGTTATTCTGTTCTTGAGTTTATATTGGCTCTATAATTGTTTGTTGAGAGATTTGTGTATCAAACCCTAAGTTTTGACATGGTATCAGAGCCAAAGGATCTTGTATCATTATTTTCTGGTTTATTCTAGTTATTATCCGCTGCTATCTTTTTAGATCTAAGATCTTGCGTTGTAGATCTCAGATCTGGGTATTCTCACATTATTTGTTGTTGTATTGAAAGGATCTGGTTGGATATGTGGTTTGGAGTCAACTGACTGTTAGCACCTTCTGAGGTATTGGTTTTACATTGTGGATAGGAAGCTGTGCTACCAGTAAGTTGTTCTTTCGTTCTTTTATGTTTGTTTGTATTGTTGCTTGAGCTACTGGAGTACTCTGTAAGTTTCTTGTTCTTGTCTCTGTGTCTAGAAGGTCTTAGCCGGGTTAGGGTGGACCGGCATATTGATTGTAGTTGTATCTGTCTTCTGTGTTTGTCTGTGGTGTTACTTGTTATTACTTGGTCTTATCTGTTTGATATTTTGTGTTTCCTTTATATACTATATATATATATATATATAGATAATAAAGGAGCTCCTGTGTTAAGATCTAGGTGGGCACCTATGAGTGATGAACCCACTATTTGAACACTAACACAGTTTCGTTCCTATTAGGATCCTGTTTTGATATTTGTCCCTTGTCTCTTGCTCTTATTTGTTTTGTGATTCTTGCTTGTGTTTCTTGATTGTGTTTCATCATGTCTGGTACCGTTGTTGGTCCACAAGGGCCAGAAGCACCACAAGGTGCTTAGGGTCCTCAAGGCCCTTAAGGATCTAGTCCTTCTGATCTTTCTGGACAAGTGGGTTCACTGATTAGTAGGTTGGACATCAGTGATCCACTGTACTTGCATCCTAGTGATACAAGTAGTCTGTCTATTTCTAGCATAAAACTTAAAGGGACTGATAATTACAATGTCTGGTCTAGTTCTATGAAACTTGCTTTAGAAGCAAAAAATAAGTTTGGTTTTGTTGATGGTTCATGTGTTGTAACACCCCAACCGATGGCGGAATCATCGAGGTGTCACGTAGTGACGATTGTTCAAAAGCTCATGGTACTAAAATGTAAATATTTAATTATTGAATATTGTTTTACAACATGTGGAAATAAATACACGACAACAAAAATAGAGATAGTTGATTTATGTAATCTAAGTCCAAAGTCCTATGTGAAGCGTCAAGCAGCTTATCCTGAAACATGCACGGAAATAAATTTTGTCAACATACGATGTTGGTGAATATTATCTAGCTTTGTACATATAGTATAAGTTGAAAAGTGATACAATTCATGTGTCTAGCATCACCAAGGCATTATGTAAACACATAAGTAACCAAACAAGACAAGATCAAATGTAAAGTTGGTAAGGTAAAAATTGATAATGAGCACCCTAACACGTGTCAAGTCTATGAGGCAGTCAATGAATAATCATGAGATTAGAAAATGTAAGTGTATAACCGTACAGATGATTATGAAAGTATGAACTTGTAAGCAATATATGAAAATCATGAAATACAAAATATTGTATATGAAACGAGAGAGTATTATTGAAAAACTTGCATAAAATGCTTGGAGTGCCCTTGTCTAGCTGTAAAGCCCAACAAGAACGTTGACTTTTCAAAGGAATTGAACCCAATGGCGATCAAAGAAGACATGCTTTAGCCTATAAGTAGACACTCACTCCAGGAATCCCCAGGTAAGCATAACAGGTCCGTTATTGGATTTATGCGCTATGCTTGCCTATGCCAGAAAACCCAGTGTACAGGCATCCACCCTTCCAGATTGCATGTGTTCCATCACACTCATTAAAGCTCAACAACTTTGAAAGAGCAAAATAAGAGTAGGCATTATGCCTAAGAGTGTCTTCATGAAAGGTACTGCTCCCGCTCCATGATGATGTAGTCTTTCCACTCCTTGTAGGACACCATCTCTATACACCATGATGAAAGATGAGGAGAAATGGGGAAGAAGGGAAAGATAGAGGAAGGAAAGTAGAGGGAAATGAGGGGTAGGGTAATTTAGGAAATATTATGCATGAAAGTTGAAGTTCGGTTATAGTCTAGGCCATTTCATCTAATAACCTAGTTCCCTATAACCATGGCTCTGATACCAATCTGTAACACCCCAACCGATGGTGGAATCATTGAGGTGTCACGTAGTGACGATTTTTCAAAAGCTCATGGTACTAAAATGTAAATATTTGATTATTGAATATTGTTTTACAACATGTGGAAATAAACACACGACAACAAAAATAGAGATAGTTGATTTATGTAATCTAAGTCCAAAGTCCTATGTGAAGCGTCAAGCAGCTTATCCTGAAACATGCACGGAAATAAATTTTGTCAACATACGATGTTGGTGAATATTATCTAGCTTTGTACATATAGTATAAGTTGAAAAGCGATACAATTCATGTGTCTAGCATCACCAAGGCATTATGTAAACACATAAGTAACCAAACAAGACAAGATCAAATGTAAAGTTGGTAAGGTAAAAATTGATAATGAGCACCCTAACACGTGTCAAGTCTAAAACAGCACCATAACATAAGTTATGTCGAAATGAGCACCGTAACATAAGTTACGTCTATATGTAAAGAGCACCATAACATAACTTATGTCTAGATGTATGATTTTGTACGTAACTACATTCATGTTCAAACATAAAGCACAAGGATAAACAAGACACGTATATGAATTGTAAATGGAGAAAAATGTATGTGTAAATGAATGTGCAAGTTTTGTATACTTGTGCATGAATCACCCCAAAAGTGTAAAACCGAAAAAGGGGATAAGTAATACTCACATTAGCAAGGTGTTAAGTCTTGTGGAATTGAATAAGTGTAATCCAACGTTGCCAAGTATCACCCTATGTTTAAGGTAATAAATGAGTTTAAGTCTTTCTAGTCTACAAGTATTTCTAGGGTTCCTAATTTGGGGATAGGCATTTGTTTAATTGTTAACTTAGAAAAATTATTAATGAACTAGTATATAAAAGAAATTTGAAAAATAATTAAATAAAAAGACTTTTTGTAAAACTTTGGTTAAGGATGGTTGTATTATAATATAGTAGATATGAAAATAATTTTTATAAAATTATTTTCATAATAATTGAATATATAGTATATTTATATTTATTTGTCAAAATAAAATTTTAATATCTAGAAATATTAAAATTAATGAAATATCAAATTAAAATTTGTATTTCTGTTCTAAATGAACAAAAATAATTTATGTAAAATTTTTGGTATAAAAATATTTAAAATTGAATTTATTGTGAGTTATTTATGATTAAAATAGTAAAAATTGATAAACAAATATTAAATAAACATTTTTCTGAAATCAAAAATTATTTCTGGAATACTTATTGATTTACATGTTTAAAATAATTTTTGTAGAATTTTATAAAATCGTTTAGATATTTTTATAGAATTTTTAACTTATAAATGAATAAATTTGTAATATATTTTATATATATTAAATAAATTATTTTTGAAAAACTAAAAATTGTATGATAAACTTCACCATTAGAATAACATAAAATAATTTTTATAGAATTTATAAACCGCTTTTGGTATTTTAAAACTATTTTAAAAGATAAAGTGTAAAAAAATATAAAAGAAAAATGTCAAAAAAAAAAGTTGCTTGTGCCAGGACTCGAACCCGAGTCTCTGGGCGGTTCAATGGTTTTAAAATCACAAGCCAGACCAACTGGTCTGACCCTGAGAACGAGTTTTATTTGGATTCATTGGTAGGTATAGGTTGCTTAAGTTCTAGCATGATTAATTATCAGAAAAAAAAGAAAGAAAAAGAGGGTGCCTGGTCTCGAACTCAAGCCAAAGCCGGCCCAAAGCAGTGAACACGAGGCTAACCACCAGCTGATCTATAGATCAGTTGGTGTTTTTAATTGTTTTAAAAATTATTTGAACACAAACGAATAGAGGTCATCTTCCCCAAAAATCTTTCTTTGAAACCCTAGTTTTTCTAATTAAACGAATTATCAAACAATAACCCCAGAAATCATAGGGCTATTGTTCGTATGATACTAATGAATCAAAACTAAGTAAGAATTTGGACTTACAGGATGCTTTTGATGTAAATCGACGGGTCAAGCAGAAAAGTCAAAGACGCATAATTCTTGATAGAAAAACGAGTTGTTAACCGAAATTAAGGTTGGGGATTGGTTAATCGGCCTCTTTAGGCTATAGGAGTGGTTTCAATTTATACTTTAACACCAGATTCATAGATTTAGAATGTTTGACCAATGTTTTAAATAAAACGCGTAATTAGTCTCTAATTTGGAATGTTTTTATTGTAATTAAGCAGATATAAGTCGGCCAACATCATTCCTTAAATAACACGAATAACGACGCGTCTTGAAGTTGTATTTGGAATGCTTGAATTGCAGTTGATTTTCCTAAGTCAACTGTGTGGTAATAAAGAGGGGTTTTGGTTGTTTTGTTTGGTATCCATAACACAAACGGGTCGTAGCCCAGCTGGTTATAGTGTTTGTGTGGTTATGTGACTCGGATCCAGACTCGGGTTCGAGTCTGGTCCCCAACAGTTTTTTTTTTCATTTTTCAGCAGAGAAGGAAGGGGAAAGGAGAAAGGGAAGTGGGCCGGTCTGCTAATGGGCTCAAGGTATTGGGCTTAGTGAGTTGGATAGACTTAGTTGGGTTGGGTTAAGTTAATGGATTTAGGATATATGGTTTATTTAATATAATGTTTAAAACCAACTTTATTATTATTATCATTATTATTATTATTATTATTATTATTATTACTTATAAAAGAAAAGAATTTTTTTTCTCAATTACGACAACAATTCGAGTAGATGTAAATTCATGAAAAGAGAGGGACTAAAGTCGGACAAAAGATAAAATGAAAGGTGACGGATTTCACAGCATCCCCTACTTTTAGAAATTTCGTCCCGAAATTCCTTCAAGTAGATGTATAAACAGGGTTCTGGGTACTCGAGTAAATGTTATAGTGAGTATGGTCAAGTTTAATGAGAAAGAGAGATTTGGGTAGCGTGATAACCTAACTTGAATGGACTTGAATGTTAGATATAATTGGATTAAATATATCTAAGGATTATTACTAGTGGTCAAGACCCAAATTACTAGGCCTTGAAGATAAAGGTTAGGGTGGTTGGAAGGAATATCTTAGACTATGAATCAACGTTTTGAACTACCAAGAGAATTGGGTTAGTTCCTGGTCTAACTTCCAGTGTCACTTTCGATGCATCATTGGTGTTTATATATAGGATGTACCGCAGCTAACCCACCACACCTTTGATACCTCAAAAACATACTGGACGTTTACCAAAAACCCTAATAGAATTTCACACCACCTTAACGTACCTGTAAATTCATGATTACGTTCCGGACCGGAATCATCAATTTACCTTACATTAGGGTTTTATGTCCTTCTATGAACCTAATCTAACAACACATTAAAGCAAATAAGTTTCACAAGAAGATAACACAACAAACACGTTGGGTTACAATGAGACGCTATCAGCGCAATGAGGCTATGTAATAATGAGGTCAATTACATTGGTTTGCAACGACTTGCAAGCATAACAAAATTTAAGTATGGGCTACCACTCACCCGAGGAGCCCTTTAAGTGAAATGTTTGTCCGAGTTGAGTGGATAAATGTAGTAATTGTCTTTCATAGATCAACATGCAAATTGATAATACACACATGCAAGCAAGTTTGTAATTACGACAACCATTAAGTATAAGTGTTATCTTAGTTGACTATAGAAAATAGTTCATATTTGGCCAGCCATGTTTAAGAGTATCATGAATAATTAAATGTTCAAAGAAAGTCAAATTAAGAAAAATCAAGTTTCATATAACAAACAATTATGTTTTTAGAAAAGTTCTGTAGGATCAAGTATCCAGTTTTTTTTTTTAATAGTTTGATTTTCATGGAAATCAAGTCCAAATGTTTCAATAAAATGTAAGGTAGAGTCCTAAATTTCTACGATTAAAATAAACGGAACCAAATATGATAAATTTCCAACCTGCGTTCGTACATAATAGTATGCAAGGAAATTTCTAGATGTTATATGCTTATGAATACGACACAATTGGGTACAAAATGATTATAGGATCAAGAAAATGAAAACACAAGTATTGGATTCTCGAGTCTTAAGAAGATTCCATCCATGGCTTAGCCAGTGAGGTTAACGCCATCCTGACCAGTTGCTTCGTTGATGTTGATATTGAAAGCTCGTCCATGTGCCACCTGGTTTACATTAATCAATTCAGGGCATCGATGTCGCATGTGGTTAGGGTCTCCACAATTATAACATGCCCGACCGTTAGTAATCGGCAGTGGTTCCTGGGCAGCTATTTGATGATTATCTTGTGTCCTAACCATTACACGACAAGTAGTGGCAAAGTGTCCAAACCTTCCACATCTAGTGCATTGACGACATGGAAGATTTGCAGGGTGATGATACTTGCAAGTGTTGCATTGAGGATGGACTCCCGTGTAGGCTTTCTTGATAGGAGGTTGAGTCACAGGATTCACAACAGCATGGTTCTGATTATCTCCCATTCGTTTCTTAGAGTTCGAAGAAGTAGTGGCGTGTTGATGCGTTTTGCGACTAATGATTGGATAAACATAATTAACATATGTTAGAGTATGGGCGAAGGTAGATAAAAGGGGCGAAGGTAGATATTAGTGGGTGAAGGTAGAATGATGACGGGCGAAGGTAGACTGGAAGCTGACAAGAAAACACATTCGACCATTGGAAGTGGGCGAATGTGGAAAACTTCCACATTCGACCAATGCAAAGGGGCGAACGTGCAGTATCTATAAATAGGTTTTGTGATTTTGAGTATGTAATAGAGTTGTCAGTTGTGTATGTGTTCAGGTCAGGTTCCAGGTCATTTTGGTGAAAGTCTGTAATTGATTAGATTAACGTGTGATTGATTGTAATTGAATATTTGAGAAAGTTAATCTATGAAAAAGCTTTGAAAATGATCTTAATTGTGTTTTGATTAGAGTTTTATCATTTTGTTCAGAACTAGGGTTTCCGCACCTGGTTTTGTGACTTGTATGATCATATTATCCTGTTTTAGCTAAAATCTTTCGCTTACAAAGTGGTATCAGAGCCATACGGATCATACAACAACAAATTTGATAAACTCAGAGCTGATTTGGACATGTTTTTGATCAAAATACATCTGTTTTTACATAAACATGGTTTTTGAGTGTTTTTGATTGATTTAGAGTCGAATTTGTGGTTAAAATCAAGTTTTCCAAGAATTAAAGTTGCTCCAAATCAATTCCGAAGCATAACCTGATTAAGATCATTCAAATCCATAAACTTTTGAAAATCTGAGATCAAAATAACCGTTTTTCAAAGTGTAACCGTTTTTCAAAGTGAAATCTGAGCAAAATGGGCGAACCTGGAACCTGAGTGGTCGAACCTGAGTATTTTGGGCGAACCTGAGTATTAGTTTGGACGAACCTGAAAATTCTTGTTGAAATTTTTACTTTCGGGTACAAAATTCCACCTTCGACCGGTTTGTTTTGGGCGAAAGTGGAAAGTCTGTTAGTTTGTGTTTACATTCTGGTCATTTCTACGTTCGGGTGGTACTGTGTGGTCGAACATAGAATCAAAAGGGACGAAAGTGTTATAGTTTGGGCGAATCTAGGTCAAATCGGGCGAACCTAGGATTTACTTTGGAAAATTTTCTAAGTGTTGAAATTTTCTAAGTTTGAGAACATGTGGAATTTTCCGACTACACCGAGACCAGCAACGACACAACCACAACAGCAAGTGATGGACCCATGGACAGTGGCAGCACAAAAGACGAGCACACAGTCTTCGCAACCGATAAACTATATGGCGATGACGAGCTCGATGCCTCAAAGTGTAGCACCTTCAGCACCACAACATGACTACTGGGGAGTAGAAGCGGCGGTGGTAAATACTCAAACTACTAATGCTATTTCTACTTTGATTAACGATTTGTCTTCAGGTAGCGGGAATAGGCCACCGAAGCTCATGGACATATCAGAATACAATCAATGGCAGAACAAATTCAAGATTCACTTGGAGGGCATGGGAGTGGAAGGAGCAGAGGCATGGAGCATGATTGCTAAAGGATACACAGCACCGATTTTGGAGAATACAGGTGAAATGATTCCTTTGGAAAGCTTAACTGAGGACGAGAAGAAGAAATATGTGGTGGAAAAGAAAGCCTTTTCCCAATTGACGCAGGCAATCACAAATGATTTGCTACATCAATTTGGGACTTGTACAACCTCTAAGCAATTGTGGGATGTGCTTAAGAGGAGGCATGATGGGAACGAGAAGACGAGAAGTTTGAGGATGGATGAACTGAGAAAGGAATTTGAGAATTTTTCTTATATTGGAAATGAAACTTTAAAAGAATTAACTCCTAGATATAGTCATTTGCTAACTGAACTGTCTAGTTATGGTATACAGATTCCCATGAAGAATTTGGTGGACAAGTTTGCAGATGCTCTACCACCTTACTGGGATCAGCATGTGGAAGTTCTCAGGGAGAAGGATGCATATCAGTACTGGACTATTCAAGAGTTCATACAGAAGCTGGAAAACAAGGAAATGGAAGAGAAGAGGAAAGCTAGGAGAGCACAGGTTCCTCAGAATCCGAGTTTATACTTTGGAGGTACTTCAGTTCCTGTTAGCAACTCAAGTTCAGGAGGGGTAGTGGCACCACATGTTGCTTGCATTTCCAATGTTATGGAACCACCAAAACCAACCATCAACTACATGGCACAAACTTCATCTTACTCACAACCATCATACACACAACCACCACCACAACAACAATACAACAATTCCTACATTTCACCATTTTCCCCAATGCAACAAGCAGGTTTCTATACTGCTAGCCAATCTCAACAACCAATGAACCAAGTTACTCAACCTAATCAACAACAAGTGGTTTTGGAGACTTCTAACTTGGGCAATGTGACAGTGGAAATTGCTCAACAACATATTGCACTAGTTTCAGCAATGGTTTCATCCTACAATGGACTTGTTGCTAGTCAAATTGGGAATAACAACTTAACCAATGAGGACTATGCACAGATCGACAAGGAAGAGATGGAACTAATTGATATCCAATGGGCTTTTGCAAGCATCATGAGAAGAGCAACAGACTTTATTGAAAAGACAGGTCGAACAGATTTGGGAACTTCTCCTAACACAACCTACGGGTTCAACAAGGAGAAAGTTACTTGTTTTAACTGTGGAGAAAGAGGTCACTTTAAACGTGAATGTACCCAGCCACCAAAACAAGGTAATAGATACCCATTCAATGCAACCTATCAGAATCGTCAACAACAAAACCAAAACCGTGTTTCTTACCAAAACAACAACTACCAAAACCGTCAAAACAACTCTAACAACAACCAAAACAGACAACCTAACACATCAAACCAGATTCAAAACCAATCTCCTAACAATTCTAACCGAACAGTTATACCGATCACTACACCAAATGAGACACAACAGAACACGAGTCAGAATCAAGCACTGATGACTCAACAAGATGAAAGGTTTGATTGGTCGGGATTGCAGATAGGAGTTGAGGAAATCACTACTGGTGGAAATGTGGCTTGCGTTGCTTGCAAGGTTGATATTGATGAGTCAGTGATGGAGGAAGAAAAGAAAGAAACTGAGGAGTGTGATAGTGATGATTCTGAGACTGAGATGAATGTGGAGAATGAACCTGTTGAGGTTAAGGTTGAAGAAACTCATTCTGGAATGGTGATGGATACAGTTTCTGATGTTCCTGAGGAATGTAGATCAGTTTATTCAGACTCAGACAGTGAATCGGACACAGAGGCAAGTGTTGATTCTTTAGATGATGACATTGATCAGCTGCTAGCAGAAGCTGATTTTCTGATGACGAGGAAGTCGTGCATTGCTGATGATGCTTTCACCAAGATTGACTATTCCAAGTTTTTCACTGGAAAGGAAGCTCATTTCGCGTTGATGGCCATGACTGAACCGCCAAAACCTGTAAGTTCTGAATCTAGGACTGATGTTAGGAGTGATAAATATTGTGGAACATGTGATAGATTGACTGAGGAGAATAAACAACTCCGAATTTCATGTGATAGTGCTATCATAAACAGTCAATCTACTCGCAAAGAGTTGAATGCTTTCAACAAAGTATTAGATGGCTATAAAAAGGACATTTCTGACTTGAAAAATACTTTATCATTGAAACAATTGGCAATTAACAACTATATCAATGAAATTGAAAACACCAAGTTGGAAATGGCAGCCATAAAATGCTTTGCTGAGAAAGTAAACAAAAAGTTGGAAAGTTATAAGCATATTGCTTATGTGGTAGACCATATCATTGATGATAACACCACCAATTACAAGTCTGTACCATCTCCGGTTCTTTTTGAAAATCATAACTATCACCAAGTTATACCGGAGAGCTCGGTAAAATCAGACTCATCATCGGAAATGGAATCTAATACCTCGAGTATTGGCGATCCTCATTCCGATGTGAGACCGATTTTAGGCTTGAATGATGAGGGTGTTTATGCTGAAAGTGTAATTCAGACTCAGAGAATGATGATACTGGTAATGACCAAACTGTTAATGTATGTGAGATTCCAAAAGAAAATCACATCATTACTACTGAACCAGTGTCACCATCTCAACATGTGCATCTGATGGCAACCGTTCATCGTGAGAAAAAGGTTGAAAAGAATGAGATTAGAAAGGATCTTGAGAATGAACCAAGTGACAAACCTGTCAAGGTGTTTTATCGGATGGAAGGATCCGATAAAATCATCTCTGATGAGGAATTTCCAATCAAAAATGCTAACTATGCTAAAATTGAAAAGATTTGGCAAGAAAGCACTATATGGTTTCCAAAACATGAGAGAACAAACGAAATTCCACCAGAAATTTTAAAGAAATTGTTTTCGGATGTTCCTCAAGAACCAAAGGTCCATGTCACAGAGTTCATTTGACCAAATGACAAAGCAAATGGTTTTCATGAGCCCACTTACTCAAAAGGACCACTTCCTGAGAGTTTGAGGAATCAACAGTATAATGATCAATATCCTGTTAGATCATTTGCTCCACCAAATGCTCATTATGTTTTTGAAGAGTATCGAAAATGCTTTAAATGTGGAGAACGCGGGCATTTACTTGCTTAGTGTCCATATGTAAGGCATAAAAGACATGAGGTTGAAGTTAGAAATTCCATGAGAAAACCGATTGATCATTATGTTCCACCACATAGACGGGTTGTTCCTCAACAACAACAGTTTTACAATCAAAACAATTTTCAAATGAGGAACAATCGTCCAATCCAATATGATCAAAGAAATCGGATTGCTATGGAAAAATCATGGAGAAAGCCTGTGGTGAACGCAACAATTGATAGGCAAAAGGTTCCACAAAAACCAATTGTCAAATCAAATGTTGGACCTAAGTCTGTTAACTCAGATAAGGTTGCCAAGAAAGTTACTTTTGTTAACAATGTTCAGAAACAAATTGAAAAATCAAAATCTCAAATTCGCATTCTTAAACGGTCTGAACAATCTTGGTCACCCTATGCTACTCCAGGAGCTTCTACTTCAAAGGTAAGTGAGAAAAAGGAAAATGTTTCAAACAATCAGAAAAAGATTGATTCAAAACAAAAAGTTGTTGAAAAAGTTAATGAGGATGTTTCTTTGAAAGCCGATGTTCAAAGGCCCAAGACTCAGGCTTGGGTCCCCCGAAAGAACTAAATGATTTACTTTTTGTGTGCAGGGAGCTTCAGCTGGCCCTATTAGCAGTCTATGGATTGTTGATAGTGGAGCTTCAGGCCACATGACGGGGGATCTCGCATTGCTGTTCGACGTGAAAAACATCAATGGAGGGTATGTAGCTTTCGCGGGTAATAAAGGAGGTTATATCACAATGGAAGGAAGCGTGAGTAATGGGATTGTGACTTTCGAGCGGATATCTTATGTGAAACAGATAGATTATAATCTGCTGAGCGTCAGTCAAATATGTGATAAACAATTTTCTGTGCATTTCGATGACAAATCCTGTTATATTCTCAAACCGGGCTTCAAAATTCCAAAGGAGTGGGTAATGTTGATGGCACCTCGCGTCAACAATCTTTATATTCTTGACATGTCCAAGGCAATGACATCACAGGGGCAAATAACATGCTTTCTATCCAAGGCGACCGAGAAAGAATCGATAATGTGGCACCGCAGAATGGGGCACATTCATCTGAGAAAAATGAATCAACTGGTGAGAAATGGGCTTGTCGATGGAGTAAACGTGAAACATTTCCATCTGAACGACAAGTGTGTAAGTTGTATGAAGGGGAAGCAACACAAACAGTCCCATAAAGTGAAGAAAGTTAACTCTGTTGAGATGCCGCTTGAGCGATTGCACATGGACCTATTCGGACCGGTCAAGCGCAAAAGTCATCTTGGAGAGCTTTATTGTTTAGTTGTCACTGATGACTATTCATGATTTTCATGGGTGATGTGTTTGAAGAACAAAAGTGACACCTTTAATAATCTACAAGTTCTGTTCACTCGATTGGAGAATATCTACAATTTGAAGATAAAAAGAATCAGGAGTGACAACGGGACGGAGTTCAAAAATGCTAAGATGGATGAACTTTGTGAAAGCAAAGGGATACATCATGAATATTCGGCTCCGTATACCCCACAGCAGAACGGTGTTGCTGAACGAAAGAATAGGACTCTGATTGAGGCGGCTAGAACAATGCTCGCTGACTCAAATCTTCCGGTAATGTTCTGGAATGAGGCGATTTATGCAGCAAATTATACATTAAATCGGGTTCTAACAGTGAAGAAGTTTGGAAAAACATCTTATGAACTGTTACACCGACGAAAGCCCAACTTAGAGTATCTAGAACCTTTCGGGGCGCCATGCACGATGTTGAATCCAGGTGAGAAGTTTAGTCCTAAAGCTGAGGAGGGATATTTTGTTGGATATGCAACCCCGCTCAAACGGATATTCAACAAGCGAACTCGTCAAGTGGAGGATTGGGCTAACGTGGAAGTTCAACGTTACACTCAAAATTTGCAAGGCACGGGTCCTGATTGGATGTTTGATTACAAAGATTTCTTTGAATCATTCAACCTAGATAGCTTGGTTGAAGAAGCTGTTATCAGATTACTTTACGAGTGTGAAAACGCAGCGACTTCACCATTGATGCGTCCAATCACCATGAACCCCCTACCAGCTTCTAATGATACCAGTGCTCCTATACATGAAGAAGAGATGTTTCAAGAGGCTTCAACTTCATTAGACACTTCAGAATCTGAAGATGAACAATTTGAAGAAGCCGTTCTTGAACATGCAGAAGAATTAGAGGCGCAACCTGTGAACCCAACTCCAAATCCAGATGTTGCTTCATCATCAAACACGGGTCATGATCAGGATGCTGTAGAAAACTTAACTGCTCAGACGGGAGTTATTGTACCTGTTAATCCGGAATCTCGGATTCATCGAATTCACCCGCTGGAGCAAGTTATCGGTGATCCTGGAAGTGGTGTTATGACCAGAGGGCAGTTGAAAAGCGTTAACTCGCCAGAGAGTTTTGGTGCTTTAGCATTATATGCCAAAATTCAAAAATCTGGTAGTCAAAATGATTGGTCGTTTGCATGTTATGTGTCGCAGGTAGAGCCAAGGACATACAAAGACGCTTTGAATGAAGATGCCTGGGTTGAGGCAATGCAGGAGGAGTTATTGCAATTCCAGAAATTGGGAGTCTGGACGCTCACAGATTTACCGCCGGGAAGGAAGAAAATAGGCACTAAATGGGTGTTTAAGTGCAAAAAGGATGATCGTGGGGTTATTGTTCGCAACAAAGCCAGATTGGTCGTGCAGGGTTTCCATCAAATCGAAGGGATTGATTACAACGAAATCTATGCACCAGTAGCACGAATTGAAGCTATTCGGATGTTCCTTGCGTTTGCTTCATACAAGAAATTCAAAGTCTATCAAATGGACGTCAAGAGCGCATTTTTGTACGGTAAAGTCAAGGAAGAGGTTTATGTCGGGCAGCCACCAGGCTTTGAGGACCCAATCCACCGGGATAAGGTCTACGTGCTGAACAAAGCTTTATATGGTTTGCACCAGGCTCCAAGACAGTGGTACGAGGAGCTAAGTACATACCTCATCTCCAAAGGATTCAAGCGCGGCCTCGTCGATTGCACCCTCTTCACGAAGAAGACGGGAGATGATTTGCTTCTAGTACAGATTTACGTTGATGATATTATATTTGGTTCAACTAACGAACTTTTATGCAGGGAATTCGAAACTGTCATGCAGGAAAAGTTCGAAATGAGCGCAATAGGGGAGATGCAGTTTTTCCTCGGCTTACAGGTGGACCAAAGACCCGACGGGATCTTCATTCACCAGACAAAATATGTATCCGACATCTTGAGCCGATTCCAGATGGAGGACTCTAAGCCGATGGATACCCCGATTCAACCCAATCACGGGATTGGAGTGGACGCTAAGGGGGAGCTGACAGATCCATTTACATACAGAGCAATCATCGGATCTCTGATGTATTTGACAGCGTCTCGACCAGATATTATGTATGCAACGTGTCTTTGTGCTCGCTATCAATCGAAGCCGAAACAAAGTCATCTGACGGCGGTCAAGCGTATCCTTCGATATCTGAAGGGTTGTCCATCAAAAGGACTTTGGTACCCTAATGATGATGATTTTGTTTTTATTGCTTTTAGTGATGCAGATTGGGGCGGCTGTGACAAAGATAGCAAATCAACTACAGCTGGTTGCCAGTTTTTAGGGAGCAGGTTAATTACCTGGCAATGCAAGAAACAGACTTCCGTGGCACTGTCTACCTGTGAAGCCGAGTACATTTCAGCCTCAAGTTGCTGTTCGCAAGTGCTCTGGATTCAACAACAGATGGTGGATTACGGTTTGCAGTTTCTTAAAACCCCTATACACTGTGATAACGAAGCCGCAATTGCATTAACTAAAAATACTGAAAATCATTCAAAAGCAAAACATATCCGGATTAAATATCACTTTATCCGTGATTGTTACGCTAAGGAATTGATTGATATGGTCAAAATCCATACTGACTACCAACGTGCAGATTTGTTTACAAAAGCTTTTGACAGATCCCGCTTTGAATATCTTTTAAAAGTAAACAATATAAAAGACAAACAGGACTAATCGGCACCTCGGTTTATCGATTTTTAGTTTTTAGTTTTAGTTTTAAATTTTTGCTAATTGGGAATTTCTCTTTGCTAATTGGGAATTTCTCTTTACTATCATAATCCTCAAAGAAGTTGATGCTTTCGAGGGGGTTGTTTAATCCTCAAAGAAGTTGATGCTTTCAAGTGGATTGTTTCTTTCAAATTTTTGTTTTGTTTTTCAGAAAAATTAAAAACCCAAAAATATGTTCTTTATTTTAGGGGGAGTCATTTTATCAGAAAAACCAAAAACATTGAAAAATTTTCAAAAGACCTAAAAATTAGAAAAACCAAAATGATTTCCTGGATAAAAAGAGGAAATGATAGTACATCAGTGGGGATCTGACACAGGCTAAAGAATTGTATAGTATAATGCGACGTATATTGATTACGTGTGATATGCTGATAGGCTTCGTAGACTAAATATTGCGTGCATTAGTGATACAAACATAACAAACTACGCGTTCGTGGTTGAACACCTCATGGGCATATGGTCTTAGTACCGTAATTTCGTTTGATAGGGTAATTGTACAAAATTCGGAGGTTTAGGGTCGTTATGTTATTAGTTGTCTGGGGATAGCCTATCTGATCTTCTGCTGTAAGTCATTACGGACCTAGATCAGACAGGGTGTCTTTATAAAAGAGCTATATGCCAAATCCTAAAGTTACCGAATTGAGGAACTTTCCATGTTATATGATAATCAAAGATTATCTATTACATCGTATTGATCATTGATGTAAATCATGATTAATATCAGTCCTCAACCTGGTATAGTGCATATGTTACTTTGCTGCATTAATTTGCTGACCTGTATACCTTTATGCATTATATCTTGTACAATTACAGACGACGAAAGCATAATCACGCTTTACAATGAGTCTTTGTGCATTTACTTCTTGATACGGGAGTATGTCGTGAGTGTGGGAACCATAATGTGTTAGTCTAATACATCTAATTCGTATCATTTTAAAGCATTGCGTACTTGTCTGCATGTGAGCTTATGTGGACCACAATATCAGCAATTGCCGTATCACATATTGTTTCTAATGATAATATTAAAACAGATCAACGCTGTGTTCAGATTTCTTAGAAAACTGATATGATCCTCTTACCGGATATCACAAAATCTTTACTGCTTTCATTTACTTTAATGCATTTTACTTTGTTGCATTTTACTTTTATTGTCAAAAAGATACAAAATCCAAAAAGATTTTAGGTGTGTTTTGATAAAATTTCAGAAAACCCAAAAGATTTGCATTTCTGCTTTATTTTTGATAACCGGGGATTCTTGATGGTCAATTTCTGAGATTTGATAACACCATCTGGGCTTTGTATCATTCAAAATGTGAATATTTGAGTTTTTGGAAGTTTAACAGATTGAAAAATGTTGAACGGGATTCGAATTCGTGATTTGGCGAAATTTTCAGATTTTTTCATTTCACATTCGCCCCTTAATTGGGTCGAATGTGGAAAAATCCTCACTTCCGACCGTTTTCAATTTGGACGAATGTGGTACTTTCACCTTTGGGTATAAATTTCACCTTCGGGTAACACTTTTCACATTCGGGTCATTAGATTGGGACGAATGTGGAATTATATTACATTCGTCCATTTCCAACGGGCGAAGGTGGTCTTCTTTATATATGCCATTTCACATTCGAGTCTTCATTCACAAAATTTTTCAAAATTCTTCGATAACCAGACCTTGTTGCTAAGATTTCTTTTGATTGTGCGTTTCATTCCCTGTCTTTTACTGATCAATTTGACACTAATTTCACAGGTATTGGAGCTTTTATCAGATCAGAATCGTCGTGTTTATATCTGGACCTAGGGTTTTAAAATTTAGGGTTTTAGCGTCTGTTTTCATGCTTGTTTTTGATTCACATTCAATCTTCATCAGTTTTAGGGGGAGATAGTATAAGGAATTAGGATAATAACAAGGTTTAGTTGATTGTTTGATCGATTGAAACTGATAAAACCTAATTCCACTTTAAAACTGATGAAAATTGAATAATCAGGAAAATTGATGGTACACGAGTGTTGATCGGTCTATATAGGACACATTTGGATCAAAATGAGATGTTAAAAACAAGTTTGGCAAAATTTTGAATTTTGGGGATAATCTGTTTTCACCTTCGGTTCTTAAAACGGGCGAATGTGAAACTGATTGGGCGAAGGAAATAATAAAACGGCGAATGTGATATTTGTTCAAAATTTTTAGACATTCGACCTGAAAATGTCACCTTCGACCAGAACTTCACACATTCGTCCAGTCAAAAAGGGGCGAATGTAGAATTCTTAAAACCTTAGAATTTTTAACTTTTTGTCGTTTTTGCATTTTGACGTGTTTTTCTGTTTTTGATATACAGATGGCTGATCAATCCGAGAATGTTGAAGCACCAGTAGAAAATGTGGAAACTCCAGCAGAGAATATTGTTCCAGATCTGGTGCAACAGGCTGAAGCATCTGTTCCAAGCAGTTGGCCGTTCGAGCGATCTCACAATTGCTGTGCTTACCTTGGTGACGTAGAGAAGAATACTGAGTTCACCGGGATCATAGAGTTTTTGAGAAGGAGCAGAATTGTGCATGCATTAGCTACACCGATGATCATATACAGAGATATTATTGAAGATTTCTACCATAATGCGAAGTATGATTTCTGGGATAATCAGACGATTATCAAGAGCAAGATTCAAGATATGGAGATGTTTTTGACAGAGTCTGATATACGGGAAGCACTGCAGATCAAGTTTGAAGTCAGTGAAGATCCCAGAGAGTTATCATGGACTGAGCAGAAAGCTTGTTTCTTACGGATGAAGTACAAAGGTCCGATCACTGATGGATCTATGTATAAAGGGAAGCTGGGCGTGCAGTTCAAGTACTTTGCACATGTTATTATCCACGTATTTGGATGTGTGAGCGGTGGATATGATGTTATGAGAAGAAGTTTGAGTTCGTTAATAGTTGCGTTGACTCTCAACAAACCATTTAACGTTTCTGGTATGATTCTAGACCATATGCTGGAGATGCTGAAAGGTATGAAGCACAAGAAGTTCATGCTATATCCAAGATTTCTGATGATGATCTTTGACCACAAGTATCCAGAGTTGAAGAAGGATCCGACTATGATCCTTGGTCAAGATCACATGAACATTCGTACTCTAGTGAGGATGAAGGGATACAAAGGTGTGTCAGATAGTGAAAAGCCACCTAATAGGAGACTCTTTGGAGCTTTGGCTCGTCAGGATTACACTGATCCTGGCAAGAACAAAGCAAGGCATGATAATAGTGATTCGGACAATGATGATCCCTTAGTGTATGCTGATTCAAGCACTAAGAGGAAGAGACAAGTAGTCAATCCTGGAGCCAAAGGGAAGGGCAAGGGAAAGATTGATCAGGGAAGTTCAAAGCAACAGGCGGTTAGACATAAATCAACGGCTAAGAAAGGTTCAGGTTTGGTGGATGAAGAGTCAGTTGATTCAAAGGAGACTGAGATAGATGAGCAGTGGGATTCTGATGATGAAAATGTTAGGACCACCAAACGTAAGGCCACTATGGTTGGTGAGTCTGAATCTTTGAATAAGTCGATTGAAGAAGCTGAGAGAAGGAAGAAATCTGTTGAAGATGAGAGTCTAGGTGTTGACTTAGCAGAGTTAAGTGTTGGAGAGACTGTGGTGGTTAATTTTCCTAGAACGAAAAAGCAAAAGACCATGGCAAAGAAGTCTAGTACGAAAGAGTTGAGAGAGAAAGAGTTAGCTCAACTGTTGAAAGGAAAGAGAGTACCCGATGCTGGTACATCATCAAAGCTATCTTCACCTGTTACCAAGAAGCAAAAGAAAACCAAAGAGGCAGAACCAATATCAGCTGATCAACTTAACGTTGCACTGGACAATGTACTTGACATGTTCAGAAAGCCTCAGAAGGGAAAAGAAGTTGAGCCATCCAAATCCAAATCCAAAAGGGTTACTGTAGATGATGATGTGATGAAGCAAGTGAATAGGAAAATGGATGACATGATGAAAATGATTGTAGCTCAACAAGCTGAGATTGCCAAATTCAAGCAGAATGAGGAGAAAATGCTTCAAATTGTGGTTGCGTCTAAATCTAATCAAGATGAAATCAATGAGAAGGTTAAGATGATTGAAGCTAAGAATGAGAAGCTTGAAAGAAAGTGTGCAAGAAACAAGAGCAAGATTAAGCTGATTAAGGCAGACAACAAAGAACTAAGGGCTGAAAACAAACGCCTTAGTGATTTGATTGATGACTTGTATAACACTGCACCAAAGTTGAAGGAGGGTGAAGAAGATGAAGAAGAAGAAGAGAAAGTTGATTATGAAGATACTGAATCTGAGAAAGAACAAGATGATGATGAGGATGATGATGAATCGGAGAAAAGTGATGATGATGATGACAATAATGATGATGATGATGATGCAGAAGGTGCTGGGAGACAGAAAGGAGATGAGTTTAGCAGTGGTAGTGATCATGATGGAGGAGATGATACTTCCAGATTTACTTATGAGAAGAGAACATCAAAGAAGAAAGATACTGGAGAATCAAGTTCTAAGAAGAAAGGTGAGAACGTTGATTCAGATGAAAGTATTTTCTGGAATGAGAAGGTGAGATCTCTATCTGATGATGCTAAACAGTTGTACAAAGATATGTTGGAGAAAAGAGAATGGACCATTGAGTTCACAGGATGCTTTACTGAAATATTCCAAACTGATGATATGCGATATGAATTGGAATATGAAGATCCTGATCTTGAGGAAGGAGAATTACCTGCATCTGTGGCAAAGGAAATTCTAGATGGTCTTGCACAGAGGGTAGGGAAGACGTTTGAGGAGTTTATGATGGACGAGTCGATTCCAGATATTCCTGAAAAGGATATTGGAAGTCACTCAGATGATATGCAGACTCCTGAGAATAATGAAGTGGAGATGGAAGATATAACTCATGAAGAGTTTCCTCAGTACTTCAGACAAATAGATGAAAATGAAGTATTTCCTGATTTTACTGAAGTACCAAATAATTCAGCTAAGCAGAAAGCTCAGCAGAGGAGTGCAGAGTTTGTAGAGAAAGTATTTGGTGCTGATAATCAAGGACCTTCAAGTCAGTCTGATGAGTTGAAGAGTTATTTGAGGAAATTGAGGGAAATGGATGAGAACCGACCAAAGCCTGAAGCTCAAGGTAACTTTTATAGATTCCACAATGCCAAGTTCAAAGGCAGAGCTCTCGGGTGGACATACTTAGGCAGGCTGAAGTGCATAGCTGCAAAATGGGAAACAGGAATCTTGTACTTCAATAGATTCTGTGATCTGCTTACTCTACCGTACTGGGCGGTTAGAGACTTATGTAGATTCCCAATGTCAGGTGCTGAAGTGAATGGTTCGCATGTTGGATGGTGCGCAGATAAATTGGTTTGGGAAAGTCGAACAAGATGGAAAAGATTCCAGCCTCAATATCCCCGAAGAAAAGTTCATAGGGATATTGATCCTCAAACCAATATGAAGCGAGTAACTTTGATCTACAAAGCACCTGAAGTGATGAGAAAGATACCTTTGATGCCTATGCCACAGCATTTTAGTGCTGATTTTATCTTCTGGTATTATGATTGGAGAAAGGCTAAAGCGGTGATTGTGTTGAGAGATGGAAAGGATAAATACAAGCATGTTCATGTATTTGATCCTATGTGGTTGATTAATTGCACGTTTGAAGACATCATCATGCTTTTCTACAATCCGATCTACTATGAACCAAAAGACTTTGCTCAAGCAAGAAAGTATACGCAAGTGGTTGGAGTTTGTTTTGCCTATGACATCAATGCTGGAAGCAACTTGGAGGGTAAGCTTGGTAAGACAGTGAAGATAGCAAATGTATCTAAACCAGTGAAGAGAACATATGAGCCTCCAATGACTACTGAGCAGAAGAAACAGCTCAGAATCAAGTTGATGAACAAAACGATGGACCAACAGAGAAAACTATCCAATCAATAGTCGAGGGGAGTTTGTTGATGCGTTTTGCGACTAATGATTGGATAAACATAATTAACATATGTTAGAGTATGGGCGAAGGTAGATAAAAGGGGCGAAGGTAGATAAAAGGGCGAAGGTAGATATTAGTGGGTGAAGGTAGAATGATGACGGGCGAAGGTAGACTGGAAGCTGACAAGAAAACACATTCGACCATTGGAAGTGGGCGAATGTGGAAAACTTCCACATTCGACCAATGCAAAGGGGCGAACGTGCAGTATCTCTAAATAGGTTTTGTGATTTTGAGTATGTAATAGAGTTGTCAGTTGTGTATGTGTTCAGGTCAGGTTCCAGGTCATTTTGGTGAAAGTCTGTAATTGATTAGATTAACGTGTGATTGATTGTAATTGAATATTTGAGAAAGTTAATCTATGAAAAAGCTTTGAAAATGATCTTAATTGTGTTTTGATTAGAGTTTTATCATTTTGTTCAGAACTAGGGTTTCCGCACCTGGTTTTGTGACTTGTATGATCATATTATCCTGTTTTAGCTAAAATCTTTCGCTTACATGGCGGCCTTTGCTAAAACAGTCTTAGATGGTTCAACGGCATGGGTGGTTTTCTCAGCAGACGTCTTGGTGCCCTTCCTAACCAAGTTTCCTTTCTTTACGTGTTTGTCTGTTAATGTGGCTGCGAGTTGAATTGCTTCTTCTACCATAGCGGGCTTGCTACTAGTGACAGTATCCTGAATTAGATCAGGTAAACCCTCAATATACTTCTCAATTGCTCGGGATAGCGGGGTAACCATATGAGGAACAAGTAGGCTGAGTTCATGATATCTGGTAGTATACACTAGGTTTTCTCCACTGTCTTGTTTCAGCTCATAAAATTCATCCTCTAACTTTTTGATTTCATTTCTAGGGCAAAACTTTGCAATCATCAACTCTTTAACTTCCTCCCAAGTCAGTGCTAAAGCAACTTCAGTGCCCCGGTTGCGTTTTTCGCCATTCCACCAAGTTAATGCCTCTGTTTGAAGGACACTGGTTGCATAGCGAACGCGGAGTTCGTTAGGACACTCGCTGTTCACAAAGGTGTTTTCCATGCTTTCGAACCACTGGAGAAGGCCAGTAGCACCCTCCACCCCAGTGAATTTTGTGGGGTTGCAGGAGTTAAAGTGTTTGAAAGTGCACCGAAATTGAGTCGTGCCTATGTTGGCACTGTTACTATTCTGGGTTAACTCACTGACAAGGTTTGGGATCACTGCAGCAATTTTCTCAACGACTAAAGATGCGAGGCGATGATCAGAACGTTGTCCAGAAGCACGAACAGTGCGTTGGCTGGCACCACGGAGCATGCGGCGAGCAGACATCTATGAGGCAGTCAATGAATAATCATGAGATTAGAAAATGTAAGTGTATAACCGTACAGATGATTATGAAAGTATGAACTTGTAAGCAATATATGAAAATCATGAAATACAAAATATTGTATATGAAACGAGAGAGTATTATTGAAAAACTTGCATAAAATGCTTGGAGTGCCCTTGTCTAGCTGTAAAGCCCAACAAGAACGTTGACTTTTCAAAGGAATTGAACCCAATGGTGATCAAAGAAGACATGCTTTAGCCTATAAGTGGACACTCACTCCAGGAATCCCCAGGTAAGCATAACAGGTCCGTTATTGGATTTATGCGCTATGCTTGCCTATGCCAGAAAACCCAGTGTACAGGCATCCACCCTTCCAGATTGCATGTGTTCCATCACACTCATTAAAGCTCAACAACTTTGAAAGAGCAAAATAAGAGTAGGCATTATGCCTAAGAGTGTCTTCATGAAAGGTACTGCTCCCGCTCCATGATGATGTAGTCTTTCCACTCCTTGTAGGACACCATCTCTATACACCATGCTGAAAGATGAGGAGAAATGGGGAAGAAGGGAAAGATAGAGGAAGGAAAGTAGAGGGAAATGAGGGGTAGGGTAATTTAGGAAATATTATGCATGAAAGTTGAAGTTCGGTTATAGTCTAGGCCATTTCATCTAATAACCTAGTTCCCTATAACCATGGCTCTGATACCAATCTGTAACACCCCAACCGATGGTGGAATCATTGAGGTGTCACGTAGTGACGATTTTTCAAAAGCTCATGGTACTAAAATGTAAATATTTGATTATTGAATATTGTTTTACAACATGTGGAAATAAATACACGACAACAAAAATAGAGATAGTTGATTTATGTAATCTAAGTCCAAAGTCCTATGTGAAGCGTCAAGCAGCTTATCCTGAAACATGCACGGAAATAAATTTTGTCAACATACGATGTTGGTGAATATTATCTAGCTTTGTACATATAGTATAAGTTGAAAAGCGATACAATTCATGTGTCTAGCATCACCAAGGCATTATGTAAACACATAAGTAACCAAACAAGACAAGATCAAATGTAAAGTTGGTAAGGTAAAAATTGATAATGAGCACCCTAACACGTGTCAAGTCTAAAACAGCACCATAACATAAGTTATGTCGAAATGAGCACCGTAACATAAGTTACGTCTATATGTAAAGAGCACCATAACATAAGTTATGTCTATATGTATGATTTTGTACGTAACTACATTCATGTTCAAACATAAAGCACAAGGATAAACAAGACACGTATATGAATTGTAAATGGAGAAAAATGTATGTGTAAATGAATGTGCAAGTTTTGTATACTTGTGCATGAATCACCCCAAAAGTGTAAAACCGAAAAAGGGGATAAGTAATACTCACATTAGCAAGGTGTTAAGTCTTGTGGAATTGAATAAGTGTAATCCAACGTTGCCAAGTATCACCCTATGTTTAAGGTAATAAATGAGTTTAAGTCTTTCTAGTCTACAAGTATTTCTAGGGTTCCTAATTTGGGGATAGGCATTTGTTTAATTGTTAACTTAGAAAAATTATTAATGAACTAGTATATAAAAGAAATTTGAAAAATAATTAAATAAAAAGACTTTTTGTAAAACTTTGGTTAAGGATGGTTGTATTATAATATAGTAGATATGAAAATAATTTTTATAAAATTATTTTCATAATAATTGAATATATAGTATATTTATATTTATTTGTCAAAATAAAATTTTAATATCTAGAAATATTAAAATTAATGAAATATCAAATTAAAATTTGTATTTCTGTTCTAAATGAACAAAAAAAATTTATGTAAAATTTTGGTATAAAAATATTTAAAATTGAATTTATTGTGAGTTATTTATGATTAAAATAGTAAAAATTGATAAACAAATATTAAATAAACATTTTTCTGAAATCAAAAATTATTTCTGGAATACTTATTGATTTACATGTTTAAAATAATTTTTGTAGAATTTTATAAAATCGTTTAGATATTTTTATAGAATTTTTAACTTATAAATGAATAAATTTGTAATATATTTTATATATATTAAATAAATTATTTTTGAAAAACTAAAAATTGTATGATAAACTTCACCATTAGAATAACATAAAATATTTTTTATAGAATTTATAAACCGCTTTTGGTATTTTAAAACTATTTTAAAAGATAAAGTGTAAAAAAATATAAAAGAAAAATGTCAAAAAAAAAGTTGCTTGTGCCAGGACTCGAACCCGAGTCTCTGGGCGGTTCAATGGTTTTAAAATCACAAGCCAGACCAACTGGTCTGACCCTGAGAACGAGTTTTATTTGGATTCATTGGTAGGTATAGGTTGCTTAAGTTCTAGCATGATTAATTATCAGAAAAAAAAGAAAGAAAAAGAGGGTGCCTGGTCTCGAACTCAAGCCAAAGCCGGCCCAAAGCAGTGAACACGAGGCTAACCACCAGCTGATCTATAGATCAGTTGGTGTTTTTAATTGTTTTAAAAATTATTTGAACACAAACGAATAGAGGTCATCTTCCCCAAAATTCTTTCTTTGAAACCCTAGTTTTTCTAATTAAACGAATTATCAAACAATAACCCCAGAAATCATAGGGCTATTGTTCGTATGATACTAATGAATCAAAACTAAGTAAGAATTTGGACTTACAGGATGCTTTTGATGTAAATCGACGGGTCAAGCAGAAAAGTCAAAGACGCATAATTCTTGATAGAAAAACGAGTTGTTAACCGAAATTAAGGTTGGGGATTGGTTAATCGGCCTCTTTAGGCTATAGGAGTGGTTTCAATTTATACTTTAACACCAGATTCATAGATTTAGAATGTTTGACTAATGTTTTAAATAAAACGCGTAATTAGTCTCTAATTTGGAATGTTTTTATTGTAATTAAGCAGATATAAGTCGGCCAACATCATTCCTTAAATAACACGAATAACGACGCGTCTTGAAGTTGTATTTGGAATGCTTGAATTGCAGTTGATTTTCCTAAGTCAACTGTGTGGTAATAAAGAGGGGTTTTGGTTGTTTTGTTTGGTATCCATAACACAAACGGGTCGTAGCCCAGCTGGTTATAGTGTTTGTGTGGTTATGTGACCCGGATCCAGACTCGGGTTCGAGTCTGGTCCCCAACAGTTTTTTTTTTTCATTTTTCAGCAGAGAAGGAAGGGGAAAGGAGAAAGGGAAGTGGGCCGGTCTGCTAATGGGCTCAAGGTATTGGGCTTAGTGAGTTGGATAGACTTAGTTGGGTTGGGTTAAGTTAATGGATTTAGGATATATGGTTTATTTAATAAAATGTTTAAAACCAACTTTATTATTATCATTATTATTATTATTATTATTATTATTATTATTATTACTTATAAAAGAAAAGAATTTTTTTTTCTCAATTACGACAACAATTCGAGTAGATGTAAATTCATGAAAAGAGAGGGACTAAAGTCGGACAAAAGATAAAATGAAAGGTGACGGATTTCACAGCATCCCCTACTTTTAGAAATTTCGTCTCGAAATTCCTTCAAGTAGATGTATAAACAGGGTTCTGGGTACTCGAGTAAATGTTATAGTGAGTATGGTCAAGTTTAATGAGAAAGAGAGCTTTGGGTAGCGTGATAACCTAACTTGAATGGACTTGAATGTTAGATATAATTGGATTAAATATATCTAAGGATTATTACTAGTGGTCAAGACCCAAATTACTAGGCCTTGAAGATAAAGGTTAGGGTGGTTGGAAGGAATATCTTAGACTATGAATCAACGTTTTGAACTACCAAGAGAATTGGGTTAGTTCCTGGTCTAACTTCCAGTGTCACTTTCGATGCATCATTGGTGTTTATATATAGGATGTACCGCAGCTAACCCACTACACCTTTGATACCTCAAAAACATACTGGACGTTTAGCAAAAACCCTAATAGAATTTCACACCACCTTAACGTACCTGTAAATTCATGATTACGTTCCGGACCGGAATCATCAATTTACCTTACATTAGGGTTTTATGTCCTTCTATGAACCTAATCTAACAACACATTAAAGCAAATAGTTTCACAAGAAGATAACACAACAAACACGTTGGGTTACAATGAGACGCTATCAGCGCAATGAGGCTATGTAATAATGAGGTCAATTACATTGGTTTGCAACGACTTGCAAGCATAACAAAATTTAAGTATGGGCTACCACTCACCCGGGGAGCCCTTTAAGTGAAATGTTTGTCCGAGTTGAGTGGATAAATGTAGTAATTGTCTTTCATAGATCAACATGCAAATTGATAATACACACATGCAAGCAAGTTTGTAATTACGACAACCATTAAGTATAAGTGTTATCTTAGTTGACTATAGAAAATAGTTCATATTTGGCCAGCCATGTTTAAGAGTATCATGAATAATTAAATGTTCAAAGAAAGTCAAATTAAGAAAAATCAAGTTTCATATAACAAACAATTATGTTTTTAGAAAAGTTCTGTAGGATCAAGTATCCAGTTTTTTTTTTAATAGTTTGATTTTCATGGAAATCAAGTCCAAATGTTTCAATAAAATGTAAGGTAGAGTCCTAAATTTCTACGATTAAAATAAACGGAACCAAATATGATAAATTTCCAACCTGCGTTCGTACATAATAGTATGCAAGGAAATTTCTAGATGTTATATGCTTATGAATACGACACAATTGGGTACAAAATGATTATAGGATCAAGAAAATGAAAACACAAGTATTGGATTCTCGAGTCTTAAGAAGATTCCATCCATGGCTTAGCCAGTGAGGTTAACGCCATCCTGACCAGTTGCTTCGTTGATGTTGATATTGAAAGCTCGTCCATGTGCCACCTGGTTTACATTAATCAATTCAGGGCATCGATGTCGCATGTGGTTAGGGTCTCCACAATTATAACATGCCCGACCGTTAGTAATCGGCAGTGGTTCCTGGGCAGCTATTTGATGATTATCTTGTGTCCTAACCATTACACGACAAGTAGTGGCAAAGTGTCCAAACCTTCCACATCTAGTGCATTGACGACATGGAAGATTTGCAGGGTGATGATACATGCAAGTGTTGCATTGAGGATGGACTCCCGTGTAGGCTTTCTTGATAGGAGGTTGAGTCACAGGATTCACAACAGCATGGTTCTGATTATCTCCCATTTGTTTCTTAGAGTTCGAAGAAGTAGTGGCGGCCTTTGCTAAAACAGTCTTAGATGGTTCAACGGCATGGGTGGTTTTCTCAGCAGACGTCTTGGTGCCCTTCCTAACCAAGTTTCCTTTCTTTACGTGTTTGTCTGTTAATGTGGCTGCGAGTTGAATTGCTTCTTCTACCATAGCGGGCTTGCTACTAGTGAGAGTATCCTGAATTAGATCAGGTAAACCCTCAATATACTTCTCAATTGCTCGGGATAGCGGGGTAACCATATGAGGAACAAGTAGGCTGAGTTCATGATATCTGGTAGTATACACTAGGTTTTCTCCACTGTCTTGTTTCAGCTCATAAAATTCATCCTCTAACTTTTTGATTTCATTTCTAGGGCAAAACTTTGCAATCATCAACTCTTTAACTTCCTCCCAAGTCAGTGCTAAAGCAACTTCAGTGCCCCGGTTGCGTTTTTCGCCATTCCACCAAGTTAATGCCTCTTTTTGAAGGACACTGGTTGCATAGCGAACGCGGAGTTCGTTAGGACACTCGCTGTTCACAAAGGTGTTTTCCATGCTTTCGAACCACTGGAGAAGGCCAGTAGCACCCTCCACCCCAGTGAATTTTGTGGGGTTGCAGGAGTTAAAGTGTTTGAAAGTGCACCGAAATTGAGTCGTGCCTATGTTGGCACTGTTACTATTCTGGGTTAACTCACTGACAAGGTTTGGGATCACTGCAGCAATTTTCTCAACGACTAAAGATGCGAGGCGATGATCAGAACGTTGTCCAGAAGCACGAACAGTGCGTTGGCTGGCATCACGGAGCATGCGGCGAGCAGACATCTATGAGGCAGTCAATGAATAATCATGAGATTAGAAAATGTAAGTGTATAATCGTACAGATGATTATGAAAGTATGAACTTGTAAGCAATATATGAAAATCATGAAATACAAAATATTGTATATGAAACGAGAGAGTATTATTGAAAAACTTGCATAAAATGCTTGGAGTGCCCTTGTCTAGCTGTAAAGCCCAACAAGAACGTTGACTTTTCAAAGGAATTGAACCCAATGGTGATCAAAGAAGACATGCTTTAGCCTATAAGTGGACACTCACTCCAGGAATCCCCAGGTAAGCATAACAGGTCCGTTATTGGATTTATGCGCTATGCTTGCCTATGCCAGAAAACCCAGTGTACAGGCATCCACCCTTCCAGATTGCATGTGTTCCATCACACTCATTAAAGCTCAACAACTTTGAAAGAGCAAAATAAGAGTAGGCATTATGCCTAAGAGTGTCTTCATGAAAGGTACTGCTCCCGCTCCATGATGATGTAGTCTTTCCACTCCTTGTAGGACACCATCTCTATACACCATGATGAAAGATGAGGAGAAATGGGGAAGAAGGGAAAGATAGAGGAAGGAAAGTAGAGGGAAATGAGGGGTAGGGTAATTTAGGAAATATTATGCATGAAAGTTGAAGTTCGGTTATAGTCTAGGCCATTTCATCTAATAACCTAGTTCCCTATAACCATGGCTCTGATACCAATCTGTAACACCCCAACCGATGGTGGAATCATTGAGGTGTCACGTAGTGACGATTTTTCAAAAGCTCATGGTACTAAAATGTAAATATTTGATTATTGAATATTGTTTTACAACATGTGGAAATAAATACACGACAACAAAAATCGAGATAGTTGATTTATGTAATCTAAGTCCAAAGTCCTATGTGAAGCGTCAAGCAGCTTATCCTGAAACATGCACGGAAATAAATTTTGTCAACATACGATGTTGGTGAATATTATCTAGCTTTGTACATATAGTATAAGTTGAAAAGCGATACAATTCATGTGTCTAGCATCACCAAGGCATTATGTAAACACATAAGTAACCAAACAAGACAAGATCAAATGTAAAGTTGGTAAGGTAAAAATTGATAATGAGCACCCTAACACGTGTCAAGTCTAAAACAGCACCATAACATAAGTTATGTCGAAATGAGCACCGTAACATAAGTTACGTCTATATGTAAAGAGCACCATAACATAAGTTATGTCTAGATGTATGATTTTGTACGTAACTACATTCATGTTCAAACATAAAGCACAAGGATAAACAAGACACGTATATGAATTGTAAATGGAGAAAAATGTATGTGTAAATGAATGTGCAAGTTTTGTATACTTGTGCATGAATCACCCCAAAAGTGTAAAACCGAAAAAGGGGATAAGTAATACTCACATTAGCAAGGTGTTAAGTCTTGTGGAATTGAATAAGTGTAATCCAACGTTGCCAAGTATCACCCTATGTTTAAGGTAATAAATGAGTTTAAGTCTTTCTAGTCTACAAGTATTTCTAGGGTTCCTAATTTGGGGATAGGCATTTGTATAATTGTTAACTTAGAAAAATTATTAATGAACTAGTATATAAAAGAAATTTGAAAAATAATTAAATAAAAAGACTTTTTGTAAAACTTTGGTTAAGGATGGTTGTATTATAATATAGTAGATATGAAAATAATTTTTATAAAATAATTTTCATAATAATTGAATATATAGTATATTTATATTTATTTGTCAAAATAAAATTTTATTGTGAGTTATTTATGATTAAAATAGTAAAAATTGATAAACAAATATTAAATAAACATTTTTCTGAAATCAAAAATTATTTCTGGAATACTTATTGCTTTACATGTTTAAAATAATTTTTGTAGAATTTTATAAAATCGTTTAGATATTTTTATAGAATTTTTAACTTATAAATGAATAAATTTGCAATATATTTTATATATATTAAATAAATTATTTTTGAAAAACTAAAAATTGTATGATAAACTTCACCATTAGAATAACATAAAATAATTTTTATAGAATTTATAAACCGCTTTTGGTATTTTAAAACTATTTTAAAAGATAAAGTGTAAAAAAATATAAAAGAAAAATGTCAAAAAAAAAGTTGCTTGTGCCAGGACTCGAACCCGAGTCTCTGGGCGGTTCAATGGTTTTAAAATCACAAGCCAGACCAACTGGTCTGACCCTGAGAACGAGTTTTATTTGGATTCATTGGTAGGTATAGGTTGCTTAAGTTCTAGCATGATTAATTATCAGAAAAAAAAGAAAGGAAAAGAGGGTGCCTGGTCTCGAACTCAAGCCAACGCCGGCCCAAAGCAGTGAACACGAGGCTAACCACCAGCTGATCTACAGATCAGTTGGTGTTTTTATTTGTTTTAAAAATTATTTGAACACAAACGAATAGAGGTCATCTTCCCCAAAATTCTTTCTTTGAAACCCTAGTTTTTCTAATTAAACGAATTATCAAACAATAACCCCAGAAATCATAGGGCTATTGTTCGTATGATACTAATGAATCAAAACTAAGTAAGAATTTGGACTTACAGGATGCTTTTGATGTAAATCGACGGGTCAAGCAGAAAAGTCAAAGACGCATAATTCTTGATAGAAAAACGAGTTGTTAACCGAAATTAAGGTTGGGGATTGGTTAATCGGCCTCTTTAGGCTATAGGAGTGGTTTCAATTTATACTTTAACACCAGATTCATAGATTTAGAATGTTTGACCAATGTTTTAAATAAAACGCGTAATTAGTCTCTAATTTGGAATGTTTTTATTGTAATTAAGCGTGGGGATTAAGCAGAAATAAGTCGGCCAACATCATTCCTTAAATAACACGAATAACGACGCGTCTTGAAGTTGTATTTGGAATGCTTGAATTAAAGTTGACTTTCCTAAGTCAACTGTGTGGTAATAAAGAGGGGTTTTGGTTGTTTTGTTTGGTATCCAGAACAAAAACGGGTTGTAGCCTAGCTGGTTATAGTGTTTGTGTGGTTATGTGACCCGGATCCAGACTCGGGTTCGAGTCTGGTCCCCAACGGTTTTTTTTTTTCATTTTTCAGCAGAGAAGGAAGGGGAAAGGAGAAAGGGAAGTGGGCCGGTCTGCTAATGGGCTCAGGGTATTGGGCTTAGTGAGTTGGATAGACTTAGTTGGGTTGGGTTAAGTTAATGGATTTAGGATATATGGTTTATTTAATATAATGTTTAAAACCAACTTTATTATTATTACTATCATTATTATTATTATTATTATTATTATTATTACTACTTATAAAAGAAAAGAATTTTTTTTTCTCAATTACGACAACAATTCGAGTAGATGTAAATTCATGAAAAGAGAGGGACTAAAGTTGGACAAAAGATAAAATGAAAGGTGACGGATGTCACATGTGTCAAGTCTGAGAGTGATGAAATATTGGCTAGACAGTGGGATAGGTGTAACTCTGTGGTTTTATCTTGGTTATTGAATTCTATTAGTGAGGAGTTATATCTAGGACAAGTGTTTTCTAAGTATGCTAAGGATGTCTGGTGTGATTTAAAAGAGACTTATGACAAAGTAGATGGGTCTGTTGTGTTCAATCTTTACCAAAAAAATTAATAGTGTTAAACAAAATGGTAGTATTCTAGCAGAGTACTATCATCAAAGTTGAACACTATGTGGAAGCAACTAGATGCTATACTACAGTTACCCCCTTGTATTTGTAATGCATCTAAAGACTTCAATGATTTTAGTGCTTTAATAAAATTGATGCAATTCTTGATGGGTTTGGATGATGTTTACCAACCACTTAGAACAACTCTGTTAACTAGAGAACCTTTACCATCTATTAAAGTGACCTTTTCAATTGTTTCAAGGGAAGAGTCCCACAAAATTTTAGGTGGGACTTCAAAAGGCCAAAATGTGGCTTATGTGTCTAAAACAAGTCAAAGGTTTGATAACAGAGCTAGAACTTATAGGGTTCTTAATCCTAACTTGAAATGTACTCACTGTAACATGTTAGGACATACAATTGACAGATGTTATGAACTGGTTAGTTATCCTCCAAACACAAAAAGAAGGAGTGGTAATCAAAAGTCTGGGTGTCTAATAGTTCTTGTGGTACTAAGTCAAATGTTTCAAATAATTCTATTAGTACTGGTGGTTTGCCCTTTTCTGCTGAACAGATTTCCAAGATCATGAATCTGATTAGTGAGAAAGGCTCAGGTGATCCACAAACTTCCAGTAGTGGAGGTAATGTGGTGAATGGTTTTTGTAATATGTCTACTTTGCAAAACTTAAGAAGAGTCTTAGGAAATTTTTCTAGTTGTTCTAGTTTTGTTAAAGATTTTATCAGTAAATGTTGGATTACTGATTCTGGTGCTAATTAACACATGGCTAAAAATGAACAAGAAATGTTTAACTGTGTTGATGTGTCTAAGTTCAATGTTCAGGTTAAACATCCCAATGGCACTAGTGCCAAAGTCACAAAGATTGGTGATGTTAAACTTGCTGAACATGTTATTTTAAGAGATGTCTTTCTTGTTCCTGATTATTGTGTTAACCTAGTGTCTGTTCACAAATTAGCTAGGGATAATCAGTTGTCTGTCTTGTTTGATGAGAATAGTTGTTTCATCCAGGATTCCAAGACCAAGAGAATCCTAGTGACTGGTAGACAAAGTGATGGATTGTATTTTGTTTGTACTAATGTGAGTGCCAATAATGTCTGTTTTAGTAGTGTTGATGATGCCAGTTTGTGGCATAGTAGGTTAGGGCACCCTTCTGATCAAGTGTTAGCTGTGTTAAAAGAAAAGCTTAATATTGGTGCACTTAATAAACAACCATGTGAAATATGTCATAAGTCTAAACAAGTTAGGTTGTCTTTTCCTATTAGTGAACATAAAACAAAAAATGTGGGAGATATAATTCATCTTGATGTCTGGGGCCCTTATAGGGTTACAAGTAGGGAAGGTTATAAATATTTTCTAACCATTGTTGATGATTTTTCTAGAACTGTATGGTGTTACTTAATGAAAGGAAAAGGTGAAGTTTTTGAAAATGTTTGTGTCTTTTATGAACTGTTCAAAACTCATTTTAGGAAATGTGTTAAAACCTTTAGGAGTGATAATGGGTCTGAGTTTGTTAATCAACAAATGAATTCATTTTGTGAGTCTAAAGGGATAGTGCACCGAACATCCTGTGTTTACACTCCACAACAGAATGGTGTTGTGGAGTGGAGAGGAAACACAGGCATCTTTTGAACATGGCTAGAGCTCTTTTGTTTCAGAGTGGTGTGCCACTTAGGTTTTGGTCTGAATGTGTTCTAACTGCAACCTATTTGATAAACATGACTCCTTATTCTGTTCTCCTAGGAAAAAGTCTATATGAGGTAGTGTGTGGATTCACCCCAATACTTGACTACCTTAAAAATTTTGGTTGTTTGTGTTTTATAACAAAACTAAATGAGTCTGATAAGTTTTCTAGTAGAGCTGACAAATGTATTTTAGTTGGGTATTCAAATTTTAAGAAAGGTTATAAATTGTGGAATTTAGAAAAAAAAGGATATTGAATACTCAAGAGATGTGAGGTTTTATGAAAATATTTTTCCATTTAAGGATAATTTGAATAATACAAATTTTCATAAAACTGATAACAATTGTTTAAACCATTTAAACTTTTTTGATTTTTATGAGTATGAAACAACCAAAACTTCTAGGGTAGTTGAGGAATCCACACCTCCCAATGATGAAGGGGGAATCAATAGGTCTAATGGTGAGTCCTCTAGCCAGCAATCTGTTGGACCTCCTGGTTGCAACAAGGAAGGTGATACCTATCACAGTCCCATTGGCACTAGTAGAAGGGCTACTGATAGGGTTGACAATGATGAGGATACATCAAGTGATGAGACCATTCCACCTGAGGGAGGAAATGTCAATATTAGAAGGACTTCTAGAGAGTCATTCTTTCCTAGGAAGTTGGGGTTGAAAAGGTGGTTAACTATTCAAAGTTGTCTGTTGAAAATCTTTGTTTTGTATCAACCCTGATTAAAACAGTGGAACCAAGTAGTTATTCTGAGGCCTCAAAGGATCCTAGATGGATTGAGGCCATGAATGATGAAATGGAAGTATTGAATAGGAATAATATTTGGATCCTTACTGATTTGCCTACAAATAGAAAGGCTATAGGTTGTAAATAAGGCTTGGTTAGTTGCCAAAGGGTATAATCAAAGAGAGGGTCTTGATTTTGGAGAGACCTTCTCACCTGTGGTGAAAATGGTAACTGTGATTGTTGTAATCAACCTAGATGTTAATAATAATTGGCCTCTATACCAACTAGATATAAATAATGTCTTTCTATATGGGTCTACTTCAGAGGATATGTTTATGAAGTTACATGAGGGTTATTTTTCAAAACTGAAACAAAGGTGTGTAAGTTAGTCAAATATCTCTATGGGCTTAAACAAGCTCCTAGACAGTGGAATGAGAAATTGACTAATGTGCTTTTAGAGTTTGGTTTTGTGCAAAGTGTTTGTGACTACTCTTTGTTTATTAAGTCTGATAAAGATGTGTTTGTTGTATTGTTAGTATATGTTGATGACATTGTTCTAACTGGGAACAATGAATCTGAAATAAAAAGAATCAAAGAGTGTCTAAGTTCAAATTTTCTCATTAAGGATTTGGGAATTTTGAAATATTTCTTGGGCATTGAGGTTTTGTACTCTGATGCTGGTATATGTCTTTCACAAAGAAAGTACTGTCTTGAGTTGTTAAATGAATTTGGATATTTAGGATGCAAGCCTATTAATACTCCAATTGAGTATAGTTATATTGTTAATGCTAAGACTGGTAAAAACAGTACTTTACTTGATAATGTAACTGGATATCAAAAGTTAATAGGTAAGCTGATATATTTGTCATTAACAAGGCCTGACATAAGTTATAGTGTTCATTTTTTGAGTCAATATATGCCTGACATAAGTTATAGTGTTCAGTTTTTGTTTCTTTTCCAAGAAACAAGTGACTGACCAAATTACATACAAAAGCCAGTAACCGACCAATTTGAAGAAATTGTCATTGTTCTAACTGTGAAGGCTTAAAATTAGTAGACATGTTTAATACTTGAATTAAGGGAGGATATTAAAAATATGACATTATAATTCAAGTATTATTATGGCTTTATTATTTGTCTAAGTCATACTGGGCTTGTTCCTTTGGTTTATGTTTTATTTGTTTCAGGCTTATACTAATGGACTTGGGCTTATTCATTTGGGCCTGATTGCTGAGCTCGTGATAAAGGGACAGCTGTTGGCCTAAGGCCCAGCTGATGGTGCTATATATATGTTATGTTCTCAGTTGTACGATTTAGGGTTTCATATTTGTATTATTGTCTCTCTCTCTCTCTCTCTGTATTCGTGCCCTTCATCTTCTCGATTGTTCATCTGAAGATTAGGGATTCTGGTCTTGGTATTCTGGAGATTATCATCCTGTGATAATCCTGGAGTGATTGTCTGCGTACGATCTATTGTCTTCTGGTTGTAAGTGTTTGTATTGTTGAAACACTGAGTGAATCATCTGATCTAAATAATCAGCTGATTCATATTATCAGTTCTTTTAAAGTCTCTTCTATTGTTGAGACTCAGGGTTATTGGGGGCCAAGTTTTGATTTGGGTTAATAATATTTTTGTCACGTTTTTGTCACCTACATATATTGTTATTCTATTCTTGAGTTTATGTTGGCTCTATAATTGTTTGTTGAGAGATTTGTGTATCCAACCCTAAGTTTTGACAAAAACTCTGGTTTTACGTATTAGAAAAAAACAAATTTGTTTAAAATCTTTCATGAGATTACTTAAAATCTCTGTTTTAAAAGTCTCGTTGTGTCGATTTTGTTGTTTATCTAAAATTCCTTCTAAATAATATTCTTAGAACCATTTACTTCTAAATGTCAACTGATATGGAAAAACGTATATGTCTTTTATGTTAATTGGGGTGATTTTTTGATATTTTTCTTTTGTAAATTTTATAAATAGGGCCTTTATTTGTTTACTGTTTATTTTCAGGTGCTAAAATCCACAAAATAAGAAATGAAGCAAATTAACGCCTAAAATCAAGAGTTTTTATGAAATCAGTCAAGAGATATGCACCTGTGTTAATTCCTTGTAGAAAACAGAAAACAAGACAAAATAACACGAGGATCGTGCCCGAACAAACACGCCCCCATGTCAAGCCCTCAAGTTAAGACAAAAAGTATAATTGACCCCACAAAGTTGACTTGGGGAGTGCCTCCCTAGACACAGCCCCCATGACACTTGTGCAAAGTCAACTCTTTTCCAGCCACATAAGACAATCACACCCACTCTCCAACACTATCCGCCACCATCTACCATCATCCACTGCATCATCATTCATCCTGTATTTGTGTTTTTGACAAAATTACATAATTCAACCTTTATGTTTGGCCAAAATTGTAGATTCCATCCTTTATGTTCCATTTGCACCCAAATCAACCTTTACCTATTGATTTTACTACGGGTTCCAACCTTTATGACTAACTTGGTTAATTTTCTTGGTTAAGTCCCCTCACATGCAAATCATGTGAGGGTAGTTTTGCCTTTTCACATCCTCTGCTTGTGTTAAAAGAACAAAAAAAAAAGATAACAAACCCTTTTTCTTCTTCTTCTTCTTCTTCCACCATCGACCTCCACTCCCTGCAACCAACATCCGCTATCGATTTTACTACATCCACCATCGACCTCCACTCCACCCAACCCTAAACCTAACCTTCGACCTCCGCCCCCAAACAACACGACCACAACCCACTTCACCCTGTTAAGAGAAAGTATAGAGAGAGCGACGGGAAAGAGATGCAGAGAAGGAAGAGAGAGAAGGCGATAGAGAATGAGAGAAGAGGAGCAGCGAAAGAACAATTTAAGAAGAAAGAAAGAGATCGGAGAAGAGGAGGAGACGGGTGGCGGTACCAGTAAGCACAGGTAACCCCAACAAAACCCCCTCTTTTCTGAATAATTATGGTGGTGATTGCTCGGTGGATTGTGGTGATTGATCGGAGGTCATGATTGGTGATGGGTTACTGTTGTCAAAAAGACATGCGATAGTGAGTTACAGTGATGATGATGGTTTTAGAAGATGATATGTGGTGGCTGTCAAAGGTCGAAGATGGCATAATTGGTGGGATTTTGATGACAACGATAGTGGTTGAATTATGGATTGGAAGCTCCTTACAGTGATGACGATTGGGAATTTATTGTTTTATTTATTGAATTTAAAAGATGTCATATGTACAAAACAAGTCTGCAAATTTATTGGGTTTTCTTGGAGTGTGATAAAGAGATGAAGAACAGAGGAAGAAGGAGGGTTTCTAAAGAAGAAAGATGGGAAATGACCAATATACCCTCACGTGATATTCACGTGAGAGGATTTAACGAAGAAACTTAACGAAGTTAGTGCTAAAGGTTGGAACCTGTAGTAAAATCAATAGGTAAAGGTTGATTTGGGTGCAAATGAAACACAAAGGTTGAAACCTGTAATTTTAGCCAAACATAAAGGTTGATTTCTATAATTTTGTCTTGTGTTTTGGTTTGTCTTAGTTGGTGTGTGTTAATTACTTTATACTGAAAGTAAGCATTAACCCATCTATTACTTTGTGTTTTTTTTATTCAAGTGTTCATGTCTGTAAGTCCCGAAACAACCCAAGATATCACTCAATGGTTTAATCGAACGTGGGAAATTAGATCAAACCACAAGAACAAAAAGAAAATATATTATTAAAAACATTATGACGCTGCTTCGATCACACACGGTCTCAAAGAACCATCTCGTACGATCACTAAGAAGATCGCACATGGTTTCAAAGAACCGTCTGGTACAAGGTTCTCTAAAGGGCTACATGATTACAAAATATGAGAGGTGTACCTAACAATAAACTAAACATGACAATATATAGGAGCCTCTAACCAATCGGCCCATAGGGCCTAGCCCAAGCCCATGTCCTAATCTAAGCCAAATAAAAACGTGTACAATAAAGATAAGCATAAAACTATAAATTTTTTTGGCCTTACAAAATCCCCCTAGTTTTATGCTATCTTTATTATGGCTTAGTAGAAATCTTCAACAGATGATCTTCAATCTTGGGTCTTCTCTTTCAATGGTCCAGTAGTGAACGAGCCCACCGTCTATAAACCTTTCGGTCCAAGACCCAACGAACAGGCCCAAACGCCAAAACTTGCAATCCGGTACGTGGCCCAATCAAAAAATAGTCCGACCCAATCCCATTCTCCCTTGTCCTGGCCCACTTAAATAATAAAAAGCTCCACAACTTTAAGCCCAATAGGATCTGTATTAGCAGCTAAGCCCAACTCGGGAAATATGAAACAAACAATCTGGACCACTAACACCCGATAACAAATTAGAGCCCATCTAAATAGAGCCCATCTAAATGTAGCCACGATATGAGTGCATAGGCT